>CM014095.1:12413579-12823579 GCA_004119915.2 Collichthys lucidus
GCTGCAAGTCGTAGCGCGGTTGTCCTGTGGGAGTGGTGGTGGTGCTGATGGGGGTGTCCATGCGCGCTGAATGTAACCGCTGTGAAACAATCAGGAAATAACGGCGCTCGCTCACTTTATTGTTACTGTATGTCCCTCTCTTCTTTGTCATTATTTTGTGTAAATTGCGAGTTGCTGGGTACATAAACAAAGTCAGAACAAAACAGGTAGATTATCAGAGTTTAGTCCATGAAACCACTTGGATAGTTTAAGGCTGTCTGTGGAGGTTTGGCCCGATCTGAGTGTCTGATTGGCTGTGTGACGTTTTCCCCAAAAATGGATTTGGATCCGGCTGGTATTTCCCTTCACTTGAGTAGGGGGCGGTCGGTTTGCAACGCAGGGGTGTCAGCAAAAAAATGGGTCGATCCAGATCATCTTTTGGGCAAAGGGGCGTCTGCTTTCCGTGTTTGACAACACTCACACACACACACACACACACACACACACACACACACACACACACCACACACACACACACACACCACACACATACTTAATCTCACATACACAGAGACAGTTTACAGACACTCCTTACGCACTGCACTACGCTACTCATTACAGTATGGTAAACACCTTGTGTCTGTGTCAGTATATATTTTCTGAATGATTATTTCAATTTACACACCTTCACCTTGTTTCAGTCAAAAGCCGCTTAAATAAATAGATAAATAAACAAAACAGAAGCGCAGAGATTTGCTAAATCTCTAAAACATCTGTCCCATCTGTCTGCCTTCCTTGCTGTCTTGTTGGCAGAAACCTTATTACCTAATAATAATAATAATAAATAATAATGTCATTATTATATTTTGCAGTAAAAGTGCAACAGTAATTTCAGTTCTCATTTTTAGTGATTTGGTTCAATCTTAGTGGTGTATGTGAAATGTTAGGAAAATATAACAGCTCACTACAAATGAATGTGTTTATTTAAAACAAATCCACTGCACCTAAAACACAAAACCACTTAATACTTTTACACAATTGTGGTCAGTGTTGGTGCATCTAGGTTTCTCAGAGGCTTGACACCAAAGCCTCTGAGAAACTTCCAGTGAGCTCATTTCCATCTGTTGTACGTCCCATAAAATATTTCATTTCTGCAGCTCATGGAGGGAAACAGCAACAGCAACTTGTTTTCCAAACAGATTATTAGAGCAGTACTCTGTGTATGCTGGTATTTTCAGTTTAATAGTTGTTACAGTCATAGTCTTTTAAGGAGATATACTGTTAAAGTCCATCCAGCATTGACACTAAGAGAAACTCTTTATTAAATCTTGTATGTTGTTTGTCTTTTTGTCCCCAGATGTCTTTCTACAAGTTGGCAGCACACAAAACAATTCCTGCGTTGTCACTGTGGGTGTTAAGCATACGGCATACAACATCACAAAGATGCCTAAAGTCTCACATCTGGAGCACTGCGAGTACACGTGGGCCAACGCAAGCGTAAGTTATATCATTCACATGTCTCACTTACTTGCAGTGTGACAGCAAAGCTTGTTTTTATTTACATGAGACTGTATCTTTTGGTTTGGTTTGTGTAGTAGAGTAATTTCTTTTTTTTTTTCCTCTTTGCACTTTAGAAACATGTGCTTGCAAATAACTTGGATAAAGTCCCTGAGCTGGTGATGAGAAAAAGCGTTGACACTCTGGTCATCTTAGAGTGCATGAACTACACCATCCTTTCCCTGGACTGCTACTCACAGGTATGCCCAAGTTCATTTCTCTTGTGATTCAGGTGATGACAGGATGTGAAAATTCGGCCGTCCTGCAGTCAATAACAATCTCACTTTTTTGTCTCCTCTCCACAGGGCCTTTTCACCTTTCACTGTTTCTGTGAGTATCATTTTCTGTTACACAAACACTTTGTCAGATTGTCTTATCCACTTGTATCTCTGATGGTGTCTTCCTTCATTTATTTAAAACGTCTATTTCCATTCATCCAATGTGTTGATGTAATAATGTCTTTTTTTTGGCAGGCGCCTGCAGTGAGCGTGCTACACTCCAAAAAGACAAAGGTAGGGATCAATTTAAAATCATAATTATATTACAATTGTTATTTGTATCAGATATGTCCTAGGAAAAAAAATGTGGACAGTTATCTAAAGAGACAAGTATCAGACATAAGAGACTATTTGAAGTGCTATCAGTGTCTGACTTGTTTTGTTCAATCGTGAGAAAGTGTGAATGTAAGATTGCATCATATGGCTGTACTTCCTGTGACTGTTGACTAAAAGCACGAAATGCCTTTTACTCAGGGTGTAAAAATAACAGTTGCAACATCAAAGCAGTTCCCATTCATAAATATTTTTTTCTTTACATTTATTGTTATTCTTCAGAGAAACAGATGGAGACTTCCAACCGCTGGATTTATGGGAGCGTTGTGATCGTCGTGATCGTCATTATCCTGGTGCTTTGTTTCCTGGTCTACAGATACAAAGATGATATTTCCAGGTATTTTTTAAGTACATTGATTATATAAAATGACATTCATATCCTTGATCTGACATGTTTTTAAGCAATGCTCTGTTGTCATTGATAGGAAATGCAACCATCTCAGCAACTACACTCCAGGGAACTGTGGACCAACCAGTACTGTAGAAGATGTATAGTAGTGATGGGAGGTCTGGCTCTTTTCAAAGATTCAGCTCTTTTAGCTTGGTGCCCGGCTGTTATGGCTCCCAAATAACTCTTCATGTATTATCACTCGGAGCCTTCTATTTTAGCATTATTTAGTAGTTATGAATGGTTTGTGTGTTGGTGAGTCGGCTATTCTCTTTCACTATAAAGAATTGGCTCTTAGGGCCGGCTCGTACATGACTAAACATGTACATTAGTGTGATTCTGGGAAACTATATATATATATTGGTGTCACTTTGGACTCAAGTAAAGACTTAATGTCATACACTCCACTTAATATGCCAAACTAGAGTTGTCACGATACCAAAATGAGTAACCACGATACTATACCAGACAATACACGGTTCTGGGTATTAGCCTTTCTATTACTATTATTATTTTATAAAATGCAATACAAGTATTAAATACTAAATATATATAATACTTACTTATAATGTTGTTTGGTGCATGATAGATATAATACTGGTAAGGTAAGAATTAGACTGAAACAAGTTTGAAACAACGAGTTTGGTTTTTTGAGCAAAATATGTGAGTGCCACTGACGACGATGCCGTGGCAGACTCGCGTCTAGGCGGCAGATACGCATGAATAGCCAATCAGCTAACAGACGGGTGGACCCAGTGTGCAGAAACAGCCTATCATATACCTGGATGTCACCAGTAACAGGCAATCAGCCGATCATTTAGCTGTTTACAAGGGAGTAGCATGCAGTGAGAAGCTGGGAAGAGCATAGAGGTAGCCCCTATGTAGCAGAGACTGGCACCGGTAGTATAGTAATCTACGGTAGTACCGTCATGTAGAATTTCTAGTATAGTAGGAACCGTTACCATTTGGCACCGTGGGTATCATGCAACTCTATGCCAAACACTCTAACTTTAAAATATTTCTTCCCCATTATTTAGTCCACATGTTGCCTTCTATCAGTCACATTTGACAGCTATGTAACAGTACATAGCCTCAGCCTTGATAAAAAATTTGCACAGTCATTATACAGCAGTGATTTATTGGTGCACACATTATAAGCTCTTGAGGCTGTGGAAGCTGACAGACTCTTTGCTGTACCAGCGAGTGCACTTTGAGTACCAAGGCCACGTAGCAACACAGTAACCTCCAGTCCAGGTCCAGTCAGGACCCCCTTATCAGTGTTAACTTGAATCAAAGCTGTGGAAGCTGGGAGACTCGTAATGCAGTACCAGGGAGTGCCCTTTCAGTCCTGCAGCATTACAGCAACCTATCTGAACACTGAAGCCTTAACACACCTCCGTCATTCCCTGTACAGAGAAATACAGATGTTTTTTAAATATAATACTATATATAAATATAATATAATACATGTGGAGATAATATGTGAAATATTACATTCATACTGTTGCATAGTGCACTAAATATAAGTATGCAATATTAAATGATGATGATGAGTTATACTATATACATATAGTACGGCATATAAGACTATATATATATATATATAGTCTTATATGCCGTATATTTTATATGATTATAAAGATAGAGTATAGGGATATAGAGGGTTTTGTTCAGTCATTGTTTTAGTCTTTTAGTCTTACATCACATCATGAGTCCTTTTTTTAACTGCTGTTTTATATCATTAATCAAATTATATTTAACCTTATGAATCAATGCTCTGCTTCAGCTGTTTCATTGTTATTGGCTTTCTTTATCAAATAAAACATTTCAACATAAACTTTTTATTTCAAGCACCTGTGTTGTTTTTATTTTTATTGCTGCCAAACTTACTGATAGGTGCAAGTTATATAGCAACAGTGTGTGTCATATCTGGTGGTTTCATCTCAGCCCGTGAGGGAGAGGAGGGGTAAATGTGGCCTGAGAACCTTGTAACAAGATGTGACGTCCCCTTTGAAAATCCCCCTTCTTCCAGTTGCAAGTGCCCGGACTGCTTATCACAGCTGTTAAACAAATACTCAATGAGGGATGTGGTTATGTAGACGTCTCTTACCACACAACCACAACAGTGCTATCTAAATTGCAGGTTTAAGTGACAGCACACTTTGTATAGAGAAAGTTTACACCTGCGGTAACTGTGAGGCAGTTATTTTGTCATAAGGGCAGCAGGTGTATGAGGATGTGTTTAGGTGTAGTGCTTTAGCATGCTAAATCTAACATTGGCACTAAACATGAATGGGACTGTCACTGCCTTTGCAGCAGGTAATATTACATAGCAACCCTGATGTTTACCCACAACACAACAGCTTCTGGAATTCTGGGAATCTGTGACAGAGATTTGAGGACATGCAGATGAGTATCTTCACTCAGGAGAGCAATGCCAGTGGGAAATCCCCATTGTGTAAATAATCCATAATCGGTGTTGTCCCAACTCTAAATATGTTAAAGGTGAAATCACTCAGTGACACAAACCTGCAGAGTAAGTTGTGATTGTTCTTGTGTGTGTGTGTGAGTAAACTGGAGGTTATTGAACCTGTAGCCTGTGAAACCGGATCAAACAGCTCTCCCCTCACACGGGTGTCTGCTGCAGACAGGATGTTGTGAATGCCTCCAGGTCTTCTCCAGGAAGGAATATGGCTATATTTGGGTGGGGATGTATGGCATTTCAGATAGATAACGATGACTCAGCAACAACAGCCAATTTTACATATAATCTGTTGAGGAGTATTTATTTGCCAGGAACCACTAAAGGTACAATATGTAAGATTGAATTCCAAACAGTGGAGCGAGTTGCTACCTATCGACGCTCACGCAGAGTGCCAGGTTGACGCCACTGAACTTTCACTAATGCAAGACGAGTGAAACGTAATGTAAACATATCTAAACTCTGATACTCTACCTGTTGTAGATGATAATTTCCCCCTGGGATTATTAAAGTATTTCTGATTCTGATTGTGTGCTGGCTTTGTTAATTTGATGAATCATCTTCTAAATTGGAGTCTGACTCGCAATTTATGCTGTAAAATAGTGACACAAAGACGTTTAGTTTGATTTCAGACCCACTCAGCCTTGACTGATCTCACCTACTCACCCTGATCACTTAACTGTTTACTCTCGAGTAACAGAAAAGTCAGCTACCATAATGAGTCACCCATGAAATCAGTACTACAATAACAGTCAGTGGGTGTGTCTGATGTTTCACAGGATCTCTATCTAGCAATGTTGTCATTTCAGAACCAGCCAATCTGGTTTGATCTCACCTCCTCACCCTTATCACTTACCTGTTGTTATTTCCCTCATTATTATAGATAGAGTATATAAACCAGTCCTTAGCCACTAATTCACTTTCACATTGTTTATGCGCCTTTGCTCACCAGGGCCCAGTCATCTTCCTGTCTGTTGTTTGATCCTCATCTTAATTTTTTTGGACCAAGCCATGACCTTTTCCTTTTTTTCCCATCTTTACTCTTCTGAATCGTTGCCTCTTGAATTGTGGATTTGGGTTCTGTGCTTTGAAGCGAGACACCCCTTGAGGATCAATAAAATGATATCTTGGAGATAATCTAGTGCTTTCACACTGCAGTTGTATGTAATTTATTAACTACTTGTAAGACACATTTGGATTTCATGAACCTCTCCTTCTTTTTAGATTTGAGGAGATGCTTCATCTCAACAAACGATGCATCCTGCTTCTTTATGTTTTAAATTATGGCCTACAAATAGGCTATTTTACATCAGTGTTTATCACATAGTACAAGAGACATAATACTATAGGAGGAGAAGTGAGAGCAGTCCTCACTATTTCCTAAACTTTCCACTGACGTAAAGACGAGATCTGTGTACAGTGGGTTGTGCGTCATGCCACACATACCTCTGCTGTTTGTTTGTCTCTACATGCATTTCTTACAGTTTTGTTAATAATGTCTTGTGGCTTCTGTATAGTGGTGGTGCATCTTAAAGCAGGCTGAAACAGCTGAGTCATCATGACTAAAATAGAACAGTTTGCTCTCACATTTACACACATGAAAACCTATTTGACCCAAACTTTAACTACTAATCCAACATGACAACCCCGACTCTAACTTTTACTCTAAACTTAAACTTCAACTAATGGCCCAAATATCAGCCCAGTCAGCTGGTCATGTAGCCTAAGTCAGACTACAGACACAAACCTTGACAAAAGGGACCATGTACAGAGCACGAACACCACGGGGCTAACTGGGGTTTAGAGTTTGTCCAGAGAAGAAGATTGTTTAACTGATGCAAAAAGTGTCAGGTTACAGCGTGACTCATACCACACACCATACTGCATTAGATGATTTATTGCAGCAGACTCTTCAGTGAGCCAACATGCTCCACAGCAGCACCCAGACTCAGAACAGAACCTTGTTTAAGGCTGCTGTCAAAAAGGTCCATTGTTGGTCTTTGTGTGTGTCACTGGGTGGGCCTTCAGTTTCCCCTCTTCCTGTTGCCCCACAACCTGATAGACCCACGCTTCCTCCCACACTCTGCCTGATCATTTCCTGCATGTCCCCAGTAACAAGTGCTGTGGTTAACTCTGTGTTCTTTTATAACTTTGCTCTACTAAGATTTTTGACAATAGTAAGTAACTGACTAAAAGAAGTGATTTACCACTGCACCCCAGGAAAACCATGTAAGCCATCTTCATGCCACGTCCAGGTCGGTTTGTTCCCACAAACCACCGTGATGCCCTACACCAGTGGTTCCCAATCTTTTTTGTCTCGCGTACCCCCTGAGCCTTTTTGTCATACCATGAGTACCCCTCACTCATACGTGTAGATGATTCTCCAAAAGTAGAACGTAACACAACTGATTACTGAATGAAAATCATTTTATTTAATCTCCTTAATTTGAACATTTAACTCTAAGGCATTTTCTTTCTTTTTTTTAAACTCAAATTAAACATAAATATAAATAATAATAATATGTTGCCTTGAAAATAAATAAGTAATATAATCTAAAATCAAAATAAATAATAAACCTGCCTTTGTTATACCACAAAAAACTGGAGCGCCTTTGAATAAGTCCTTTAAACAGGCATTCAAAAATCTGGAACAACACCACACAAAGATAATATTCAGACTGACTATAGCAGTTTTACTTTTCATCAGTCATCTGAGGTACAATATGTAAGATATTCACTGTATTAAATCATAAAATTAATATGCTATATCATCAGTTCTTAAGGAAACGTGCTAAGTTGAAATACTTGCTTGTTGACAAAAACCTGACAGCCACACATACCTCTGCTGTTTGGTGTGTCTCCATTCTCTACATGCATTTCTTACAGTTTTGTTATTAATGTCTTGTGGCTTCTGTATAGTGGTATTCGTCCTCATACTTTGCACTACTTACACTTTATGAACACTAATTGCTGACTGTAGCTGAGGTTAATGTGCCCCAACAGAGGTGCATATTAAGTGTTGTACAAAGCCACCAAAGCCAGTGCTAGAGTCAGAGACAGGAAGAAAGTGCGTCTTAAAGCAGGCTAAAACAGCTGAGTCATCATGACTAAAATAGAACAGTTTGCTCTCACATTTACACACAATGAAAACCCATTTGACCCAAACTTTAACTACTAATCCAACATGACACCCCGACTCTAACTTTTACTCTCACCTTAAACTTCAACTAATGGCCCAAATATCAGCCCAGTCAGCTGGTCATGTAGCCTAAGTCAGACTACAGACACAAACCTTGACAAAAGGGACCATGAACAGAGCACGAACACCACGGGACTAACTGGGGTTTAGAGTTTGTCCAGAGAAGAAGATTGTTTAACTGATGCAAAAAGTGTCAGGTTACAGTGTGACTCATATTTGCAACACAGTAACCTCTTCAGGTCAGTACCCCCATAACTTGAGTCAGAGCTGTGGAAGCAGGGAGACTCGTAATGCAGCAGACAGTGCCCTTTCAGTCCTGTAGAGTTACAGCAACCTATCTAAACGTTGAAGCCTTAACATACTTACACACAAAATAGATATGATATATATACAGTATATATCATTGGTATATGTCTATGTTAAGTTTCACATTCAGGTTAACACGAATATGGGGGTCCTTACTGTGTGTCTGTATACATATATACTGTGTAAGTATATTAATACTGTTGGATAATACAGGAAATAAGATATTGTATCGTTATTATTATTATTATTATTATTATTATTATTATTATTATAGTATATACACTCTTATACAGTATAGTTATATACAGTTATAAAGATTGAGTGTCTCTGTCACTAACTGCAGCCAGCAGACAGACATACACAGACATGAGATGCCATTGTTTGTCTTTTAGTCTCACACATTCCCATGATGTCACATTCTCTGTATCAGCACTTGGCTACAGCTGTTTGATTTATGATTTTTAACAATGATAATAAAAAAATAAATAAAAGATTCCATCAGAGAACCTGTGTTGGTTTTATTTTCATTGTTGTCAAACACAATAGTAACGTGTAGGTTTATTTAGCAACAGGGTGTGTCCAAATATCTGTTGATTTCTCCCAACCAGTGAAAGCAGGTTATGAGAGGTAAACTTCTGACGTGAGAGATGAAGTAATGCCAACAAAATCCCCATTTTCCTCTCGCAGGAAGGCTAACTGGTTATCTGTAATGTGACACTACTAGTTTCTCTCTGTGTTGACAGTGCCAGCTCTTAATACAGGATGTTAGCTGCGGTTCTAGGAGCCATTCATGGACGTGGGGCCTATTGTGTGGTGTTGTGTAGTAACAATAGTGTTTTATTTCAAGGCATTTAATCTTACCCACAATCATGCAGGAGCGGATGCAGTGTCCAAATATTAAGCTAAAGTAGAAATACTTTGTTCTAATAATACTGAAGATTGTTTGTGTTGAAAATGACTCTGTCTCTGTTCTAAGAACAACCCCGATTAACAGTAACTGAGGTGTGTGACATTTTAAAAGCTATTTTACACCAACAGTGAGTCATGTTTGACTTCCTGCAGGTAAACTGCACAGTGAGGCGATTTTGCATCATGTTGTAGTGTAGTGTAGTGTGCAAAAGGACAGAAAACAGGTGTTTGTTACATTATGTATGGTAAGTGAACTCTGATGTAATGCTTTTTAAAAAGTACTTTCATCTGCACTGCATCTCAAAAACACGTTTTAATGTTTCCATACTGACAAACTCAAACTGAATCTCTCTGGTATTTCAGCTTTAATTCTGCTTTTGAGTCACCAAGCCAAACTGACTGTAACAAATTTCATTCAGAGTGAGAGTGTGATGTTTGCTGGATCTCTCTCGGACAATATTTCCATTGCGTGTGAAAAAAGAGATTCATTCATTCATCGTCATCTTAAATGGAAAATATGAAAAACATAACCCAGTCAGTCTACTGTATCTTTCATATTATATTTCATATCATTCATTTGATATGATTTCATCACTGCAATGTATACCATAAGATATTGATGTTTGTCTACTTTGAGTACTATCTATATGTCTGTACTGTTTCTTGTGCTCCTGTAACACCTGAATAATCACTTAACTGTTTACTCTCGAGTATATAAACCGGTCCTTAGCCACTAATTGTCTGCCAGATTATCTACATGCCATGAGCATTATCTTTTCAGTGCCCACATACTTCCCTGCCTGTTATTTGATCCTTATCCTGTTTTCTGACGTAATCTTGACTATTCAGCTTCTACCTCAGCCAAGCCCTTTGTTTGTTTTGAACTTAGCTGTGTGTTTTGAACTGAGACACTACTCGTGGATCAATAAAAGGGTATCTTAGAGCTAATCTAGTGCTTTATTTCACACTGCAGTTCATTTATTAACTACGGAATACACAAGAACAACTTCATAAACTGCCCCTTCTCAACTTGTCTTTAACGGGGATAAGGAGAGTCTTTTTTATCAGCACATCGGTGGTTAATGCATGACATGTTGCCATCAAAGCTCCAAAGTGTGACAGAAGAAGTAAAACCAGTTTTCCGTAACAAGATTGATGTAATGGAAAAATTCCTCAACAAATGCTCCTGACATACAGTCATGTCACTTATATCAGAAGCAATAACTTAAGTTTTTTTTTTACAGCCCTGCAGAGTACAGTGGCTCATACCACAGCTCTGCTGTTTGGTGTAAGAAAGTTCACTGTTAATTAAAAATGAATGCCACACTTTTGCCCTCTGCGCTTTCTTTTTCGTTCTTCTTCTTCCCTTTGAACCCAAATTGATTTGCTCTTTCTCACTGTATTAGTGATTTACTCAGCAGTCATAGTTTATTAGCTTGCTTGCTTTTAAATCGGCTCCTAATAATCAGTTTATTTAGCACAGAGTCCACTTCAGTGTATTATAAACACCCGTCTTGTGTCTCGTGTATATCAACAGCACAGAGATCAACAGAAGATTGGTTGACTTGATGAACTGATTTTAGGAAGGAAGTGGTCACAGCATCATGTCATTGTAGGTGACAAGGTTCAGTTCTTTTTAGGGCAGCAGTGCTTCTCCAGTGAGCCATCATGAACCACAGCAGCACCCTGACTCTGAACTTTAATTTGTATCATTAGTAACACCCGTGTTTACCCTACTATTTAATCCAAATCGCTGCTGTGAAAAAGGTCTATTGTTGGTCTGTGTGTGTGTTGCGGGGTGCGGCCTCTCTCTCACCTTTCTGGTTGCCCCACCAGTTACTACCTATTTCTGTGCCTCAGGAAAACCCCTTCTGTGCACGTTTGGTTTCTTGCCACACCAGCCCTGGATGGACTAATTGTAATAAATTCCTGCATAATTTCATATTAATTTATTCTATCATATAAATCACCCTCAAATATTGTCTTTTATAAATTGTGGGCAAAGCTGAACCACAAGAATATTAATGTTATGCAAGTTTGTGTGAGTAAACCAACCAGATTACTTGAAAATTGTTTCCATGATTTATCAGTTTTCAACCCTATTCAGCATACATTTATTGGCTGAGTGAAATACAGCTTACTTGAGTATTTGAATAATGATAACACCATGACACAATGTACTCCTAACACTTTTTAAATGGTCAGGGAAAATGTTGGATGACTGTGGTTAAACGACTACATATTAAATTAAAACTTTTGGGGTTATTGGCTCAGATTTACTGGTTTGGGTTAACTACGTATTTCCTAAGGGTTAAGGCATAAACTAGCAACATATCTTCTGTCAGAGCAGAAAGTTATAACAGAGTTCTTTCGGATTTCTCAAATGTTAGTGAGTGACTAAATTATGTTTGCACAAATATGTTTTCTTTTCCGGAAAAGTGTGGGTGGATAGGAAGTATAAAGACAAACCAGCATGTGCCTTCTGTCACATGTCTGAAACATGAATGAGAATCCAAGAACAGGTTAAGATATACAAATGAGGTCTACCTAAGACACTAGGCAACACCAATACGTCTATTATGACTGCACTACTAATATAGCTGTATGATTTCACCAAAAATCTAGATCAAATTTTCAGCCTTCAGACTAGTAATATATGAAGTTGGTAGTGGTTACTGGTATTTCGTTTTTGCTATGTGTCACCTTTGGTTAGCTCATCTCACTTCCTTTTTCTATAGACCATCAGTGTAGATATGAATCCTTTTCAAACTTCATAAGATTGGGCTCCTGAACCTGATGACTCCATGGTTTGCTCAAAATTTCTGTGCTCTGGAGTTTGAGTTTGTTTGTGAATTGATTAATCATTAACACACCTAAAAACTTTAATTTGTCTGCTCACAACAAGTCTCTCATCTGCCGCCAAGCCTGATGTTATCCTTCACTGTTCACATCCTTCTCTGCCTCATACTCAGCAGCTTTGTGGAGCCATGTTACTGAATGAAAGAGATGCCACAGGGACAAACTGTGTTTACATGAAGGTCTAATATAACATGAGCGTTTTTATGTTTGAGGAGTAAAGTGAACAGGGAACCATGTTTGAGATAAACTGTCCATGTCTATAGCCTGTGCACATATTGGAGTCCAAGTACAGATTAAGATATGAAAGTGAGGTCTACTTAAGAACACCAATAAGTCTTTTAACTGTTCATAGATAAGCATTGCATAAGCTTTTGTGTTTTCTGGGGATGTTTTGATTGACCCTCTGAACATGATGACTCATGAGGACTGAACAAAGAAAAGCACATACTCCATATTAGGAAGTCATTTTTTTCTTGTGTCCTATTTCATCACTTTTCTTCACTGAAGTGAAAGAGTCATTGTTTCTAAGCATCTAGTTTTCTCGGTCTGTAATAGTTTCGGACAAAACAAGAATTTTGAAAAAGTAATCTTGGACTTGTTGGAAATTGTGATGTGAACGTTTTTCTGATATTTCATAGACAAATTGATTGGCGAAATTATCTGCAAAGTATTGATAATGAAACTTGGCATTACTTGCAGCCCTATATTCCACCTTTTATTTGGATTTTACTGATTTACCAAGAGATAATGACTTTGAGTTTTTAAAATTTAAATTGTCAGTAGCTTCATCACAGCTTTCATTTATCTCCGTCATATTGGGGCTGATTCCTCATGATCATAAGAAATATTAATTATCCACGTAGATGGATACTGTGATGGTAAGTGGGAATATGTTTCTTTATTAATTTATGCGATTTTAGACTTTAAAAGTAGAGCTGCAGGAGATGAATTAATATGTTGAATGTGGAACAGCTTTTTTTTTTCAATGTTAGAGTACACTGCCATCTACTGTTCAATTTTTCTTCCCTCTGGCGTTTGAGTTAGGTTGTAAATTGATAATTGATTAATCATTAACACACCTACAAACCTTTAATATGTTTGTTCACAACAAGACTGAAAGTCTTTCATTGTCATTCCACAGTTGATTAATCTGTTTCTCTGCCGCCAAGCCTGATGTTGTCCTTCACTGTTCTCTGCCTCATACTCAGCAGCTTTGTGGAGCCATGTTAGATGCCACGGGGACAAACTGTGTTTACATGAAGGTCTAATATAACATGGATGTTTTTATGTTTGAGGAGTAAAGTGAACAAGGAACCATGTTTTGTCACATTTAAATATTTTATTTTCATTATGATTCTAAATAATTGTTCATAACTGTCCAGGTCTATAGTCTGTGTCTATAGTTGTGACAACCTTTATCTGGTTTTGTCTTAATATTTAAAGACAGTAATGGCTCATACACTTTAAATCATTCATCTTTACATGTTTTCTCATATATAATAAAATAACTTTTTTCTCTGTTCCTTTTAGACTCGCTGCCGTCTCACACTAATCCGCAGGTCCTGGATAATAGGGCTAAACCCTCAGGACAAATAGGAACAATAAGACTCAGAGTTCACTGAACCAATAGACACTTTCAGGTCCTAATGTGAAGCCTCTGCTTCTCCTCTTGTGATGGGAAATGGTGGTAAAACATGGTTGGAAAACATCAGTAAGGTTTCCTGTTCTTTCAGTGATGCAGTCTAGTGGCACTCTGATAGTTCTAAATGTACAGTATAGAAATGTACAAAGTCAGATATGGTAACTGAGTTTAGAACAGGTCGTTTTTGGAGGTGGTCAAAAGGGTGCTGTCACATTTGATTTACTCATAACAGAAAGAAAAGAAATGCAGCTGGATTACAGGAATGTTTTTCTGTCTTCTGTCTTTAAAAACAACATTTCACACACAGGAATTATTACACACAGATGACCATCTCCATCACTTACGGTTAATATGTAACTTTAGCTAACTTTAGCTTGCTCTTCTCTTTTGTCAAAGAGAAGAGCAAGAGTGATACGTTTTAAGCTTAAATGTTAACAGACATTAGTCATACTAAGTCATGTTTAAAATGAACATGTGGTGAAGAGTTCAACATATTCCATATAATTTATTCTTAGTTATCTGACTTCAGATGTGAAAGAAACTGTTTTTTTAGATTTGTTCACGCCTTAATTGGCTTAGATTTGGTTACATTGCCATTTAAAAATAAAAATAATTGTGACAATGAAAATAAAATTGTTACAGAAACAGTGCATTTGTTGTAACTTTTATTGGTATTTTTTTCATGTGTTAAATGTTATTATTGCCCCCCTCATCGTCACGTTGTCAAATCTGGCCCCTTTTAAAAGAAGTTTGTGAGATTTCAAAATAAAAGTTTGAACTTGAACACTGCCCCACCCCCAACACTTAACTTCCTGCGCAGTGCACGTTCATGCGCATGGCCGTCAGAGCGAAGCGCGTGTGATGAGCGGGAGGAGATTTTATACCAAACTTTGGAAAGGTGAGTTTTATTTTAGTGCTTTTACAGTTTGATACATCGTTGATGCTAAATTCAGTTCGCCGTCATCTACGCAACGTCCACTTTTGTGAATTATTTAGTTACAATCTGAGTAAAGATCGGCTGCTAGCTGACGTTCATGTTTACTTTTGAGCGGGCTAATAGAGTTAGCATCTGCGACGTCTCGTAGCTAGGTAACGTGACTTTTGCAGCTTCCGAACGTCGCGAGCGTCACGTTTTACCGCCGCGTGAACGTTAAATCAGCTAGCTGATAAAAATAATATAACTGCGCATTAAAGGTGAAAATTAAACCTTTAGCTTTGTTCCTTTTGAATTTAGTCAGTCACCATTGTATGTAGCATTTCATACAGGCTTATACTGACTTTATTTTTCTCTGCTTTTGCTTAAATCACCTTGACAACTTTGTTCTTTTTTTTAATTGAATATAATACATTTTTTAATTTGAGCAAAGTTAACAATATGATAATAGATAACATAAACCCACCAATGTAGCAGGTACACATCAGCATTTAGAGTCTTAGCTGCAATGAATGAGCACATGGTGACCTAAACAAACTATGTGTTTGAACATGCATTTAAATGGAATAATAACAAGGACAAAACAAGACATGGTGTCAGAACCCAACGTGACCTTGTTTATGTTTGAGAGGGAAAATTCATAAGACTCATTTTGAATGGCTCAGTAGATCATACTGTGAGACTGTTTGTTTGTGTGCTCTGTTTCAGAAACTGGGCTTTACACGAAGAGAGGCAAAAAAAAAAAGTGGTCGACATGGCTCACAGAGACAATGGTGAGTACGAGAAAGTGGGTTCAGTAGGGTGTCGGATTTCTTGAACGGATGTAGTGTTTGTTTGAAAAAAATGTTGATGTTTTACTTCCATTTAGCTCAGTTTGATTATTTTTTTATTTATTTTGCCCTTAGCTGATTAACTTAAGATAGTTAACTGATGATCTGGTCTCTTTTTTTTTTGTTTTTGTTTTCAGCAGACACAAAGAGCACGATTTTCAATCGGCTCAAGCCAGTCAAGTATGAACACTTAAAGCCCATCTCGGCATATTCGCGGTTCATCACTTGTGATCAACAAAACGCCAGTCTGCATCAGTCCTGTAATCCGTTCATGAATTTAAAAATTGAGGTGGTAAACAATTGTCAGGAAAAGAAAAGGAAATTAGATTCAAGTCCCGATGATTGTTATGAGACTCCAGCAAAAAAGGACTTTAGTTCACAGGCTTTATCCCCAGATCTGGGGTGTTTTATGGACTTCTCCAGCCCCCCTACAAAACAGGACTGTGCGTCCCCTCTTGCCAGCTCTATGCCTGCGTTGTTAAATAAAACACAAGCTATCGGGAGTGAAGGAGAACAAAGTCCGAGCTCTGAGCCACACTGGAAGATGCACTTAAATGCAACGCCCTTTGACCTTGACGTTGACGACATATTGTGCCTAAATCCCCTCAGCACATATGCTACTGGAGCGTTCTCTGATAATGTACAGCGCTGCGCAAGTCCAAATAGCGGCACGTTTCAGAATAAGCCAGCCTTAGCTCCCAATGTGTCACACCGAACAGAACTGGGACGAGGAGACGGACAAGTGAAGGAAGAACAAGAAGAGCCGAAGGAAGAAATGCACCTGAATTTGAAAGATGTGGAGGAGGACAAGGGTTATTTCTCCATGTCCTATCTGAAGGACCACAAAATGGGAGTGGACTCCCCTCAGCTGCCTCCAGTTACCTCTAGCCCCTTCAGGAGCTGTGAAGATGAACGCCAACCTGAAGGTGCACCTGAGCCTGGTTGTCACAAACAAGCTGTGTTGCCCGGACATGATTTTTCCTTCACAGTTCTTGATTCTGGTCCTGTTGTAAGAGGGCCGCTGGTGAAACCTGCAGACTCACTCTTAGGGCCTTTAGAAGGTGACATCGAAGAGATGTGGAACATTGGTTCCCCCCTGTTTGAATCCTCTGTATGTAACAACGTCACTGTGAAGTTGAGCGCCGATAGTGAGCAGAGTAGACAGGTGTCAGAGGAGGTGAGGGGAGAGGTGATGGAGGCTGTCGATAAGTGTCAGGCGACGGTCGGCGGAGAGGAATCCACTCTGGACACCAGTTATGAAACTACTTTACCTCCTCAAGTACAGGTAAGCTGTCGTGACGCGCTCACATTTGTCTATCTCATTTTGCACAGCGTATCGTGTGCGCACTGTATGTTGTCGCATGTTTTTAAGGTGAAGTCAGTTGTAGTGGCTCTCGGTCATCACCCTGCCAGCAGCGAACCAGCCGCACCTCTTCTGCCATACCAGGGGCCAAATTGTGTGAGCAGTGCCTGGACTGAAAGGTACTGTAGCGGTCTCTGTCTCCTCTAGGGGGAGTAGTGTGACTATATAATGGGCTTTCAAAGAGCTTGGAAAAGGTACCCTCTCACACCCCCATTACATTTCACTCAATTCCTGTATGCCTCTGGGATCATGATTATGTTGGTTGATCCGATAGACACTCAACAGTTGAGTCAAGATAGCGTAATATTGTTGTTTGACTAAACTTCAGACTCTGTCAAATATATAAAAAGGTCTGTCATAAAGTAAGGCGAAGGCATTCATTAAAAAAGCTGTAAAACTCCTGTATTGCTCCAGATCACACACATTTAAGCTATTGTGTGATTTCCTTCGGATATGTAATGTAATAACGTAAAAATTATTTCATTCACTGAGCCACCACTTAAACTGTCTGGGGATTCACCTCCCACTTTGAAAGCTATATGAAAGACAGTGTCAGTTTCAGCCCTGGTTTAGTGCAGAGGTCTTCAGCTACATTTGTCCAAGGGCAGACTTTTTCTAAGCAGGAGGCCAGACTTTCTAATAATAATAATTATTATTATTATTGTTGTTATTATTATTATTATTATTATTGGCCTGACAAAAATCCATGATAATTAGATACCTAACTAGAAAACACTTTCAGACCTCCACCAAGGAGGAAAGCATCGCTTCTCAATAAACTGAGTAAACTACTGAGGAGTGATGCTGAAACTCTGTTAAGCCAGAGTCATAATTGCAAAACGCAGTCCTTATGAATCAACAGTTTTGACACAGTTATACAGTTGCACTGTAAGTCCTGTACTAATGGTAATTCAGTTTAATACTACGAGGTGCAGAAGTTTGTGAGCAGCAAAACAAAACGTGTTTTTACTGAAGAAGTCAGGAAACTCACAACACGAGTCTGCCAAACTAAAATGAGTTGTGGCGTGCGGCCTGTCGCCTGTAGCTCTTCATCGAACAGCTCACTGTGGCTGCTCCTCCTCGTTACCATTACTCCACTGTCATGAATCCACGCAGAAAATGGCTAGACTCATATTTGATGAACAATAGTGGTACGTGCTAATCTCACTGACACAGACCCATTGGATTTTCTGTTCATAATTAAAATGAGCTCATGGTTTGAGGGTTAAATGTGAAGCTGCAGGAGAATAAAATATTCAGTTTATATTAGCCACAATTTAATCTAATTCCTGGGAATTTTGCCATGGACACAGTTTGTAATATTGTCGGTGACAAAACTTTTATTAGTGCCATTTTTACAGGCCAGATGAGAACCTCCACCTGGATGTGGCCCACAGGCCGCCAGTCAACGATCTAGTTTAATGGTTGTAAGGGTTGTAATATTTTTTATCTGCCTGCCTTTCTGTGATATCGGTGTCCATAGGCCAATATTTATTTAACAGTTTTGCTTTCATTCACTCGTAGATTTCAGTTTGAAACATGAAACGTCCTATGTGGCTAAATGTGGTTAAGATATTGTCCTTTTCAGACCGGTGATCGCTGACAGAGGAGAGATTCTGGAGCGGGACAAACAGCTGTATCTCCAAATGGTCACCAGACACATAAATGAGAATCAAGGTGGAAATAAAGGTATGACCCTGAGCTTTACCTAAAACGCCCACTAGTGTGTAGGAAATTATTGGGATCTAGTAGTGAGGTTTCAGATTGTAACGAGCTGTATACCTCTCACCTCACCCTCCTCTGTGGGAGAACCTATGGTGGTCATGAAACTAGAAAAAAGAGCCTGTGTTTAGTTCCACATGATGGAACACAAACACAATTTTCAGGTGATTATATAAACTAATAAACACATTTTTCATTATTATAGATTTTTCATAGCCATGCAGTGCTTTCATGCACCACTAATGTGAAACTAGGACTGGATAATATCCTCATTGATTACAATATACACTCATCGACCGCTTCATTAGGAACACCAGTACAATCTGATGTGATCCAATATAACAGCTCTGCTTTTATACGCGCTTATATTTAAACTGTCAGGAAAGTAATGATTCCTTTTTATGTTGATTATCGGTGTAGTAGGTGGTGGTGTTGTACTGGATGTTTAAAGATCATCTAATTTCTTTTGTTCTCATGTTCCTGTGGTTTTGTAAGACATCTTTTTCAGTCCCACCAGGATTTCACAGGCCTTTTTTGAGATAGTTGCGGCCTAAAATGCCTGATGTTGCATGAGGTTTTCAAATAAATTGCGGTGAAAGTTGCGGTGCTTGTTACATTTTTGTTGTGGGAGGAAGTAAAAGTTGGGATAAGTTGCGATTCGACAGTCGCACCGGGGGCGATGGGGCCCCGGAGAGGGCGCAGCGAGCACTAAGTCCACGGCCCCGGAAAGCGTCAAGGTCCGGGCGGGCGCTCTAAATTGCGGCTCCACCTTCACCCCCGAGCCTTTCCAAGCCGACCCAGTGCCGGTCACAATTCCTGGAGGGTCTGCTTTTTGTACTCTTGACATTACTGAACGTTGTAGACTGTCTGTGTATGCTTACATTTATTTTTAAATCTGGTTTGGTGTCCTGAAGATGTCATGACTGAGCTGCTGAACCTGATGACCCACGTGGCTGATCAGGCACAGGGCACTAAGGGCAATCAGTGGCAGCATCCTTCCGATCTCACACGCAGGTACATCATCTTCTTCTTTTTCATGATAGTTATGAAACAGTTTGGATTTAAAATAGTTGATCTTTTTTTTTTAAACAATTGTTAAATATGTGGCTCTGGATTTGTGCTTCCTCTCAGGAACTACCAAAGAAGATTTGGCAACACTACGCCCACAATGTCCCTCCAGGAATGGCAGGCCAAGCACCCTGCGACATACAAGCGGTTTGCCCAGCTCCCAAAGATTTTCAAAAGGAGCCCGTATGACAGAGTATTCTTGTGAACAGGGTGCACTTCAACGTGCTGGAAACCCTTAATATTCCAGCCCACCTCATAAATATTGTCTTTACGTGTGTTTTTGGTTTCTCGGTTTGTGTTGCACTATATTTTTCTCACAACTAATGCATGTAAACAAAAATTAATGTGTGTTTTAAGGAGTTTTGGTGTTTCGGAAATTATGCTAAGAACTAAGCACTTAAGGGTTTCAAGGACCTGAAATGCTTTATGCCCTTTTACTGTGTTTGAAACTATGCCTGTTTTAATGTGTATTTAAGTACGTTTTGTACTTGTGTGTTTGACATTTTGTCTTTTTTGTTGCGTGTGAAAAAGTGTTCACCATTCATGTTTACTCAGGTTAGAATAGACCAGCACTGACTTTCTAA
Organism: Collichthys lucidus; assembly: GCA_004119915.2. Taxonomy (NCBI): domain Eukaryota; kingdom Metazoa; phylum Chordata; class Actinopteri; family Sciaenidae; genus Collichthys; species Collichthys lucidus. The sequence continues at coordinate 12,434,013 of CM014095.1, forward strand.
AGTTTCTCGTTCTTTCTGTTTAAAAAAAAAAAAAAAATGCATCTTGGGTCGATGTTAGCCTCCCGTCGCTTTCTGTGGCGGATTCTTTGAAAGACAACAGCGAGCAGATTTAAAATATATAAACAAATGTAGCAGGCACGTTGGAGTGTAGCATTCCTGCTACATCGTTCTCAAGGCCATATTATGGCTACAGTGTTATATAAGCCTGGAAATGTTTATTAAGAGGTTGCAGTCACGTCACGGCTTTAGAATAATGTAAATCGCCTCTTCTGCACATTTAATTCGAGATGGAGGAAACTGATACGAACATAGATTTACTTTGAATTTATAATGTGATTTTAATTTATAGGTTTTGTGTGAGTGTATAAATATTTTTCAACCATACCTTCGATTTGATTAACTATTCTAGTTATACCAGCAAAGTCTTACCATAACCTGGAAATTCAGCTTTCATCAAATGTATAAAAAAAAATTCAGCACTAAAACAAAATTCCTTTCTCTACTTCCATTTTGATGTGTCAACAAAAGTCTCCTTGGTGGAGATTTAAGAATGAGGCCGGTGAAGGTAAAAAAAAAAAAAAAAAAGAAAATAATTTTGGTGATTTGTATGAGCCGACCCTTTTAATTGTAGAGCAGCAGTGACCACGCTGTACTCTCAGCTGCTTGGAGGATTCAAATCACAGAGGTGTCAGTTAAACCCTGAAATGTAAGAATAGTGGCTCAGGCTGATCGCAGAACTCAGTCCCCAGCGTCAGAGCAGGGCTGTGTTTGTGTGGGGGGGCTGACAAAGTGCTCAATAAAAGCCTAACCTGTTCAACTTGCACTACAGTTGTCATCCTCTGTTGTTGTTTGGCAAATAATGTTGCACATTTGTCGTCTTTATTCTGGGTCTACAGTATCTGAGCGCTGTGGACAGGTACAGGCTGACAGAAGTGACCCCACAGAGCTCAAATACATGGAGCTTATCAGCACGGCTCCCTTCCACTGAATAATGCAGGCTGTTTAAAGTAATCCTATCTGTACATACAGTGGGGCAGCCTGTCCTCGGCCAACCATCCAGAAGGCAGATGAGGTGCGTGGGTGTCGGGGAAGGCCTCGCGATGCACGCTGTGCAGCCACAGCATGTCTCTCTGCACCTTCCAGAAATGTTTTGCCCCGTCAGTGTCATGAGCGGGCTCTGGGCAGCGAAGGGAAACAGTATGTGTTTATCTGACATGTCTCACAGATGTTCTGCGGCTGTGTTAGGTTTTGTCAAAACAAAAAAGAGAAAGAAGTCGTGTATCTGCTACCAAATCCCAGCGCCTCATTCCTCATGCTCAGCCGAGCAGTCATGCCAACGATTTCTCTCATTGAGGCGTAGACAAATAATTTAATGTGGGACTTGAATAAGATCCGAGTGATTTGTTGTGTTTTGTTGTTTATGTCTCATTGATTTTTTTAAAGTCATTACAAACACAGGCACGTTTTCTTACACAAGGCACTGACTCAACAGTAAATGTTGATGCTTGGAGCCATGTTGTTGGGTGATTTTTTTTTTCACATGGCCAGTTGTGGGTGTACTGTATGTGCTTTTTTTTGTGATGAGAAAACAGACAGCTGAAGCTGAGATTCACATGTATTGTCCACTAAAGGGAAAATAGACCCAAACGCAGCCTTTTTGTGGAAAATGTTATATATATTTTTTTATTTTATTTAAGCATACACAAGTAAGCATCCTTCATAACTGAAGTTGTGTAACCTTGTGCATAATAGTTAAACCATGCTAGCCCTCATTAAGCAATGACTGCTGTACACTTCATACAATGAATATAAACATGGTAGCACTAATAAAGCAGTTCATTTTTCTAAACCATGCTTCTTTGTGGATCTCATTCCTATATTTCCATATATATAGTCCAACTTCTTCTTTGTAATATGCGTTCAAATTTCCAGGCATGTTCCTAATCTCTTAAAATACATAGTGTGTAAATTGTTTTGAAAAAAAAAAAAAAATCCAGTCTCTTTACTGCCGTGTCCATTACTGCTACCAAGCATACAATAATTTTCAGGCATTGTATCATACGTACAGTAGCATGAGAAAACCTTGGGCCTCTCACACTGAAAGAAAAGTCCTCAGTGTGTTGTTAAAGAGTTTGTGGTTTTGCCACCACGGGGCCGAAGTGGAATGTTGAGTTCATACAGTCGTCACCATTAGTCGAGTGTGATTGAGAAAAAATGCTTTTTCGCTTGTGATTGACAGCTCAACCTTTTCTAAACCAGAGACGTTAATAGTGGCTGGACTTCCTCACAGTTACAGATCTGTTTGCTTCTTTTAGCTGGAGAAAACCTCACTGCACTCCACCGCCAGATAGATATGAAATGTGTGAATTTGAATTAGATTCTAATTAACCCAACATGTATGACCCATATATGATATTCCACAGCGGTTTACCATCAAAATGAGGCTGCTGGATTATCATCTCTCTGTAGGAGAGCTCACTCAAACAACAAACGAATTGCTTTGCATCATATTTTTTGGGAGTTAAATACGCTTATTTGCTTTTGTGCCATCAGTTGAACGTGACGATTACTCACATGTGCACTATGTAGCTGAAGCCAGTAGCTCCTTAGCAGAGTGGTAGCTTGGCTAGAAACGGGGGAACAAAGGTAACAAAATCAAGTTTCCAGTCTAGGCTAACCATCTGCTAGCTTCATATTCATTGTACAGATGTGAGATTGAATTGACCTTCTCGCCTGACTCTGCAAGAAAGCAAATAAACGTGTTTCCACCCAGTAACATTGGACAACAACCCGCCACAAAAGTGGATGCTCACAATAGCCCTACATTTAAACCAGTAATAAGGAATACAATATATACATACCATCATTTAGAGTTTATTATACACTCAGTTTTAACTTTATTAAGTGGAAACCTCTGCTGATGTTATACTCATTTAAAAAAAAAACTGTATTAGGGATGTAAATTTAAAAAAAAAGGGAATACCATTGAGAAACATATTGTTGGCAAAGTAATGTCATGGCCCTTCTCCAAGGAAATTATCCAGGGAGACAATCATCGTTATATGTTACTATGGATGGATTTATTGGGAGATCTAGCCATTGGGGGGAAAAATGGATTCAACCTTCGGGCGGCAAAAGTTTTTGGCGAAGTGCTGATCACTCTGTGTAATGCAGCATTTCATTGCGTCACCAAGTTTGTCCTGGCAACAGCTTAAACGTCTATGTTAATCAGTCAGAGGGGCCCCCTGCGACTTTCTTCTTCTCACTCTGTGACTTTACTCTTGCCTCTGACGTGAATCAGTGCAAGCCCGAGCTTTTCAGCTCTTATTAAGAGTAGAAGTAGAGGGAGGTAGGGGAGTGATAGAAGACCGCTGTTGGATTAGTCATCATTCTACCCACCCTGCTCGACCGTAACCTTCATTGCTCTCTTTTAACCACCTCCAATGACTAGCCAGGGTATCGCAGACTGAGATGGAGTCTGTGCAGAACAAAAGGAGCTCGATTTTCAGCAGCAGAATGGCTTTATGTTTTGACGGTTGTTTAAAACATTAATCTTCCTCATCAAAAAGTATTTTCTTCTAGCACATAAACAGCACAGTGACATAATGTAATAGAAATACATAATTAAAAAAAATCTCATTCATGAAAGCAGTATATTAAGAATAACCTGTACCCTTTTACATTATGAGTGAATACATTTTCCACATTAGTCTTGCTATATTTCATTTAAAGGCTCTTTAAACTGACACCACCAAACAAGAATGAAATATAAAATGTATTTACACATTAAATGCTTAAGCTCGGTCTACATGTCAACAATCTGTAATGTTTCCTTTTACTTTGCACACACATTTAAATATCATGTGAAAGCCGATGAATATGACACAAATGTGAGATACAGGGCCCTCCGTCCTATTAGATAAATCATAAGATATAATTACTTTTAAGGCAGCACTACTGAGTTTGAATCAGCCCTCGATAACACAATTTTGCTTTCTTAAAACATGTTCCCTCACAGTATACAGCGCACAGTTGATCCCTTATCATTGTTTTTTAGCCTCCTCAGCATGGAGTTGATTTGTGAAAGAAAATGATAGAAGCCCTTATGTTCAGGATGTCATAAGGATGTCTCGGGTTGAAGGCTGGGCTCATAAAAAGTTTTTTTTAGCCCCCGTGCTCTCCATCAGAATTTTTTACAACAGCGCTGAAAGACTTTTCTCTGAAAGTTCAAGAGAGGGATCACCTGCAAACGAAGGTCGGGATTAATTCCCTTATATTTTGCTCATCCGTCTGAACATTGCATGCTGGGAGGTGGAGTTTTTGGACAAAGAGGCTACAGAGTTTCGAGTCCTTGCTTCCGTGCTTCTCCGAAGCCTGTTATTGCTGATACAAGGGATCTCTTTCTTCAGTATCTCTACCGAGGCAAGACCACCTCTCCGCAGACATCCATACAGTTCAGCCCCTTTTTCAACGTTCATTAATTAGATGGATGCACTCCACTATGGCCGTTCTTTTTCCTCCCCAGAATGCTTTGAAATTCATCACCCTCAAAGAGAAAGACACAAGGAGATACTAAAGGGCTCATCCTGGATGTGGAATGTAACATTTCATAAATCTATGAAAGAAGGACAAAAGCAAATGTGATGCCACCAAACCGGGCCTGTTTATGGACGTTACTCTAAGTGCGCTCAGAGCAGAGATACCTTTTTAGCACAAGTGAGTGGATTTCATCTTTTCTGACAAAATTGGGTGATTCAGCTGTGGTGGTGAGCCGTGTGATCCCATCTAACGCTGCCCTGGCGTCATCACTGCACATTTAAGAAATGGCTCCTTAATTAGCCAGGTGGAGTCTGGACTCCCTGAGGGGGAAAATTAGCTCGCCAGAATGGAAAAACATTTTCCCGCAGCATGGCAAAGAGTTTCTGCCTGAGGGGGGTGGGGGAATTGACAACAGGACTGTTCAGATGGCACCTTGTTAAAAGTCAAATATGTAGAACTGCAGTGATACACTCGAATGAACGACAGTGTTAACGTTCAAAAGTGAAGAAAATCAAAATTAAAGTACGGGGGATGATTTGGACAAAGTGGATGTGTCTCAGTGCAACTAAGGAATGAAAATGTCCAGATTTATGTTTGTTGATGATGCACTGAAGAGGTGACAGAGGGCGAGAGAGAGAATGGAAATGTTTCTGGTTTCTGCTCATCGGCTTTGGTCCCTGGGGTTGGTTTATCTGCAGACTCTCCACCACTGGAGTCGTTCGGCCTCAATCTCTGCTGACCCATGCAACAGTAGTTATTGAGCACAGTGCAGCCAGTGAACTTTTGCCACAGTTGCTCCACTGCTGACTCTGCTCTCAGACCAGCACCCCCCCAAGAGTCCTGCGGCTTTGCTTCAGTGCCAGGCCACGTGCCAAAGGAGAGTAAGCGCTGCCGAGGGCCCCAGAGTCCCAGCCTCATCCTGACAAGCAGATGGGCTTAAAAAGGGGCCCGCTCGTTTGTGAGAACACAAAGTCTTTTGGATAAAGAGAAGACGGCCTGGCAGTCACACCTCAATGATGTTGACAGATGGCATCCTATTGTTGTTGTTGTTGTTCTTGGGGAACTGTGGGAGGAAAGAGGAATATGACAGGTATGAGAAGGCTGGAGGACTCACAGGAATCACATAATAAGCTCTCTCTCAGTGAGCGTGAGGATGCCTCTGCACTTGCATGTTTCTTTGATGTTTGAAGCAGGAGAGTGAACGTGATAAACATTTGTTTTGACTTTGATTTTTGGTTTGAATGCAGGAAATGGATATGGTTATGGGGCAGTAATCCAAAAAGGAAGCCATAACTTGTGTGTGTGTGTGTGTGTGTGTGTGTGTGTGTGTGTGTGTGTGTGTGTGTGTGTGTGTGTGTGTGACTCATGCACATAATGATGCCATGTTGAAGCAGTGTTTAGCTGAAAAGCCTGAAGCTGATATTCAGATGACACTATGAATTGGCATGAAGTGTCAGTGGAAAAAAAAAAAAAAAAGTCTCGAAGTGGCCGGGACCATTCACCTGCCCGGCGCCGCTGAGGGGGAGGCACCCGGGGGAGAGGAGAGGGGTGGGTTATACCTTACTGCGCAACAGCCCCCCCGTCGGATGTTCAGGAGTGCTGCACTCGGAGGAGTTTTTGGCTTTGTCCTTGTTGTTGTTGGGCTCGTTGTCTTTGATTATGTCATACTGGCGACAGAAGAGAGCAATCACACCTAAGGGAAGAGGCAGAAGGTATTCATGATCAGCCAACGCTGGTTATCCTCTAAGCATAAATGAATGCACCTGCTTTTGTAAGCAACAGCAGGGGATTTGTTATTTTGTGTCAGATCATGACAGAAGCGCTGCATGTGAAGCAGTCTGATCCTGGTTAAATACACATTTAAATCCTCACCTGCCCACATGATGAGTACCACCACGATGATGATGAGCTCCCCTGCCCTCAGCTGAGTGGTCTGGCCAACTTCCTCCATCGTCACTTCGTCTGGAGGAGTCAAAGCGTAACATGTTTATCTGGCTGTTAGTGGAAGCGGATTATTGAACAAAAATGTCAAATTATGAGCAGAAAAAAAATTTGCTCCTGACACACATATTCATCAACATATCCCATCACATTGCCTAACTGTAAAAGAGTTATAAGAGCTCAGAATTACATGCAACTTTTTCAATTAAATTAACTTTTAATGTCGCAGATTTGACAGTATTGTCTCACTGTCTCAGATGGCCTTTTCTGACCCGAAGTTTGGATAATTTCCCTTTTACACTCATGGAGTTTTTGCATAATTGCAGCCTGTTTTATGCTTCTGTTGAGGTGGTGAGTTTTCGAGTCTTGAGGCCAGTTGTTGTTTGGAAGATGAGGAGCTGCTGATGGGCAGCAAAAGAGCAAATTTACACATAACATATCAGCAAAATGTTTTCCTATAAAATCTCTCTTGTCTAATGACTGACACTTCAACCGTGCAGAGCTTCGAGGCAAATAAGTCAGCATCAGTGTGCAGAACACGTCTCTTGTAATAAGAACTGCCAGGATGCTCTATCACAGAATGAGCACAAGAATCCTGTCCATGAGCAACTTTCCATCCTCAAAGTTAAGACAGTCGACGGATCAGGGTGTGATAAGAGGTTTGGCTAATACTGTACAACATTCAGATATCAAAGGGTATCCATTTCCTTCCACTTGTGGTTATTAAAGTCTGTGTAAAGGCAGTTCTGAGATTTCTTTCAAAATACATTAAACATGTTGGAAAATAGTTGCTGAAAACACGTGAAAACACTTTGAATGATATATTACTGAAATTAAGGTTAAAACAATTTTCACCAGTTTTCAGTCCAGCATTTTGTGGGCGGTCCTTAAAGAGTGGCTCGATGACACACTAAGGCCACCCTGAGCATACCCCGGCACCCCTAGCAGAGAGATGGACATGAATTCATCTCGCTCAGTGTAGTAGTAGTCATGTAATTTTATGAACTCATCTGACATTTTTCATTTTGCCTACACTGATATCGCGCCAGCCATTCAAAGCACGGTACACTACATGTCACATTCACACAATTCTGGCAGAGGCCTTATCAGAACTGCTTATCAGAAATGAACTAGTCCCATTCACACACCAACAAGAGTGATTCAGAGTTCAGTATCATGCCCAAGGATACTTTGACACGCAGACTATTAGTGAATGACCCAATCTGCTGCCTGAGCCCCTGAGCCACAGCCTCCCTGGGTTATGTAGTTTTCGTTTTTGCTACACTAGTAGTGTGACTTTAGAGAGAGCAACTCAGATTTAGGTTTTATTTCAGCCTTCCCTTGTGAGATTAAGAGCACATTAGCAAATTATGGCTTTGGTGTTCAGACATGGTTATACAGTGGTAGAAGAAGTATTTAGATCCTTAAATGAAGTAAAAGTACTATTACCACACTGTGAACTAATCTTGATTAAGTAAAAGTAAATAAACACTATGAGCAAAATCTACTTAAAGGACCAGAGTGAAGGATCTTGTGGCATGTAGCTGTCTAGCTGTTGATTGCAACCCCCTCGTCCCGCTCTCTCCTTCCTAGTATGGAGAAACTACAGTGGATGTGAAACAAATGAAAAATGCAAAAGGCCGATCTAGAGCCATTGTTGTCTATTCTGTGGAGACATGGTGGTTCAACATGGCAGACCTGTGGAGGAGGGCCTGTGGGGTCTGTAGATATAAAAGGTTCATTTTAAGATTACATAAACATAACAATTCTTATTTTCAAGTTGTACACTAATGCAAGCATAGTTATACATATTATATTCAATTTCTGCCATATTCTGTATATAGAGCCCTGTAAATCTTACATAGTGGACCTTTAAGTTATCATTACCACCAGTAAAAAGGTGTCTGTCAGTGTTTTACTCTTATATACTGTATATGAAGTTTAATTTTGAATTAATGTCTATGTTGCATTTCACTGCTGTACACGTTTAAGGTTGGGCTAATTTTAAGTTCTTTATATACTCTTGGGTAGTCTGATCTACAGCAAGGCATCAGAGTTTATAACACCATTATTTGTTCTGAAAATGTCCGACAACGCACTTTCCAGCTAATCCGAGAGGGTTTTCAAAGAGTTTATTTAGCTCAAGAAGTAAGATAATTTTCTCAGCACATAAAGAAACACTTAATCCATCCAGAGTCACCAAATTTGGAGACGCATGTTTTTTTTTTTTTTTTTTTTTTTGAGAAAACGGATTATACTGTGATTACTTTCACCGGATATGAAGGATATGGCCTCCCTGAAGACCTGAGGACAGCAGAGAATGTTCTTATCTTTAAGAGCAAACTTAAGACTTCTCTTTTTAATCTGGCTTTTATTTCAACTATATTTATAAATGTTTCTATTTATATATTTTAATCAGGTTGAAGTTGGCCGACATTTTTAGATTTGCTCAGTCCACTTCCGAAAAAGGTTTCCATAAATATATTAAAGTTTAAATTAGATGTCACCATCATACATTTTTTTTGTGATGAGTCATATGCAGAATATATTTGTATTTTGAGATATTATTGGGAGAGTGCTCAAAAAATATATGAATAATTCATGGGGGTTGCTTGCTTGTTAAAATTGAAACACAAGATTCATATAAGTCTCTTTGATTGGCATGTCTGTAAACGGTGCCCTGCTTTTACTTAACTTACTAACCAAACATCTTAATATAATAAACATAACATAATTTGATAATTCTATGACCTTTTTCTGTCACTGTGTTTGCTTCTGCTGTAGTCTGTGTAAATACCAGCCAAGGTGGAGAGAGATGAGAGTTCAGTCCTGTTTCTTCTTATCTCCACAGAGGTGGCTTAAATTCCTCATTTTCAACCAAACTCTGTTTTCTGCAGATCCTGAGAGGATGAGATTAAACTCTCTGTCCTTGCCTTCCATGTTCTCAGAGCATGATGTTGAAGAGTACATACTCCTCGGCCATTTCATCCATTTGGGGTTCATTAACATAGTCTTTTATTTTTTGCAGTTCAAGGTCTTGCTCTCGAGATCTTCACACAGTTGGTGAGAGTTGGTCCTTGAATGTTCTGTGAATAGAGTGCTTTCACCTGCTCAGATCTCAGTCTACACTTTGTATATACATAAAGAATACAGCCACTTGTCAGCTAGTCTTCTCCTGTCGCCATTATGTCTTAAATTACAGGTGCGGTAAAGTAATGGTAGGGAACTGTTCAGTAGCACAGGTGCCGATAAAGACTTTGGCTGCAGCAAGAAAATACGTGATGATTTTCAAAAGACTCACTCTCAAAAGCACACATGAGACACACGAGCAGCTACAGAGATGTGTTTCGCGTGATCGCTAATAGGCCTGATTCTGCAAGTGCCTGCAAAGAGGTGAGGCAGAACATGAAGAGAATAGTGAAGGCTTCATGTAGGCCACTGGGGATCCTGCAAGCGTGATGAAAAGATAAAACAATGGAAAGAAATCTCCATCATCATCATCTTTGAAGTCGTATGTGGCCATGAGGCGTATTATCAAAGAGAGAAGTTGTTTTGCACATGCAGCCTGTAGACACCTGCAGATTTCTACCGAACAAAGCAGCAACCCGTAGTAACTTTTTCATGCACTACTGAGTGTTGTGGAAGTCAGAGGCTTGATCTAAAGTTCAGCGCAGCGTAGAGAGCACTGCTATCCTTTTATTAGATGCAGTGGGTGACATTTGGAGGGCTCAGTATGGCAGGAACCCCACGCTCCACTAGTTTTTAGCAACAAGCAATTCTGCTGATCGATTGGCCTCTGTTGCCCAGTATTAACTAATCAAAGCACAACAGCCCAAGGCACCTGACACTGTTGCCAGCTAGCCTCACTGGGTCAAAACAAACTCCGATGCATGCTAGTTGAAGTTACAGCTTTAAAGTTTGTCGGAGTGCCACTTGAATGCATACAGAGATGGAAATGTTAACATGACAACAGGTGGATTTTGACAACGTTACTCGATTTATTGATTTTTTACAGATGCATGCTCGGGAACCATATCAAGCAACTAAGAAGCCACTCCACATCTAGATCATTTAAAGTGACCTGGAAATGTAAATTTTCCTTTATTCTGGATATTTTTCAGTTTACTCAACTGCTGTGATTTTATATTTTATTACATTTTTTTTGTAAATTGTCGATGTCAAAGTTTTTTTTCCCCATCCATCCATCCATCCATCCATCCATCCATCCATCCATCCATCCATCCATCCATCCATCCATCCATCCATCCATCCATCCATCCATCCATCCATCCATCCACTTTAACTGCTTATCCCCATCAGCATCATGGACCGGAGCCAATCCCAGCTGGCACTGCACAAGACAAGAGGTGGAGGGCACCCTGGACAAGTTGCCAGTTCATGACAGGGCACATAGAGACAAACAAACATTCACACCTAATTTAGAGTCACCAATTAACCTGCATGCTGTGGGTGGAAGCCGGAGTACCTTGGGAGAACCCAAACAAACACGGGGAGAACAAGCAAACTCCACACAGAAAGGCCCCAGCCGAGAGTCAAACCAGTAACCTTTTTGCTGTGAGGTCTAACCAGTGCTGCCTAACTTAAAATGTATATTTCTTAATTGTAATTTTCCTAAAAATGGTCAAGTTTAAGGAGATTTTTGTACCCTTCTTGTCCAGTAAAAAAACATATCTTCCAAATGTGTTTTTTTTTTATTTTGAATGTTTGTGATAAATTAAAGGATTAAGTGTTCTTCTTACTGTAGTATATTCGGTGGTGATGCAGTTGAAGATGTTTGAAGAGAAACTCCGCCAACGCCGTCTTAGTCGTATAACAAGTTTATTACAACAAGTACAGTGTCGTATCAAGTAAAACGTTACTTAGCTCTGGCCGAATGATGAGACTCTCTCGAACTATACAGGGCAAGCCCTTATATACCATGAAGAACTTCCAGAACATGCATTTCAAGTAAACAATGTTTATAACTCTTGTCTCTTGACCTAATCTCATTCTCAACCCCGTAAAGGAAATAAGAAACAGGAGAACACACCATTTGGGACCTGAAATACCTTTCTACCTCTCTCTAAATTACCTCAAAGTCCAGATGGCCTTAAGATAACAACTAATGACAAAACAAGTACCTTTATGTAAGCCATATCTATATAATAGTATCAGTATTAGTGTGTGATTATGCATCTATGTGCAGACACCTCACTACTTCTTACGATGAATAAACTATTTAAAAACCTGGAAATGCATCATCCCAAAGCTCAAAATGGAAAAGAAATCACCATCATCATTGGTCCTATGGGATGCAGCAGAGCTGAGGGACGCTGTCTTTACAGTATTTTACTGCAGCTCTGTTTGCACATACACATCAAACTCCTGCGTGACAGAATGAGAAAACATTTATTTCATCTTTGTTATTGAGAATTCTCCTGTGGGCCAGAGAGCGAAAGATCTTCGTTTATCAGATCTGAGGAGACCGATGAGTCTCACTCGGAGCAGTTTTTTATTTCCATGTTTGTGGTTCAAGTAATTTGTCCAGAGAGAGTATACATGTACACTGAAGTGTACAAGTTTGTGTGTTTTTCGGGGGAACAGTAGAATTTAATTGTCTGTCGCTCGCTGACAGGATTTCTTATTTTCGTCTACGGCTGCATCCTCTATGACCCACCCCCCCACCTTCCTCTCTTTCTCTGACTCACTGTCTCTTTCTCCTGTTTTTGTGAGCAGTGCTTTTTTTTTTAATTTAAATTTTCATCTCTTCACGGTCCCTTTGATCTCCTTAAAGCTAAAACCCATTGTGAATGAAGAAATTAGAAGAAACGTGGAATAATCCAGCATTTCGGGCTCATCCTTTACTCTTTCCATTGAGATCAGCATGATATGACAGAACAGAAGGGCTGAGCAGTTGAGTGAGGACGGTGAAAAGCTCCCCTTTTCTTCTAGTGACGTTCGCCTGTCATATCGAGACAATGGACTTACAGCTGTACTGAGAGACACTCTCTCCCACATTCTCTGTGCAATTATCTGCAGTAAAAGACAATCTCTATTCTCTCTTTTTGCCACATTTTCTGTGTCAGTCCTTTACACGAAGCGCACAGCCCATTTCCCACTGTTTGGGTTTGTTGTCCCTTTAATGATAGATAAGCGTAGAAATGATTTATCAGTTCTGCTGATGGCAAGTTGCAGAATTGCGACACTGAATCATTGATTTAATCTTAAGTAGGTCTGAAATAGTGAAAAAGTAAACATGATTAGTGGTTACCTGTGCAGTATCTGGTATCTAGTTGTTGACACAGTGGCAGATTCTAACTACACCGATTTTCCACTGCATCGCAAAATCTTGACTTCAAGAACATCCGCTCATCTGTCACCATGAAGGTTTCACTCTTTCAACGTAAGCTAAGCTAATTAAACAGACATCCTTGAGACGAACGCTGCAAATGAGACTGAGAAAGATATGTGATGCTGTGCTAAACTGTGACGTCGTTGTTGAGTGAAGGATGATGAATCACAGAGCTGCTCTCTGTGGAGATTTGCTTTCTAAAATGTGTGCGCGCTGGGAAATGTGTCGTGGAGCAGGGAAATCTTTTGATTTTTTTATTGCAGCGAACAGGGACTTTCACTCTGTGTGTGTGCTGACCTACAATATGTGGAAAATCTTAAATTTTTTTGGGGGAATAGATTGAGTGAGCTTGCAGCCAGAGTGCTTGCTTCTACAACACGGGCTATCTCAAAGCGAGGGCCCTCAAAATTTTTTTTTGCCCTCAATATTTGTTGGTCTCTTAAAGAGGATCTATTATCTATCTATCTATCATTCGAGCGAGCAGCGAGGCAGCGAGCGAGGAGCGGAGGCGAGCTAGCGAGCTGAGCAAATGCGAAGCGAGCTAGCAGAAGCGAGCGAGCTGAGAGAGCGAAGCGAGCGAGCGAGCGAGCCGATGCCAGCCAGCGCCAGCCACCAGCCAGCCAGCAAGCCAGCCAGCCAGGCCAGCCAGCCAGGAGCGAGCAGCGAGCGAGCAGCGAGCGAGCGTAGAGCGAGCTAGCGAGCGAGCTAGCGAGCGAGCGAGCGAGCCATCTATCCATCTATCTATTCATCTATCTATCTATCTATCTAGCGATCTATCTATCTATCTAGCTATCTATCTATCTATCTATCTATCTATCTATCTATCTATCTATCTATCTATCTATCGATCTATCTATCTATCTATCTATCTATCTATCTATCTATCTATCTACCTACCTACCTACCTACTTCTAGGCTTCTACTACCTACCTACTATCTTCTCTGTGTTTCCAGTCTTTATGCTAAGCTATGTTTGAAAGAATATGAACATAAAACTTTTGCTTTTGATCGTTGCAGCTACCCCTCATAAAATCCTTATTACCCCGCTTGTGCACGAGCTGTGAGAGAATCATATCTGCAAACCTTAAGGAAACGACCCTGTAGATGTATATAGAAAAAATAAAACCTGTAAAAAAATAAAATAAATAAAAAATCATTGTTTATCTGGATACTGTGCAGTTATTGATTTCTGTAAATTCTTCCCCTCGCAGAAACAACACACAAACAACACTTCCTCTGCTAATTAGGCCTCGGTGGTGAGAAGAGCATGTCTTTAGTGCTCTACAGTGATTGTATTTATCTTCTACATGTCTCTGCCAGCCCACTCAACACTACAACAGAAGTTCGGACTCCTTCTGGCTCCACTGCCGGGGAAGTATCGAAGTATACTGTAGCAGCAGCTCACATGAGAGATGAGTGAAAATGGGAGGAACAATAGATGAAGCAGGGCTTCAGCCAAAAGCACTTTGATTTGCAACCCCTTGCAGCTCTGACTACCTCCTCTCTGCGTCTGATAAATGCCTTTACTCATTTTGGTTTACTGTGCAGTTGTGCTGGGTGCATGCAGGGTGAGGCTCGGCGAGGCACGTCAATACACAATGAAGTATGCACCCCCTGCAGACATTTTATTCCCGAGTTGTGGTCAGCGGGGGCGAGCTTTAGAAGCACTCTGTTGTGAAATTTCATTTCACGCTTTGTGTGTCTATTGATTTTTATTGGTCTTTAGACAAAATCAGTCAAGATATTGTCAAAAGGCCAAGTCCCCTCTGCACTTACTGTCTTGAAAAGAACAGAACCAGAGTGAGAAAATGTGCAAGTCTTCTATGTGGATGTGCGAGCAAGTGTTCGTATGTGTGTGTGTGTGTGTGTTTCCGCTTTGTGCTACTCTACCTTTACTCTTAGAGGCCTGAGTTTCGGCTTCCTTCGGCGTTCGGAAGCGCAGGGGTTCGCTCAGCGGGCTCGTCCCAGACATGCTGATGGATTGGACATGCACAATGTAGTCTGTCTCTTCCTCCAAGTCCCATAATGCACAGGAGCGTGTGGTGGTGTTGACTTCCTGGATGAATCGCAACATGCGCACATCTTTCTTCTGTTGGAATATGACACGGGGAGAAGATGGTGAACATTGTTCATAGCAGGAGGACACATGTCATCATGCTCCAGTCCTCACAGAATTATAGTTAGGCTTTAGCTGACTGGAGGGATGACTGGCCCACCCAGTGAGGCTTTTATTGGCACTTTGGGTGCTCAAGAGGTCTTCTGATGTGACATTATGTCAAAAACAATGTTTAGAAGAGAGCAGTCCTGGTTGAATTGATTTCTTTCTTTTTATTTAACCAGGAAGGGTCCCATCGACACAAACTAAGAACGAGTCAAATTAAAACAGATACAAGACACACAGACAATATTACAACATATAGCAATCTAGAAAAATAATGAGCACAATACAAGCCATGAATTCAACAACGACAGCTCAATGATTCAGTCTCTGGGTTTTTCAATATGGATTTAAAAACATTCAAAGAAATTAGATCTTTGAGTTTTAAAAAATTCTGTAAAACACTGTAATACACTCTTCCCAAGTTCAGTTTGAGCATTTGGTACAAACAACATGTAAAAGTGCAGCGAGTATTGTTTCCTTTCTAGAAATAAAAAAACAGCGATAGGATGGAAGCAACCCAAGAATTGCCTTGTATATGAAAATACACCAGTGGGTGCGCCTGCGGGTTGCTAAACAAGGCTATTCTACCCGAGCATAAAGCTCTGAGTGTTGAGTCAGTGCTTTACAATCAGTAATAAATCTGAGGGACGCATGATCTTTCTCTCTCTCTCTCTCTCTCTCTCTCTCTCTCTCTCTCTCTCTCTCTCTCTCTCTCTCTGTCTCTGTCTCTGTCTCTCTCTGTCTCTCTCTGTCTCTCTCTCTCTCTGTCTCTCTCTCTCTCTCTCTCTCTCTCTCTCTCTCTCTCTCTCTCTCTCTCTCTCTCTCTGATTAATTGTCATTTTGTCAGTCATTGTAATTGTACAATATGTTTGTGTTGATTTGTCCTGTACACGTGACATCCATTGCACGTCTGTCCGTCCTGGGAGAGGGATCCCTCCTCTGTGGCCCCTGAGGTTTCTTCCACATTTTTTCCCTGTTAAAGGTTTTTTGTGGGCAAGTTTTTCCTCACTCGAACCGAGGTTCTAAGGACAGAGGGTGTCACTCCCTGTACAGATTGTAAAGCCCTCTGAGGCAAATGTACTTTGTGACTTTGGGCTATACAAATAAAATTGATTTGATTTGATTTGATTTGATTATAAGCTGTGTCAATCTTATGCAACGCCTGAGCAGGGGCACGCATGTACAAAAGAAAACATATTAAATAGTTTACACCTAAATCGAATCAATAGATTTCCCAAAATGTGAAACTATTCCTTTAAAAATGTCATTTATGACTGTCAATATACCAACAAACGCATTTGCTATTTGTACCGTCAGAACATCACAGCTCTACATTTATACTTCCTCTGCACACACACACACACACACACACACACACACACACACACACACACACACACACACACACACACACACACACACACACACACACACACACCTTGGCATCACTGTAAGACAGTGACCCACACTGACCCTGCTGTTGTCCTCCTCAATCATGTCACTCCCCACTGCTGTGAATGTATGTGTGTGTGTTTGTAAAATCACAAGATGGCAGCTTGAAATGTGATGTGATTAATGTTTTCTGTGTGTGCGAGTTTGTATGTTTATGTGAGCGTGATGGCATCACGTTTCCCAGAGTTTCACAGCACTGTCAGAGTCTGCTGTTGTCTAAGAGGAGGGCGGGATGCAGCATCCTGTGATAATAACACGTATTGACTCTTAACAACCAACCAGTGATGAAGCACAACTTAAATCAATTAGTGTTTGTGTTTGCATGTGTTTGTTCTCGCAACTGTATCCGCCCCGTTAGTACATTTACATATATCCGGTGGGAGTTGTATCCGCCTGTGTGTGTGCTGCTCACCTGCTGTGTTATGGCAAAGCCAATGACGGGGTCTCCCTCGGGGATGTCCCATGTCACCACAGCAGAGTTTGCTTTCACCGCGTTGATGGTCACATTGACAGGAGGCGACAAGCTATCTGCAAACAGAGAGAAACAAAAGCTCGTCTTATCTTCTGCAGTATGAAGTTCAGCTCCTTTATGACTCTGCCTGGTGCTGAAACGGCCACCAGTATGGCAGAAGGCCAAATTCAGTGGTGTGAATAAATGGCTCGGCTGAATCCATTATGTGAGGTGGAAGCGACAGAGTATAGAAACACAAAACAATTCCTCAGAGGGTGGTAGCGCCTAGGGCTCAGCAGACACTACTCTGTATGATGTGAAAGGATCAATGCAGCCTCTGAGGTGAAATCGCTCTCATCTTACATGGATTTAAATCTAAGATCAAATTAGATTTAAACTGTGTTTGAACATGCTGACAACAAATACGAAAGTAACTATATAAATATAGGATTATAATGTTTTTAGCCATGCTACATATTGTCTCAATCCACACTGAAATATTTCAACAATTATTAAACAGACTGTCGTGAAATTTTATTTTCATCTCACACCATCATGATGCTGTGGTTTTGACTGAAATGTCTGTATAATAAATGGACAGATTGGACCAAAACTTGTTACAGATATTCTTGTAATAATTTTGGTGACTTTTCCTCTACAGTAGCTCCATCCTCAGAACGAAACGTGTCCAATACCTGCAAAACTCCCTCAGTTTAGTGATAATTAGCAATCATACGATATTATAAGATGCTAAATTGAGATAGTGAAGTCAATGTGTCTGTGTGTTTAGCATGCTATTAGCCATAGCAAGTAAAGCCTCACAGAGCTGCTAGCATAATTGTAGTTTTCTTGCTGATAACTCTTTCTTACTTGCTGTGAAGTATTTGCAAATAAAAAGAGTTTCTGATTTGTTGTGAATGTTCCATTGTGTACAATAAAAATATATTCTTTCATTTATTTTGATATTTTAACAAACACCTCTCTATGGGGTGCCGTTTGTAAAGCATCTCGCTCTGAAAATAACAGCAACATTTTGTCACATTTAGCTAAAAACAATGTTTAACTTATCATGATAATCCAGTCCAGATAAGTCCAAGAGTCAATTTCCCCGGATAAGATGGGTTTTATTCGTCATTTGCCACTATAAACGCTCTGACCTCCTTGAGCTTTTATTTTGGTACTTCCAGGTACCGGCATTTGAATTTTGAATTTTAGCTAAATATTTAGTTTCACCCGAAACATTTAGCTCCAACATTTAGATTTAGATTTAGATTTATCATTTAGATATATATTTAACATTTAGCTTCAACATTTATATTTATATTTAACATTTAGATTTATATTTAACATTTAGCTTCAACATTTAGATTTAGATTTATATTTAACATTTAGATTTATATTTAGCATTTAGATTTTACATTTAACATTTGGATTTAAATATTTAAAATATCTCTAAGTTCACAAATATTGTTCTAAATGTGAAAAAAAGTGACTCTCAAAAATTCAAACCAGTTTTTTAAACATTGTTTTTAGCTAAATGTGACAAAATGTTGCTGTTATTTTCAGAGTGAGACGCTTTACAAACGGCACCCCATACCTCTCAGAGATTCAAAACTTTTCTTTTTAGTGCTGCATGCACAGACTTATAATACAGTTACAGACATCAATTCATTTTCTTTGGTGGTCGTTCAGTTTGTCCACTGAAATTTGAAACAATTTAAACACCAACCATCTTTGTTGGAAAAGCTCCCAATTCTGCAAAGTGGATGTTGCTGCAGTATTTTAAAGTTAGACATAGCCAAACAGTGCCAAACAAAATACAACATATTTTATGTACAAACCACAAGCATGATGCCAGAACACATAAATCCTTTTGTCTTATTAAAACAGAGCGGGTAATCCTTGCAAATCAAACTGAAACTGAGACTGAAACTTAAGTCAGCCTTTCTTTCATGCACTGTGAGACGAGACTTTGTGTGGCGCACAAAGCTGGACAGTAATACGGCTTCATCGATCGATCTTTGTCTCACTTTAATGGAAACTGGTGAGGCTGGTTCACAGCTCAACATAATGAAGTCTTAACACTGAGTACAGGAAGTCCTCATTAAATCCTACAGCAGACTTTTTCCTGGAAGTGCGACCGACCTCTTTAAATATTTTCGAAAGATTATAAGACGCTCTAAATGAGAATATTCAAGTTTTGAAAATAATGATTTGGTTTCATTATATGTCTGAGATGTGTGTGACCACTTGTACTTTGGTGAGCTCAGCCTCTGCAGAATAAGACTCTCTGATTAGCTACATATAATATGATGATCAAAGAGGAGAACACATCAGTTTGCTTCACATAAGTGTGAAATGGATTGTTTTTTTACACTGTATAATTCCTCTCATTACACAGCAGGTGTGACAATATATTGGGGAATCATGTTTTGTGAAAACAAAAAACATGACTGTGTGTGCCGTGGAGCCAGAAATTGATCATAATTTCATGTAGATGTAATCAGTTATGACTTCCAAAGTGTACTCTTTGTTTTCACTCAGAGGCAATTAATGCCCGAGGGGCTAATTAAATGTCATCACACTGTAAACTATCAGAGAGGTCTGCTGACGTGCTGATTTTCTAAAACAAGATAATCAATCACAGTGTAAGTTGATCTGAAGATGCTGATTTGACTCTGCATTGAATAATTTAATAAAGATATAGTTTGACATTTTATGAAAAGCTGGATGCAGCTACTTAGTTTAGCTTAGCATAAAGACAAAGGGAACAACTAGCCTGAGTCTGTCTGTCTGACATCATCAGGTTTTGCACCGAAGCTGATTGCTGCTTGCTGTAGTATATATATTTAGCATACGAACAAGATATCAACATCTTCTCATCTCACGTTAAGGGTTGCTGGGGGTGCGTTTATTTGTGCTGAACATAACTGCTATTAAACAATCAGAAAATAACTTCCCCTCTCTTTGATTCACTGTCTATATTGCTCAGCCACTGATCGCTCTCTCTCTCTCTCTCTCTCTCTCTCGCTCAAACCATCAGACACAAACCAACAGAAACTGTGAGACCGTGAGCCAGACACCGATTCAGAAGCTGGGCACGTAAAATAAACAAAGCCAGAGAACAACAACAAATAGATTACCACAGTTTAGTCCATGAATTCATCCGGATAGCCTCTACATGTCATCTCAGGCTGATTGTGGAGGGCTTTGACGGCCTGATTGTTTGATTGTTGACCAAAAGCTGAATCTGTTGAATCGGGCCTCAGATATTATATCTGTGTACTGCACTCTGTATCACACTGAAGCATGAGAAGACTCTATCGTTACACCATTACACTGCAGCAGACTGCAATTCTTACGACTGTGGCCTTTTGGGATTGATTGATATTTGTGATGTGAAGCAGAACCGAGAGAGATGAGGGACGAGGAGAAGTGGTCACTCTCGGTGATGCGACTCTTGTGTCTTTAATGGGATATAAATCTAATCTAGCCGACCAAATGCAGTCAATGAGTTATTGAATAAGTTAAAGCTCACTTGGCCTTTGACGGGTACAAATCACAGAGCTGGAAAATTACGGAATGATGGGCTGCTGTGGTACTTGTACACACAGACATACTACACTTTCAGGAACAGCACACCGGACCAGAGCAGGCCTCTGTGTTACGTTTGAACCCGCCTGCTGCCGCCGACGTTTTGATGAATGGCCTTACTAACAGTAGATGACAGGATGGAATCCTGCTGCATCTCTTCATCAGCGGGGACCTGGATGTTTGAAATGGTTTTGCTTTTGTTTACTGTCTGCTGTTTGTTTGATGTTTCCTGGGAAGCCTGAGGGCCGGGCGTCTGGGGCAGAGGGGGCTGATGGGACTGAAGAAGTCACAAATCAAACTCATTATCTCTCGGTTAATTCTCTCTTACTGTCTTTTTCCCCTCTCAAGCGTTAACGCTGCTCTCAAGACACACAGTGACAGTTAACGTTTAAATCCTAATGCCCCTCAGGGAATACACTAAACTCTGTGACTGTATTACTTTGTTTGCATCTACTTAAATGTTCTTCAGAATTGCAAATATCTATATCGTCGTCTCCTCTTCCAGCTTTAACAAGAGCCGTACATAAAAAGACAGCGTAGGTTATTTAAGTGATTTACTATTACGCTTCTATAAGGCTGGGAGACTTGTGGCTGAGACGGTCTAACTCTTATGTTGCTTTCACAACTGCAGTTTTGTTGATGTGATCTGATCTAAGGTAATATATATATACACATTTGTCTTTTAGTCTGATTCATGGATTGAAGGATAACTCACTAACAGGGCTGTAACAAAGTACGTTTACTCAAGTACAGTATTTAAAGAAGAAATTTGCATTTTTGTGATTTAGCACCCCCCCAGTTTCAGAGTATAATACCACTGTGGTAAACATGGACAGCTGTACACATGTATTTCCAATGACTATATCAAAAGCTAGTGAGTCAACAATTTTGCTAACATCAAACAAGTGGAACAACACAAGACATATATAATATTACTTAGTAGTCCAACAGCAAGAAGCCCAGCTTGGTGTCTTTCAGCCTTTTATTTCATCAAGCTCTCACCAATGACTAAAAGTCAGACCCTGAGTTACTCTTGTCTGGCAGCCTCTTGCTTCGTCACTCTCTCCTTTTCTCTTCTTCTTGTCTGTCAGTTTCCTCTTCAATCTTTTCGTCTCTGACATTATGTCCATAGAGGCTGCCGAGCTCATTTATGCCTGTTTTCCCGGGTCTGCTCCCTTTTAGCATTCGTCCACACCCCAGGCATCAAAAACTCTTCTTCCTGGTGGTACACACTCCTCTGAACTCACAGTCCGGACAGCTCGGCTAACAAACTGAGCTTACATTAGCTAACAGCAGCTACAGTTCACAGCAGTTTACTTTACTGTCAATCAGTACACTCGGTAAATCACCAAGAGTTGATGCAGAGCAGGCGGAGGACATCAGAGGGACACCTGACAACATTTTCTACATAAAAAACATTGTTGAAAAAGTAATTACATTACTCTACCAATCACCCAGCAGCACTTTCATTTTGTTGGGTTTAGTTGCTGTAATGTAACCACTGAATTTCAAATTGTAACCACACAGGTGGACTGCCTGTTCAAAGTGTAAGAATAGACTGTAAAAGAAAGAAAGTAGGCTTAAAAGAATGAAAGCGTAAGCTTTTAACACGACAACGTGAAAAGACATGTGTCAATAGAATCAGAATTCTCTATTTTCAACAATCGCCTGACCACAGTCTGATCTCTGAGGCTCTACTCGTGAAGCTCTTTACTTCACTCCTCGTGTCTTTTTTAATCCTACATCCTATTATAATATGTAATAATTTTGCGCAGAGCAGGTTCACTTTTAATAAAGCCTCAACATTTTCTGATCTTGGTGAGAGTACTTTCTCTTTTCTCCTTAAATTAGAGCAGTCTCCTGAAAAGCCTTTTGAAATCAGAAATTAGTTTCCCCCTGGATGAGGAAATGTAGTATTTCTTTTAGTTCCTCCTTCCTTCAGTGTACATGTATATTGCTAAATTATTTATTGTGTTTAAGTCTCTCCCAGAAAACAGACTTTGATCTCTCTGAGACAGAAATTAAATCAGACATGAAAGATTATTGCATACACATTGCATGAGATTGCAACAGTGTGTGAAGTGGAATTAAAATAAACAACAACATGCCTTTATTATTTCTCCTTGGCTTTCTGCAAAGCAAAGTTTAACCATATCTTTGCGTGTCCTCACGTTTACCAGCTTCCGGTCACTTTTTGTCCGTCTTTGTCAGTCTCCTTGTCTGTCTCCCTGTCCCTTGTATGACCGCAATATATGCTGGGGGACAATGGGAGCGGACGTCGGCCATGACCACAGGCCTTAAATATCCACATGACATGAGAGTCAGCTCTAATGAAACGCCAGACAGATGTCTTCATAAACTCTCTCCCATCGCAGTAGCACACAGTCTTCCTCACCCGAGATGGGGGTGACTTTGAGCCATCATGGATGTCCCTGGTGTGTGTGTGTGTGTGTGTGTTAGCCCAATGGTGATCAGAGTGACAGCTATTTGTCTGTGCTCCCCCTATGCTGTGGAGTTCGAGGGGTGACAGATCCTTAATATCCACGTTCATTAGAGAGCTCACTGGGAGCAAGTGTTAAACTGTATACGGTCAAGGAGACGAAGCTGAGTGGCTGCTTCATCACACAGACATGTTGTGAATACACACACACACACACACACACACACACACACACACACACACACACACACACACACACACACACACACACACACACACACACACACACACACACACACACGTCATTATTTAATGAACGTCCTCCTTATCTCTCTGTCGACCTCAGAAAGACAGGATCACTCCTCCCACACCTCCTCCAGACCTGCTGCCATCCCTCCTCCCTGACTCCTGCTCTGGACTTATAGATGGGGATACATTGCAGATAAAATGGTGTTGTACTGTACGCAAAGATCATTGTGTGCTTTCTGTTTTTTCTTTCACCAGATGTATAATTCTCATTTTGTTATTGCTGATGCTGAAGTTTCCTACATGGTCTATTTGTGTTCTTTCTAACAATAAAAGTATATATACAGTAAGGGACTGCATTTGTGCACTCTGTTTTTGGATGAGGAAAAATCTGTAAACGCCGGCAGAACAGTCAGTTCAGTCACACCACATCTGCGGTCGGTCTGGCTCACACTGCAGTTTAATCTCAGCCACGTGTAAATGCAACCTTTACAGTCTAGGATCTCTAGTGTGGGCAAACTGTGAAAACATAAATTACTATTAGTAGGAGGTGTAAATACAGAAGCCTGTGATCAGATACCACTGTCCAGATAATGTATCTGGATACAGATCATACATTAATACCACGGGTAAATGGGGTTAAGGCAGGGATGATTGCTCCAGGGAAACACTGAGACTCTTCTGCAGCCATCGAAGGGCAGAACCGAGGGGATTGCAATCAGCAACTTCACCTCAAGATGCCACTAAATCTCACTCCTTTAAATAATCATCAGGTACAGAACGCATAGAAAGGCTACAACTAGATCTTCTTTTAAAGTTTATCGAGAGTGTGAGAAGACAACCAGTAGTCCGGTGTGCAACTGTTAGTTGGTGGTATCTGGATTAAACATATTTACTATTTGTACTTTGTACTATTAAAGTATGAACACAGCTGAACAATGAAAGTATAGTTTTGTGAACTTATAAGGTCCTTCACATCTTATCATTAGTTTGTAATTCAGTTCAATTCTATTTATATACAGTGGTCCCTCGTTTATCGCGGGGGATACGTTCTAAAAATAACCCGCAATAAACGAAATCCGCGAAGTAAGTTTTACAATTATTATACATGTTTTAAGGCGGTAAAACCCCTAACCACACACTTTTATACACCCTTTTATACACATTTTGTGCAATAACAGGACGCAGAACACATGTGCGGTTCTCCCTTAGCCAATTTAGGACGCAGAACACAATGCGCGTTCATACTGTTACAGTACGCTGTAAAAAAAAAGCATGCAAAATTACATTGAAAAAAAATCGCAAAACAGCGAGTCCGCGAAAAGTGAACCGCGATATAGCGAGGGACGACTGTAGTGCAAAATCATAAAGAATTTTGAATCCATGACACTTTCTATACAGAGCAGGTCTAGACTGTACTCTTTATATTATTATTTACAGAGACCCAACAATTCCACCGTGAGCAAGCACTTCTCCCTTTTAACAGGCAGAAACCTCAGAGTTTGTATTGCCCTTTATTGGTGTAAGCTTTGTTTAGAAGTTTTAGAAATTATTCAATTTATTTACAGTTTTTCTCCATTGGTTTGGCTCATTTCTTGAAACTGAGATGACATTCTCATAACAACATGGACAAATCCCCAAACTATCTTGCAGTTTCTCACAACAGAATGGCATTTATCATTGCTTTCATCACATTTCCAAATGCTTTGTACATGTGTCAAGCCTTTAGTACATCCTTGCAAATAGCTAAGTACAAGTATCCTACAGTTAACACAATCAGCCAACATTTAGTACATTTTTCAAATGAATGTATCTTGCTGATCTATCCCAATTGGTTGGTTTTCAGTGTCATGGTTATTGTCCTCAAAACATGTGAGCACATTTTCATCGTATAAGTCATCATATGCAGAATAGTCTGCTCATTTGTCAAAATACATGGTGGAAAATGGTGTGGCCACCCACAATGCAAGTTTGGGCCCATACAACACAGATAAACTCCTCCGTTTCCTGGATCAACTGTATCTTGATCTGGTCCCAGAAAATGAGAGGGGTCTCGAAGGGCCTCACCTACCCCAGTTTGTAATTATATGGGACAACGTTAGTTTCCACCGGTATCCACGCATCCAGGGATGGTTCAACATGCATCCAAGAATGCACACTGTGTTCTTGCCACCATACTCTCCATTCCTCAATCCTATCGAGGAGTTTTTCTCTGCTTGGAGATGGAGAGTGTATGAACACCATTAGGAAAACCAGAGGGCTCTCATGACTGCAATGGACGCTGCCTGTGAGGACATAACAGGGGATCAGTGTAGAGGATGGCTCAGGCATGCACGATGCTTCTCCCCGCGCTGTATCTCAAGAGACAACATCAGATGCGATGTGGATGAGAATCTGTGGCCGAACAGAGCACAGAGAATGGATGGCCAGGAAGATGAGGATGGTGACCAGGAGAGAGAGGGGAGTGACCGTGACTAAACAAAATGTCTTCATTTGTGACTCTTTGTATTTACAGTGCTGATTTGTTGATTTTTTTCTTTTTTGTGGGTTTTTGTATTTTGTGCAACAGTATGTTTTCCTTTTTTACGGTTCCCTACCTACTGTAATGTGTACAATTTGCGTTAGTTGAGAATAAAAATGAAAATTCCTCAGCAGAATTAGTGCAGTGTGTGTGTGTGGTGTGAAAATGTTATGCCTATAGTTAGAAATATGCCATGACAAAGCGTCTAAGCATTTTGACCTGCAGTACTTACACAATACCAAAGGGACAATGCATTTTGGAGGCACTGACTAGTTATATGAGAAGGGAATGTAGTTTTGACTAAAGGGTAAACTGTTTTGGGAGCTGTACAAACATTGCCAGGTGATCCATGTAGTTGTGCAGTACCATCCAAGTTATTTTGACAGAAGTACTGAATGAATCAAAATGTGCCAAAGCAATTGAGAAGGATCCATGCCATTTTTATGGTACTGACTATTTACATGGGAAAGGGATTTCATTTTGAAGCATGGATGAGTAGTTTTGGGAGACAAATTACATTTTGCTGGTTATCTGAAGTGTTGTGCAGAACTGCAAGTCTGTTTGGCCAAATTGCTTTATAGTTATGAGAATGTCATCTCAGTTTCAAGAAATGAGCCAAACCAATGGAGAAAAACTGTAATAAATGACAAAAACAGAAATTTGCCACATGCTGATCAATGAACCTTTGGGTCAGATGCCCTTTTTGCCTAGTTATCCACGTTCAGGTCAAGGTCATGGCTGTAGTGGCAGATAAATTCAAATAAACTTAGTGAAGTGAAATGAGAGTTTAATATTCACAGATCAACTGTTTCGATCAAGATCGATGAACTACAATTTGCCCGACGCTGCATTTACCACCACACTCCTGGTTAAGGCGATTATTTATCACCATCTTTTTCTTTGTGAGGAAGAAGCCGATTAAGAAGATTAACTTTATTGATCCCTCAATGGGGAAATTCTTTTTTTCACTCAGGTTTTAAATATATAAGCCTTAAATACAACCACACACACACACACACACAGCTGCAAATGTGGAGAGATAAACAACCATTTAGTGGCACCCTGGGAGCAGTTGGGGGTTCGGCACCTTTGCAGTGCCCAGGAGGTAAACTGGCACCTCTCCAGCTACCCGGCCACGCTCCATACTGTGGTCTGTGCTGGACATAAGCAAGACAAGTTTCACAGGAGACATTTAGATATGTCGAAGTCCATGTGTAGTGAATGTACTGCTGCTTGGAAAAACATAGCCATCACTAATGTCATTAATAGTGCAGTACTTTTCCTACGTTAAAATTGAGAATCCATCGAGGATATGAGTGAATGTGGACCACTGTAACCGGTTTATCTGCACCGCACTCGTGACCCCAGTCAGCTGAGACAGTCTGATACAGCTTGACACACGAGGAGACAGCCGGAGCTTTGAGACTGAGGGAGCATGAAAACTAGCAGGGTGGTGCTCCATCTCTATCTGCCCCCATGGGGAGATATTACTGGTTTGTACCACCGTATTACAGCTCTGCAGTTCTTTCAGGCAGTCAGGCCCTTGGACAGGTTCAGCTCTCTGGGATCCTAATGAGTTAGTGAACTAACATGAAGACTGCTTGTTAGCGACATCATACACCACTGTTATCTGGCAATTTAGGAGCAGGCACAGACCTCGGGTGTCTCTTACTTCCCGTTCCTTTCTTTGAAGCACTTTGGGGATCATACGTGCCGCTCCTCCTCATTTATGTCTGGCAATTCAAACTGCTTTAGCTCATTTCACTGTGCATAGTAAACACACAATCGCTTTCTATGGAAGATGTAATAACCAGCACGAGCAGATGGGAGTGGATATCAAAGCGGGGTGCGTTTGAATGAAGGGGGGGGAGAAATAAAACTCTGTGCTGTAGTCATACTGGTTAGAAAGCCTGAGGGCACTGGGGGGGAATTAGCAGCTATAAATTACCACGTATTAACATGGCGACGTCTCGCACCGGTAACAACAGAGCCAGGGGAATTACAGTTTCTTGCTGTTTGTTTCCTGCGCTAACATCTGTGTGAGCTGCATCCGCCCGGTGCACTTGGGAGGTTAGCATAGATGGAGCTGGCAAGAACGCCAGCTCCCTCCTCATTCATAGTTAATGTGCCATGATAGAGCCATCAGGATTTTGTGCTGATCCGGAGTTTGCCCTTGCATGTGTCAGAGGAGACCTTGGCACGTGGTTTGGTCCTTGTGGATGTGCACAGACGCGCTCGTACGCAGAAGCTGCCGACACTCCGGAGAGGAGGCAAAATACGAGGCGTTAATGTGTTTCATTTATGAGCTGAAGCATCTGGTGAATAATTTAAAAGCGCTATCTCACGCATCAGAGTCACACTGAAGCTCCATGTCATGTTTTATAATGCCATTTTCCATTACGGACTGCCTACTGTTTCACAGACCTCTTTTCCATGCGACTGCTTTAGGTGTTACATAAACCATGAAAGGGAGCTCCCCACTTTGGATATCCTCTTCTTCTTTGTCGTCCCGCCGTTTGTTTCAAACAAACTGCCAGAGCTTTTTGGATCTCTATCCACCAGCTTTTTGTCTGGGGAAATCCACCTCATACGTTTTAAATATTTCTTCCACTATTTGCTCTCCAGCTTTGTGACTGTAATGGACACTCTGTGCTAAAGCTCCGCTCCTCTTGTTTTTGTCTCTCTTTTCTTTTCATCTCTTCGACTGTCTCTCCAACGCTCCTCTCTCTGTATTTCTCTACAGCTACCACACTCGAGCTTATTTTGGCAGCTCCTCCATACCCTGGTGTGTACAGTAAAGCTCTCTTGCCTGTAACTGACACTTCAATGGGAATCTGGGTGCAAAGAGGAGCCGGTGGGTGAATAGGGGAGACGGTAGCCTAGCTGTGACTCACTCGTGTACTATTCTCCTATTGATTAGCCTCATGCCACTCGTACACTGACTGCTGATTTATGTGGGCAGATGTGCAGCTTATAAATGGAAGAACTGTTTTCAAGCTGTCCGCCTATAGATTTTTATTTTGAATTTATTTAGCCACAGAGCTCCAGTTCGTGTATGTGTGGGAGGCTGTGTTTGTGTGTTTTCTGCATGTGTTGCATGTCGACCAGAGCCTGTGTGTGTTCTCTGTGCTTCATTCTGCCTCCGTGTACAGCAGCCCGCCACCATCAAATAATCACACCTAAGGCTCTTTTTGTCCCTTTGTAGAGAAATGAGTTATTTACTCATAGAAAATGAATTTTCCAAACCTGCTGGCTAGGTCTGCTTTTTTTTTTTCTTCCATCTGATGCACACACACACACACACACACACATACACACACCTTTCTCTAATTAAATGTCAAAAAGGCAGGGTATGAAAATCAATGCAGCATTGTGTGCAGAGAGAATGCAAGGCAGCTAATTCAAAAAGGCAAAGAAGTGCCGTGAAGCTGATTATTTGACAAGTCCATTGCTAATGAAATCTACCCTCAAATTAGTTGCAACCCCTCCGCTCTACCACACACACACACACTCACCAAGTGGGGAAACAGCAGTGACATGGGATGAAGTCGTCAACGCTAAAAGGGCTCACGGCTTGATTAAAGGTTATGTAAATGAGATATTAGCGCTTGATGCATAACTTTCCTCTGTTCTGTGCGTCTCTGTGGAAGTCTGTCTTGCAGCCCTGCCGAGGACTTGGGGACAGCTGGTAAAGTAACGCCTACAATGGTCGCCCGGGAGGATTGGTGTCACAGGCTGGTGGAGGGTGGGAAGTATGTGAATAACTCTCTGGTTCCTCCATGTTTCACCTTCTCTCTCTGGCTTTGTCTTTCTCCCCTGTGGCTCCAACACTAGCACTCTCTCTCTCCGTTTGCATGCGTTCATTTGCTTTCTCTCTATCTATTACTCCCTCTCTGTGCAACTATTCCCCTGAGACAAACACATGCCGTGTGACTGACTTCTGGCCCCCTGACTGCGTAGTGAGGTCCTCCACCCAAACCAGACTTACAGCCTCTGGCACAAAGGTAGAGCAAGCAAAACTGACACACACGCTGAAAAGCAGACAGATGCCTTTACACCTTAACACATGTATGTAGTGTTTGGTCATATATAAAACACATTCCTGGATTTGAGGAGATGAGGAGCATAGAGAGCAATCCAGGAGCACACACACAGTTCTGTGCTTAGCATATGCTCAAATGTACGCGTTGAATCAGTTTCTTTTCATGCTTCACGATGTGTATACATGTGGAACCACTCATGACCATGAACACCAACAAAGCCCCAGTGGTACACAGGTGCAATTATGAATAAAGCAATTCACAATGAAAGAGAGCACAAAACATGGAAGTCATATCTGTGACGTCACCCACAAGTGTCTGAGGAGCCTACGTAAAGCTCAGAGTGTGGTCGCTCTGGCTGTCAGCCTCCTGGCTAATCTAAAAAAGGGCAGAGAAGTGGAGTGTAGGTGGAGCTGAGGCTGGCTGAATCATGTCTGGGTGCTCAAACCAGCCATCTGTCAGTCAAAGCAGCCATGATGTTAAATCTGCATAACTTTAAGCCTTAATATTATTTGAACAGGTGTTTTATATAAAAATTCACCCTCGGTACAGTTGTTATGAACAGATAAATTAGGCCAGAACAGTTTTTTGTACCAGGCTGTAAACATGACGTGAAGTTGGGCTTTGGTGTGGTGCTTGAGTTCCTGTGCAATAGTCCTGCTGATTTGCACGTTGTGGCGTATCTGTTGCCACCGTAGGTTTCTTCAACAGAGACACTTAAAGAGTTATGACATCATCTCTCCCAGGTCCAGCACGCCACTGTGTTAAAAAGGGGAGAGTGAGTAGACTGGATGCAGTTGTGCTAATCGCCTCCCCTGGTGCTGCTCTCCTGAGCCCCCTCCACGCCGCTCCCCTGCTGCCCATGCACTACGCCCCCTCCACGATGTAATTTAGCATTTTAGTTTCTGTTGTATTATCGTTTTCTGTATAATGTATGTACACGATCAGTTTTGTATCTTTGTTTTTGTACTTGTGTTGTAGTCAGGGGCACAAGATAAAAACAAAACGAGTAAAGATGCCATCTGGGATAATAAAATGATTAATTATAATTGAATCTCATTAACAGAGCTGCGGTCTCTCAGATCAGTTCAATCTGCACTAATAATGAACTGTTAATTTCACCAAGACAGGGATATTTTATATTATGAAACTGTTAAAACAAATGCAACAATTAAATCTGTAATCTTTTAAATTACACTGAAGTGTTTCTGTTGAGTTAGGTCTGACAGCTGATTTTAACTAGTTTTTGGATGCGGAATCTAAAACTGATCTCAGTTTTTCGCTATCATGTCAAGTTTTTCAACTATAGAATCCCTGTTTTCTTAAAAAATATGAAAAATACTGTATATAACGTATGTAATATGTGCTTGTTTTCACTAAACGAAAGTCTGTGCAATGATCTTTTTGCTCTAACCAAACCACGGGGGTACCAAGTGCCAACTTTTCACGTTTTTTTTCCTTCAGTCCATATCCCTAAACTCTTGACACACTGCTTGCCACTTTGTGAGGGCTGCCCATTGCTTTTTCTTGATCACTGAGTTTTACTTTGAAATAAGCAAAATATCTTGGGTTTGACAAATGCACTGATGTTTGCTTTCCTCTGACTTGGAATGGTGAAACTACCACAAATATAGCAAAAGGAGTCAGGGTTGTTTAGGCATTTATGACGAGAAGTAGCAGGAGCAGACATGATCTGGAACAAAGGAAATATATACCTATGTAAATAAAACACTAAGATGGAGAATAGTTACAAGCCTTGAAAACTACAAAAACAGCATCAAACAAAAATTAACTTATAACGGTATGCCCATGGTTACAAGGTTACGAGAAAAGCCAGCACAAATCCACTTAATTCCTAGCTATCTGTTTGCAGATACTGATAGTGTTGACTTATTGGGACACACCTCTCACCGGACTGTCTCGATTATGACTGCACTGCACAGTTGCCACGTAGCCATAGATGAGTCCAATCGTCATCAGCCGGCGAGTCTTACTACAGCTAATCAGTGAAATTTTGCTTATCTGGAGGGTAAACTGTGGAGAAAAAACTTGACGCGCTAAAACAAAACTGACTCCAATTTTGGAATCAGCATGCCAATTTTAGTTTGTTCAAATTGTTCCCCAGTGTTATAATTGAACCTCATTAACAGAGCTGCGGTCTCTCAGATCAGTTCAATCTGCACTAATAATGAACTGTTGATTTTAACCAAGACAGGGATATTTTATATTATGAAACTGTTAAAAAACAAATGCCACAATTAAATCTGTAATCTTTTAAATTACACTGAAGTGTTTCTGTGCCCAGCTTCTATCATTTATTTGAACGCCATGTAAAGTGAAATCCTAACCTTTCCCTATACTGCATCTGTGTGTATTTAGTTTGAGCAAGCCACTTGGGAATGTGTCAAATAACAATTTGATTTTTCAGCTTAGAGAGCCAAACTTTGGCATTATACAGTATTTTAAGGGAACAACCACATCCACATTTCAGACAAACCACTAGCAATAAAAATGTTGTAGAACATGATGTAAAACATAAAAACACCAGCAGCATTGCAGGGACACTTTAAATGCGACTCATGTCAATAAATTCTTTGCTCGAGTGTGGGAAGGTTTTTCTGCATGTCTGCTTTTATACGCTACAGTGTCTTATTTTATGTCTCCATGATGTTTTTTATCTTTATCTTTCACTGTTATTGTCCACAACAACAAAAAAAACTCACCATGAGTGCTCCCAGGGCTTTTCAATATAACATTCAGAGAGTGTTCCTCGTTGTAAATGAGCCTGTACGTGGCACAAACAGATGGATGCAGGTGGTAACAGGTGAAATTCATCATTATCCATTGCGTTATGGTGTGATTACTCAAATTTGATTAATAGGCTACCAATTCTTTTCATTGTTTGGACAATTCCTACACTCCTCATTTAGAACTTGTTTTATACCAGCTGCTTCTAAATAAAAATTCCCGGAAGACACACTCATCCACTCATCCACTGCGTTTATTTTCCTCCAAATGGCAGCTCAGGACTTCCTCCACCTGCCCACATGACATGACAGACGTGAGACAGATGACAGACTGCGTCAGTGAGCTGCTGCCGTCATGTCAGTCTTTTGGCATTATCATCTCTTTCTCTCACAAGCCCGCTGTCCAGATGATTGCATCAATCTGTCCTCTGAAGCCTGTTTCATTGCATTTTTAAAGATAACCCGACATCACTAAGCACATGCACGCGTTATATACCTGAAGATAGTGAAATTAATTTAAAAACTATTCCTCAAAAAAAAGATGAAAAATTGTTTTCCTTCTACTTCTTGCTGTTGGGCCTTAAATCTTGTAAACTGAAAAGCTTTAGCACATACCAGCGCATGCAGGCTATCAACCACAAGGCCATCACTCTTATTCATCTGAGCCATTGGCGAAGACAAACTCAAAGAGGCTTTTTAAAAAAGAAGAAGAGGTGCCAGAGTAAAGAGCAGCAGCAGTACTATGTTGTTGATACAAAGACTAAGCAGTGCTGGCACTAAGAGGACAGGTGACAATTAAAACGTGACAGTGTGCGAGAAAGATAAAGGGAGATTATCTGGGCAGTACTGACACGACAACAACAGCAAAGCTGGACAAACTTCTCAGAAACAACCCTTTCTTTTTGGTCCTGACGGCTCTGTCAAGCTTATGAATTAGTTGTAGCTTCACTCTTTGTGTTCTGAACCTCATTTAACCAAGACTTAGATACATTTGCACACCAAAAGAAAATATAAATATAAGTGTTAAAAAATGGTTTAAAGATATCTTGTCAGTAACTAAATTAAAGACACGTGCATTTTAAACAAAAGTATAGTTATACTGCTGATGTTTTACTTGAGGTTGACAAGATAAAAGATCTTCAGGATGAAAACAGTTTGTGTAAGCTGTGTGTTCAGTTATTCATTTTCTTCTGTGTTGTACAAACTGCAATGATTGAAGAGTTTCCTGTTTCCCATGAAATGGCTGCACCACACCCTAAACACTCTGGTGTACAGACGCTACAATATCAGATTGGCTGTACGGTTGTGTTTTAGTTTGCTAAGAAGAAAATTGACTCAGTCTTTTGGATTACTTTATTGTTTTACATTTTTACCTAACTGTATGAGCAGCAGTTTGGATCTGATATATATGATTTTAGGGTATTATGACATGACAACAACAAAAACTTATTTCGTTCATTCACTGTGCATTTGAAACCAAATAACACACTGATTCAAAGTAGCCATAGAGAGCTGATCACTTTCTTTCACGAGATGCAGCTTTCTTAACTGTGTGTGTCCTCTGCAGCCTCGAAACCTAAAGGTCGAGTGTGTAAGATTTTGAATGGGATCTATATACAGAATATGAAAAAAATGAAATACAATATACATAATTATGTTTTCATTACTGTAAAATGAAAATATCTGTCATTTTCCACACAGTCTGCCCAAACCCACAGGAGAGTCAGGCTTTGAAGTCAATTAAAGCGATGATGTCCATCATGCACAATGGCCCAAAAGATTTTTTTCCTTAAGTTTACATTGTTAATGAAGCGGCTGTAAAATCACTATTTGACAGCCGCTTTATTACCAATGTAAACTTCAGGAAAAAAGTTTTTTGGGCCATTGTGCATGCATCTTTTGAGTGTCACAACCCCCTCAAAATGACAGCTTTTGGTTCAGTAGCCTTTGGAAAGTGTAAAAGTTAGCGGAGAGATAAATGGGAAGTTATCTGCTCAGGAGCATTTAGTGGGTGGACGTCTCCACCATGTTTGGGCAGAAGCATAGTCAAACCTTTTTTTGGCTTCATGTGCCACTATGCAGCTTCAATAACTGTGTCCAGTCCTCTTTATGCATCCACCATCTTTCTACAGTAGATGAGCAAACAAAATACTGGCTCTATGTAGGCCCTTTTGTTTTTTTTTGTTTTTTTCACATTTTGCGACCACTGTAGTTTCCCTATCACCACCAGGATAGAGAGGATGAGGCGAGGGGTTGTAATCTGCAACTACACCTCTAGATGCCACTAATGCTACACTCTGGTCCTTTAAGTTAACTAGTAGTAGCTTGCCAACGTGTATTTATATATATCCCATTTTTGTAACTAATATGGTAGAAATAATACTGTGAAATAAACAAATGCAGTCAGTGAAAGTCACTGAAGTTCTATTGTTGCATTCAATTGCAACATAATGAGGTATTTCCTCATTAAACCCCCCCAAAATCTGATGCAATGTAATTGTAAGAGGCAGTGACTGTGTGGTGACTAACCGTAGCCGTGCTGCAATAAGCTCCTGAAACAAAAGTGCAGTTAAACTGCTTTTTTTTTTTAAACTAATAACAGCTAATAATTACAAACAACTAATTGTTCTCACACAATCGACTAGAGGGAAACTAATGAACAGATAATCACATGCACTCACAAAATTCTGCGCCCCCCCCGTCCTTACCGTGCCCTGTTAAAGAGCCTATTCAGAGGGAACGGTAATGATTCAGCCGTCCAATCAGGAGGCTGCCCCAGATACCCAGCAGGTCTAAAGGACACACATTTAGAAAAAAAATCAGGGCAGAAGTGTTGCATTTAGAAGACTTAAAATACACTATCAGACCCTCCACTGCTGTTTGTAATGTGTACAATAAAATAATGACGTGTTTCGCCATTGGACCACAAGGCCTGCGCACTGTCCGCTCATCCTCTGACGCCGGTGATGGACTCTGTACGTGTTCAGTGATGATAGATCATATCATTTCATGCATGTGACAAAACTGCACTCTGAAAACAATAACATCAAGGCCCCGCGGCTGCATTTTTTAAAAGAATGAATAATGCATTATGTTGAGTGTACTAAACTATCCTCAAAGCATAAGCAAGTATTTGTATTTGTGTTTGAGGAACCTCTGTCTTTGTGTGACAAATAGCACCGAAACTCTTATGAAACCATATTAGTTTTGATTTTTTGTCTCGCTGACTGACTGGATGTCTGCTCGGAAATATTCACAGCCCTCAAGTGTAAGATGATAATTTGATGAGAGAGCAGAAGACGGACAGCTTTTACAAACTCTGGCTCTCGCAGCCGAGTCTAACTCCTCTGTATGGATGTTAGATGGCTTAACACTTGACACATAATATACTGTACTCATGCGGGATTTATCACCTGGCAGGTGGTTGCCAAAAATGTCCTGGATCTTCTTTTTTTTAATTTTATTTACAGCATAAAAAATAACCTCTGAGCTCTTGAAAGCCTTGGCTTTCTTCACTCATTATCAGAAGTGTCTCTCAAACAAAGAGAACAGCCCAGAGGCTTTGCATGGCTTGCATCACTGTTCGCTTTCTTGATTGATTCATTGATTTTTTTTTTCGTTCTCAAAACTCTTTGTTAGTGACCGAGGGGAAAATTGCCTGCAAGGATTTATGGCCTCATTTGGATGAATGTGTTCAAGAGTCGATTTACATTTCAAATGGAAACATTACCTTTCCTTTCCCAGGATCAACTGACTGTTTATGAGCGACTATAAACGCAGACACACTAAAGACGTCACCTTAGTGTAAATTTTATGGTCCCATGGTGTGCACCCACTCACTCCTGACAGTCCACCTCTCCGCCTTGACATTGATTTGCCCTGGATTTCCCGGTGCAATGAAAAATGATGCAGTCACAACAATTTCTAACTTTCTGAATTTTAGCAGCTTCTTCTTTTTTTTTAGCAGCTTTCGGTCATTTCACATGGTCTTTATCAGTATATGAGGATTACTTGGTTGTCATCGAAGGGTAGATATTTAAATTTCTACCTTTTTCTCAGCACTTTTGAGGCATTTTATGTCTTTATTCAATACAGTGTAGAGATGAAACATTCCCAGTTGGACTTGAACTGATGAAAGGTGGTGGTTGTTGTTCTTGACGTCTTAATGCCACTAAGACAGTCTGAAGACATCTCTGAAGACACTAACTGATTTCCATCCTTTAGGAGGTGCAAATGTTTGGGCACTATTTTGATTTCGTTAAAACAGACGTAAAGCAAACACATATAGAGTTTTCAGAGTACAGGTGTACAAATGTTGTTGAACAAGGTTTCAAATCAGGGTGGAAGTTCCTTTTAGTTTATTGTCTTGTCCATTTGTGTCTAAAAGTTGAGGTTCAATGTTGCTGATGAAGATAATTTGATATCAGAGCAGCTACTAAATGGACTATGGGGGCATCAACATTTAAACATATCACTAAAACCATCACTTGATAACCTGATGTATCCTGTTTCTTTGTATTCTGAGCTGAAATAAAGTTTTCTGTTAACACTTGGACAGAGTCGTGGGTTTTTTTTTTTTTTTTTTTTTGCTACACATGCAACTATGGTTTATAAAGACTTTAATGGTTTTGGTCCCACCCATTTATCAGATTTATTTTTAACCTATGAACACTCTAAAAACGTCTTCTGGTAACGGCATTTAAATTTTCTTTGAATTCAGAATAAAAACCCCACAGTGAGGCGTCTTTTTCTTATTGCGGTCCACTCTCTGTGGAAGAGCCTCCCTGAAGACCTGAGGGCAGCAGAGACTGTTGGTATATTTACAAAACACAATACCTGTCGTTTTAGTCTGGCTTTTACTTAAACTATTTTTACCTGTTTATCTGTACATCTGTTACATTAATACTACTATTGTGTATTTAGTTCA
Organism: Collichthys lucidus; assembly: GCA_004119915.2. Classification (NCBI taxonomy): domain Eukaryota; kingdom Metazoa; phylum Chordata; class Actinopteri; family Sciaenidae; genus Collichthys; species Collichthys lucidus. The sequence goes on from CM014095.1 coordinate 12,471,424, forward strand.
TTTTTATCTTTTTATACATTTAATTGTTTTTTACTCTCATTTATTTTATTTTATATTTTTAACCTGCCTCTGGAGTTTCTTCACTGCAAAAATAATAAGATAGCATTTCCTTTGTTTGTGTTTATAAATGTGTAGAGGACAGGGGTGTCTGTTTTATAGTGTGAAGCACTTTGTGTTACATTTCATTGTATGAAAAGTTCTGTGTATTGTGTATTTTATATATATATATATATATATATATATATATATATATATATATATATATATATATATATATATATATATATATATATATACATACATACATACATACATACACACACACACACAAATAAAGTCTAAAGTCTGATTAATTAATAGTGTAATACTGTATTGATGGTGACAAATAAGGCAAGTACTTGTTATTTAGCGTTCATAAGCGGAATATAATGTTAATTATTGGTTTATAACAACTTTATAATCTATTTGTCTCCAACTGTAACTCCTCTAATGATGCATCCATAACTGGTGTATAAACAGATAATAAATGTATGTATGAACAAATGCTAACAGCGCATTATAAAGCATTTATTTACACATGCACAAATCACTGAAGTGGAGAGTATCATAAAATTCCAACTGTGTTATATTATTAGTGTGATTATAGTTATGCTATACCATGTTATCAAGCTGCTCAATCATCAGTTCACAAGAGGAGTAACAAATATAAATCAAGAAATTAGTCTGTGTTATGAAGCATCCATGAAATGTTATCATACAATGTGACACACAGGGAGTTCAAATAAAGTGTCACCGGTGAAAATGGAGCACAGAATGTTTGGACAGATGCTTAAAAGCATAAAAACATGAAGAGTATCTTCCATTTTTCCACTTACACAATCAAGTGCCTGCATCCAGTCTAAACATCCCCGCTGCCTGTGTGCTCTAAGTGCCTGAGCTTTGTAATACAGTCTTCATAAGACCTGCATTGCTTACTGTTAAAGAAGAAAGAGGGGGGTAAAAAAAAAGCACACAACGCAGAGGCCGGGCAAGTAATTTGTGTGTCAGTAAACTGTATAAGGGTAAGTGTGTGAGTGTGCAGCATGGTGATTCCTCGTCAGTGGAAAGGAGTAGGAGGAAGCCGAGCGAACCAGAGGTGCATTTTGATGGCAGGAGTGTGAGTGTGTGTGTGTGTGTGTGTGTGTGTGTGTGTGTGTGTGTGTGTGTGTGTGTGTGTGTGTGTAGTATTGACTCTGAAAGAACATGTTTTATAGATGCATGCATACAGTATAGGCTGGACATCAGCACTCAAACACACACACACACACACACACACACACACACACACACACACACACACACACACACACACACACACACACATATAAAGACACAGCATGCATCAGTGGCGTTTCCATGGATCTTTGTGAGAGGACCACAGTCGCTTCAATTGTGGGTCTCCAGTGGGCAGCAGCAGTTAAACTCTCTGGTAAAAATCTGGTTTCTACACTGTACGGGTTAGATCAACAGTGAGCCTGCAAATATGTGTGTGTCTGTGTGTGTGTGTGTGTGTGTGTGTGTGTGTGTGTGTGTGTGTGTGTGTGTGTAGCAGTTTATAGTACCTGTCTGAAATGAGATTCAAAGGTCAGCTTGGCTCACATCAAACACACACACACACACACACACACACACACACACACACACACACACACACACACACACACACACACACACACACACATTAAGAGACAGACAATAACATGGTGTGTTACAAGTCATTTTACCTCCACTCATCTCAAATCCGCCCACATGTCAGCTGTCTGGCGGTGATTCTATGCAGATCTGCTCACATGTGAACAGTCCAAACCAACATTTCCAACCCATCATGTGTTGTTTCATCAGATGACAACACACACATACAGTAGTCAGCCTCAACACAAACACAACAGACTACACAACGTCTTCGCAACAACACAGGTTCAAATCTGAAGCCTGAACAACACACACACATGCCTCTGCAATCTCTCCACGGTTCGTTTAATTAGGCAATAAAATCTCTCTCTCTGTGAAGCTGCTGCTGCAGGTCCAGAATCAGTGGAAACGTCCCTCTCATTGCACATAAACATAAACTTACCTGCTGTGACTCGAGAGACGCTGAGACAGCTGAGGACGAGCAGGAAAAATCTCTCCATCTTTCTGACGCTCGGACGACGTGCGGTCCCATTTACTCCGGCCGGGGTTGCCGTGTTAACCGGCGGGCTGGTGTGCCGTGTTGTGCTGCTTGGCATTCACGTCAGTTCATGCGTATCGTCTCGACTGTGGGGGGAAAAAAAGGTGGGAACAAACGGACGGTCTGTCGGCGGCTTTTCAGCACCTCGGACAGCGCGTTTCAGCACCAACACCTCCGCTCAGACAACAGCCTCGAGCCGCCGCCGACCAGCGAGCAGCCACCGGCGAGCTGCCAGTGAGCATCATCATCGTCTGGAGCTCGAGTCTGGAGCTGTTTTCTTTGCGTTCTCGCTGATCTGCTCTTGCTGCTCCTACTGCTGCTGCTGCTGGTGGTGGTGGTGGTGGTGATGCTGGAGGTGGTGCTCACCACCGCTCGGCTGCTGCTGCTGCTGCTGCTGCAGAGTGAAACGTGCTGGCTTTGTATATGAGCGCCTGGACTGTCCCTGCCTGTCACACTGACTCCTGAAGGCTTTTTACAGTGATAGAGGAAGGTTGCAAGACAGCCGAGACAAGCTGGATGAATAATCCACAAGTTATGTCATGAAATGTCGAAAAAACCCCATTAAATCACATTTTCTCCACATACAGGCCTATATTCAACTGTTCATAGTTAAGGCCTATGTTTGATTTAGTAGTTTTGCCTTTCCACGCATATTTCACGAAAAAAAACAGCTGTTATCATCTAGTATCCAAACTTCCTCCAGGAATCCAGACGCACAGCAGCCACAAGCCGATCAAACGCAAACTTTGTCACAAAAAGACTTCTCCTTTGATCGAACATGGCCACTCTCACTTTCTCTCTCTCTCATCCTCCTGCTGTTTTTGCCCACTTGGTGAGCCGGTACTCTGAATTACTGCTGCCCACTCATCGATTAAATATGCATACACTGGCCCACGCAAACAGTCTCATGTGCAAAGATAAAGTCGGGTTTTTTTGTTTCCACTTCTAAAACAAACACGTGCCTCTTGACTTTACCACTGAGTTAACCCCCCTACCCACCACCTCCACTACCACTCCCAAACACCCATCACATTGTTTGAAAAGCACCGTGAGCGCACGGTGAAGCGGGTAGAGGAGTGGATAAAGTGTGCATACAGTACCTGATAGTTTCCCTGCAGCGCGCTGTGGACTTGAAGCTTTCCTGGATTTGTGTGTGTGTGTGTTTGTGGCTTTAGGGGGAGGGGGGTTTAAGTCCCGAGTCAGGAGACCGGCACTGTCCCCTAGCTGTGTCCCCAAGAAGTGTTTTCCTCACCCCGCTGTGCACCTCGATTCATAGCCCTCTGCTTCTGACGTGTTTCAGAGGACGTGTTTGTTGGTGGTGGAGAGATTATTGTTCTGTTTTTTTTGTTTTTTTGCATACTCTGTCCTCCATCTCTCTGTGTGTGTGTGTGTGTGTGTGTGAGAGAGAGAGAGGGAGAGTCACAAAGAGACGTACTGTACTGTACCAAACACCTCTATCATCACCTCCATGTATCCATGAGCAGCAGCGCTGGGGCGAGTAAAAACCTTTACAGATAAAAGTCCTGCAGTACAAAAGTATGGAAGTATTATTATTAAAGGCACCTTGTTCTGATTAAAGCAACATTGTGTACATTTTCTACCAAAAAATAGCACATTTAAAATCATTTTGTTATTCCCACTCTGCACCCTGCACGCCTTTTCCTGTACTATGTAACTTTGTGCATGATCTCCAGTGAGAAATGAGTAACTCTTTATGGCACTAAGTCACACACCACCAACTATTTCACTGATTTAGGTGAAACTGGATTATATTTTATGGAGAAAATGTTTTCTGGTTTTCCCTCTGATATCCTCTGGCTGCTGCTCATCAACTCTCTGTGATTTACAGAGTTTCCTGATGGACAGTAAAGTAAACTGCTGACAACTATCGCTGTTAATTCAGTTTGTTAGCCATTGTACCCGAACTGTGAACTCAGAGCACCTGAGTCGTGTTTTGGACTACTGGGAAGAAGAGGTTTTCAGGTAATGCAAAGGGGGACCAGAGATGGGCAAGTGGGCCCACGTATCTGGGTAGCCTGTACATAACATTGGGGATGTTGCTGGCGGAAGTTGAGAAGAGAAAAGGAGAGAGTGATGTAACAGTTTACGTTCATCACAGTAAAAGCAAAATTATACATACTTAAAGTTGGACATAAAATCTAATCTAATACACACTGTTTGTTGCTGTCTGACATACCATTTCCATCCTTAAAGAATACTTTTATGAGGTCATCAGGACAGGACAGCCTGACTCTCACAAGGCCTCTGGTTCAGCGTCACCTGCTGATTAAAGTTTAAAGGTGCAGCACATACATAAATTGGGCCAGACAGTCAACAATGTTGCCTTCCTGCTTTTGATGGGTTCATGGGAGGAAAAATGTTTTTCCTGAAGACATGGACATCTTTGAATGCATCAGCAATGTTATGACAGAGTGTAAGAGAAAAGCATATTCAAGTTACCCTGTTTGAAGAAGTTGGAAGAAATTCCTCCTGAAAATCAGACAGTGCAGCTCAGTACACTATACGCTTAGCAAAAATGGTTCACATTAATTTATGATAACTTAAGTCCCCTTAACAACGACAACAAGAAAAATAAAATGCACCCTCATTTGGCTGTTATAGTCCAAAAATTCTTAAAGTGAAGTAGAAGAACCTCAATGTTTTTCTGAAGTACAGTACTTGAGAAAATGCACTTTATTTAAAAATGTTGCTCTTCACTGAGGCTTGCAGTGTTACAGACTACCATTGCAGGAAGTTTTGGATCAGATTTAGATTTCTTAACAGATTGTGCACAGAACAAATCCAGAGCCAAATTTGGGCACGTTGTGATCGTGTGGAGGACAGCTTTTAATTCACATCATTAACATTTAAATTCACAGTAACAGACAATTTAGTCAGGCACCACACAACAACGCACGATACACTTCAGATTATATTAGACAAAATAGAGAAACACAAATAGAATTTTGAATTTTCTACATTAGACTGGAAGTAATCATCAAAATGTACAAGAGTCATGTAAATTATCGAGTGTCAAAGTCCCAAAAACTGCAGTTCCTCGAACAGCCACTTGAGGCTGGCTACTGAACAAGTCTGTCTCCATAAGCCCCCATGTTAAAATGCCCAACTTCACAGCAGAAATAAACATGTTCACAGTCTGGTACAAAAAACTGTTTGATCTCTTTGGTTAATTTCCCCATATAGTTAATTCTTTTAACACACATCTGTTAAAAAGTTATTAAAGTCATGCATAATTAAGAGTGTGGCCGCTTTGATTGACAGGTGGGTACTGTCACAGGTGGCTTATTTGAGCAACCAGGCTTCATTCAACCCGCCTCAGCTCCACCCATGATTTTATACTGTCCATGATCAATACCTGCAATGAGGAAGCGAGGAGACAGAACCAAAACAAATGGAGTAAAAATTGGACGGATCCACAGATATTCACTTCAGACAGAAAGAGTTTTAATGAATGGTCCACGACTGATATTCTTGTGATAATGATGTGTGCAGCGCTGCTTCTTGCTGCTCCCAAACCACATCTCCGTTTCCTCATCAGATACTGACCCCCTCTTTCCACACACAAACATCCTGTGGGTCATGTAGTATACAACTCACACAAACCTCTTCTTGGATCTCTTTTGCATGAAGAGTGCAGCTTCAAAAACATTTGTTCTAGGCTTGCCTGCCAAAAAATCAAATAGACTCTAAAACAGTTTCTGTCCAAAATCTGCACTAACTAAGCCTGAAGTTTTAGAAAACTGATTTCTGATATTTAACGGAATGTTTTGTGCAAGGTCATCTTACTAAATTTGCAATTTAATACTTATCTCTGATTTATATTACAGCAGTAATAATATCATGCTTGATCTTTCCAAGACTTCCACTGGTCACCACTCCAAACCTCTAACTTGTTTGGACATCCTTTGTCCACTCTCCTCCATTTTTCCAAACTCTGGGCTTCACGCCATGCTGCCTTTTCTCCTGAACTGAGATGGAGTAGTGAAACAACAGCAAGGGCTTGTTGTAACCAGGAAGCCATGCACTGAACAGAGACCCAGAGAAATCTTGAAAGGATACCTCTTTGTGTTCATTATCTGTGCAAATATTTTAAGTAAATTCACCAAATCATTCATATAGATATTGTCTTGACTGCTTTGTGTGTCTAAATCTTCCCCTGAAGTTCCCAAGAACTAGAAGAGGGCATCACTGAAGAATCAAAAAATTATAGCGGACCATGAGGTTAATGGCATTTCATGGAAATTGTTGGCAGCAATGCAGTCTTTATCCCGTCCTCAGCAGCCTGAGGGAGCTGTAGAGGAACCGAAGGCAGAGCCAGCGATTCCTGATGAATAAACACCTGCAGTCATGCAGGATTTTGGTGTGATCAGGAGTGTTTGTAAGTGTGAGTAAAACTTTTGGGATTAAAAAGTGGATTTATCTTCACTCTTTGTAACTTGTCTACCGGAGCAGTTTGATTTTCATAGAGAGACTGGACTGGAGAAAAGTAAGTGTTACTTGAACCCTGATTTATCCAATCGCCGTTCAGAACAAACACACAACAACAAATCTGTTTATTTTGGGTTAATTCTGGTGTAACCCCATCATATTGTAACCAATTGGAAAGTTTGCTATACATTTTTAGGACATTGAAAAGTTTTTTTGTGCGTCCATCTGTAAACAGAGTTTAACAACATTGAGGCAGGGTGGGAGGAAGTGAAATGCTATCCACTATTTATTTTGAGGATGTGGCCAGAAATTGCAAACTGCTCCTTTAAAATGGATTCCCTAAACTCAGGATATTTATTTCTTTGCTCATTTTATGTGTTAAACCCCACTTTCTATTGTTTTTAAAAAAAATTCAGTTCTAAAGACACCTCTTGAATGAGAGATGAAACGTCTTTACAGATCCAGTTGCCCCAGATTTAATCCTTTTTGAAGGAAGATGACCCGGATGACTGAGAACCTTCACAGACCATGTTCTACTGTACTGAGTATGCATACAATCTTTGATAACACTTCTGCCTTGCTGTGAGCATCAAGAAGGTGTTACCAGTTCAGAAATGCATCTCAAGAACACCAACCTAATCATAGAAAATGTTTTGGACAATAGAAAATCACATAAGGCTAAGGCAAATTTACTCTATTCATTTTAAGCCAAGACGGCACAAAGGCAGGCCACTGAACTGCCAACAGTTTCTACACTGAGGAGGGAACTCTCAGGGATCCCTCAAATTCCCGGGCTAACAGAATGATAATGGTCTTTAAATTCAACACTCAGCAAACACATAAAGGATTCAACCCAAGCGAGTAATTTGCTTCTGGAAATTGGCCTCGCTGATACTTTACAGGCTCCTACATTAAACGCAGATCAAGCGGAAAATCAGCAATAAATCTGATGTCTTTATGGACATTCTAGTTCATCTATGTTCCTGTGAGCTTCAACCAAGTCAAGGGAGAGGTTTACCCCAGTGTGCGTGCGTGTGTGTGTGTGTCTGCGTGTGTGTGTGTGTGTGTGTGGTAGTGGGGTATTTGTATGGTCCCTGTAATCGTTTCTCAAAAGTGGCAACAGGGGACCATGAAGTGGAACATTAGTCTGAAGCTACAGAGGTTACGCTCAGCTTATCCAGGTCTTTGAAGTGTCCCTTCTGCTAACTGACTGATCTTGTAAATAAAATGTCAGCGAGGAGTAAATGGTCCAGTTCAGACAAAAGAGAAATCTGTTTTGGGGAACTACTGTGACTACCACTATCATGTCCTTTGCTAGCACATTTGGACACCAGCTCACTCTCACTCAGCTATTCATAAAGGTGAAGTCCCTTTTAAGTTCCTAAGATTTACCTAAGTGCACCATTAAATCCCGATGAATGTCTTCTCTAGACATTAGTTGGCTGCTGGGAAACATATAGCACTGATATGAACTTTATAAACAGTAAATCATGCCTGCATAGTTCTCAAAAACTAGTTTTAGAGGTGCAAAATATATTTTGTAAATGCAAGTATTACATAGACAGTATGAAACATGGACATAGTGCCAGTGACGTCATGAGCCGTTTTAAAACTTATAATGTAGTCGCTCTGGCGGTTGTCATCTTGGCTCTTGTGCTTCCCGGCTAATCTAAAAATCGGCAAAGACCATGATCTGCTGAATCATGGGTGGACCTGAGGTGGGCTGAATGATGCCACACTGTTGCTTATGCATAACTAATAAAGAGTTACATAGTTATATAGAAATTCAGCCTCAGTACAGTTCTCATGAATGGGGAAATTAGCTATAGAGACCTAAACCATTTTTTTTATACCAGGCTGTAAACATGTTTATTTCTGCTGTGAAGTTGGACATTAACATAGAGGCGTATGGAGATTGAGTCACTCTGTAGCCAGCATCAAGTGGCTGTTTGAGGAACTGCAGTTTTTGGCACTTCCACATAGGTAAGTAGAAGTGGATAGGGGAGAACCATGGGTGTTTGGTTAGTTGGATTCAAATACTGCCTTTTTTACACTACTAGGATGAACGGGTGGAGAGCTACTTAATCTCATTTGTATTTATGGGCACGATACAAGTCAAACTTAAACATCTTGGAGCTAAAATAAATATGTGACCTACAAAATAATCAACATGTAAATTTATGTTGCCCAAAGTCAAAGTTGCCCCGTCCCATAGCACAGGAGATTTCAGTTTGTTTGTATTGTTAGTTATAAACCTGCAGAGCTGAACAAATGAATAATGAATAAATAAATAAATAAATAAAAGACATCATGACAGGCTGATTGTTGAAAATGCTGAAAAATGCAATGCAGAACTTGTTGATGATGAATATTGCAAAGAAATGATGGATTGAATATCTTCAAGTGTTCCCATACAACCTGAGAATGGCATCAGGAGACAAGCTCAAAAATGACTGGGAATAAAAACATCTTGGATATCTCGCTTAGTCTGCTGCCACCATGTCAACAGTATGAGGTGGTTATTAATATATATATATATATTTATATATATGGTCCATATGATCATTTTCACTTGATAAAGAATATAAAAACTTTAATTATATTGCAGCCAGGGAGCATTTGTCCATGGTTGTTTGAGACATTTTGTTATGCATTTAATTTGAAGTTGCTGAAGCATGAAGCTCAGCCATTATCACTTTTAGTCACAAAGTAAAAACTCCATCTGACTAAGCACTACGGCCAGAGGATTATAAAAAAGTCAAGACTCCAAAACAGTTGCTAAAATCGACAACCTGATATAGCATTTTTTTTTTCATGAACACAGAATGAAACAGCAGCTAGAACACCCTGGCATGAATATTTTACATGCTCCAATATTTCCTGACATAGCGACATAGCTTACCGGGGACTTTTCTGCTTTTCAAAATGAGTTTGGATTATGAGCTCTGGCAGGTCGTGCAGAGGTGAGGACCAAGACCAAGAGGGTATTTTTTTTTTTAGAGATTTGAAGCAGGAAATGGAGGATGTAGGAAGCGAGGGACAGCGGTCTTTGTTCCTGTTTCAGCTTGATAGGATTGGGAGAGAAGACACAAGAAAAACTGAGTTCAAAAGTTCATACGTGGAATAAGTTCGACCAAACTTCTTGACTTTCTCTCCCTCTCTTCAGTCTTAGTTTGAAAATTTTGACTGGCATCCACTGTAGACATGAAAGGAAGAGTGAATGTGTGGAGAACACACATGGAGAAACTGTAGCACTTGGATGGTTGAGTTTCCCGCTCATAATCCCATTACAGCGCAGCAGATTCAGAGTTCATTTGTAGCTTTGTCTGACGACACGCTACAGTCTGAAAATGGGGAGAATCAGAACTGGCAGCAGCTCACTGACTCAAAGTTTCTTATGGCAGAACGTGGAAGATGAAGGTTTTCAATAGACCGAAAATTAAAATAATTTAATTCACAGTAGCACAGCCATCTTGATGCCTTCCTGTTCTTTAAGGCAAATAACTTGTTTGTGGTACTGTATCTCTGACTATTTGATGAAAGGCAAATTTATCTGTCAATATTCATTGAGACACTGCACACCTGTTGGATTATAGATTGCAAAGCAGGTTTTTCTAAATTTCTTTGTTGGGTGATTATATTGACAAATTCTAACTATTTTATTATTTATCATAAAGTATATCTATCTATTTGGCTGCATTTATTGGTTGTGAGTGCAGTAAGTGGTGGAAAGGTGAAATAAAACCCACATAAATGTGGTGAGCGCACACAAAGCACATCCACCCTTTAGAGGCACATACATGTACACTAATTTTACAGTGAAAAACTGTCAAACCATGACAGCAAAAAATGTAATTTATATAATCATCCTGTTTTACTATATGTAAGGACGGGCTCGCCGTTACCCCCATAGGCATGCACATATTGTAAGAAGGACGCATAGGAGATGTGTTAAAAGTATATTGTGGATTGAGCTAGGGCGTAACAAAGGTAAACTTACCACAACCTGCTGCTTTGCCTTCACATGGGGTCACGTCGAAACAGGTCCCTGGGGAACGTGGCCCTTATGTATGGTTCTGGAGGACAGCAGTAAGTGGGAAGTGGGAGTAGGGGAGTTTTTGTGGGGTTATGTAAATAGGTTCATGCTTGTATATTCATGTGTATGTATTTGTTGGTGTTTAATAATGGTATATGGGTTTGTAAATAGGTGTTTATATTGTATATATTGTATTTATGTAAATATTTATAGTTTATTAATATATGTGTAAATATGTAAAAACCCCTATCAATGGTTTAAACTAATTAGTCACGTGATTAAAGGGAAATAGATAAAAGGGACGGAGAAATGTTTGTTCGGGTAGTTGTGGAGTTGGTATTGGAAGGAGATTGGAGAATTGGATTTTGAGGATTGTTATCATTAGTGTTGTTGTGTGTTTGATTTTGTATGTGTGGAATAAACACACATACATTACCACCTGGAGAATCATTCTCTTGTGTTTTGCCTCCGGACCGCTCGGGCAAGATGACACTATATAGAGAAATTTATTAGGACATTTCAGAACTTTTATTAATACAGCATTTTAAGGCAATTCATACAAAATAATAATAAATAATAAATATATTGTATTTGTATTTGTTAAATATACAGTAAAACTCTAACCCTAACCTCACTGGTCACATCTGTGTCTGCACGCAACTTCAAACCCCACCAGGAGCGTTTCAGACTTTGTCTACTTGCTCAGACTTGGTAATTTTCCTGGCTTGTGTGCTTCTAAATATGCTTCTACATATGTAAATATGCAACATAGTTCATTTGTTTGTTTTTATAACCGGCATTTTGTGTGGGGTATTTTATTTTGAAAATCCACCGGCTTCTCTACGCTGTTTGTGTGTCTGGCTTCCGCCAGCTCGAGGTGCTCTGTGTGAATTAACATAGGCTGCTTATGGCGTCCGTCAAAATTAGACAGTTTCGTATTCAACACAGAGCCGAGCGGAGGCCCACTTCTGGGCGCATCTGCGCCTGCAGTGCAGGTACTCCTGTTTTTGCCACTGGAAAGAACCCACAAGAGGGCACTTCATTAACAAGCAACCTCCAGCAACCCAAGCAAAGCTAATTACCTAAGACAGCCAAACTCATTGGTAATCTTCATCCTGGCCCTTGCCCTTCATCCACCTATCCATTAAGATACTCTACAGTTAATAAACTTCATTATCCAGGATGAAAAGAAGCCAGGCTTGAATAAATGTCATTTAAATTGTTTTAGGTAGGGGTGGTCAGTAGCGTAGTGGGTTGTCGGCTACAGTACAGTCCTCACTGCAGCCGGCCCCGGTTCGAATCCAGCATCGGACAGCACTTTGCTGTGTGTCATTCCCCTCTCTCTGCCCCCTGCTTCCTGTCTCTCTTCAGCTGTCCTATCAATAAAAGGCCCCAAAAATATACTTAAAAAATATGAATAAACAACAACATTTTATACATATAGAATATATAAAATATCATCCTGCAAATGTATGGACCCCTCATTGTGCTGAAACTGTGTGTGCATTTGCTTTCACGGTTTATATACAGTAGTATGTACTGTGTGTGTGTATCTGCTTTCCTGCACTAGCTGCTAAAAGTCAGCAGATTGTAAATCACTGATGGTAAGAGGCAGACCTAACTTCTTTCTTAAGCAACAAGACCATATCCAGCTCTCTCTGGGACAGATAAAGGAAGTTTGGTCAGGGATGCAATTACAGTTTTCTTCTTCTTCCCTTCCTCGCTGGCGTCTCTGTCTCCAGTCTCCCCAACCTCTACATCCTCACTGACTCTGAGAAATTACAGGCTTATTAATGACATTCAGTCTCTCCTCTCGACCACAACAACATCTTATCCGTCTGACTGTTTGGGTCCTTTTTTCATTATTGTCCTCCCTCCATTATTGTCTCCCTCCATAATCTTTGTCTTTTGCCATTGCTTCATTTTATCATTTCCAGTCTTCACGTCTTGTTTTGTAACGTTTTTTTTTTAACGGCTTTCTGATACCATCTTGCAGTATTTAAGTGTTTGTCTACATGAGACAGCGAGATTTAGAGCAGGTCTCCAGGTCAGGGCTGTACAGGCTGTTCATGGAGGCAATCAGGCCGTCCACCCAAATAATGACTGCCATGAATCAACCAATAAATGAGACAGTCATTGGATTCAACACCACGGTCAGCACTTCTGCCTCTAACTAACCCTACGAGTGGCCAATAAAACTACAATGGAGGCTGTTTGTGTTGAAATGAGTGTCACAGGCTCCTGCTCTCAGGTTAGCTCCAGCTGAATTATTTGATTAGGTGGAATAGTCACAGTGGAGAGGGAGCACTTCTTCCCTTGGTGGAGACGTCAGTTTAATTGGCCATGTTTTGCATCACAGAGCACAACTGCATAGCTGTTTTTTTTTATGAGAGGCTGTTGCAGGCCTCATTGGAATAACGCTTTCCTGCTGCAGCAACTATTCATCAAGACTATAATCTTTCCTTTAATGGGGACCACTCAATGTTTACTCTATGAAGTGAAGGAAATGACCTGCCTGCTGTGTATTAGAAAGAAAGAAAGAAAAAACAGGAATCCATTCAACTTTATGTGTTGTCTTTGTGTGGAATTGTGCTCTGAACTTTTAATCTACTTTAACTGCACCATAAGCCCAGATGAATGAAAGTCGTAACACACAGAGGTGGTTTAATTCACCTTTCATTTATTTTATTTTATTTTTTTTTTACAACTCTTTGGAATAGAACTTTGTTGTGCTTGGATTACAGTGATGGATGTTCTGTTAAATCACAATTAAAGGAGCAGAAAAAAATCTGAGCGTGCAAGCACTGAACTCTCTGATTCATAGCCCAATAAGTAAAACCTCTCACTTTTCAGGACACTCAGTCGGCCAAACGATGTTCTGCTTACACCCAGCGCTGCCAGTGATCTAAAATCCAAACAAAAAAAATTGGCATTTGCAAATTCCCCTGTAGTGTTCATCAAAGCCGCATCGAAATCCACAACTTCTAAAAGCTCAAAGTGTGCACAGATCATCTGAGATGAAACAGCGGAGATTGGTTGAGTGAAATCCCTTAAGCTGCTTCCGCATCTGGTTTCTGCCACTCCTGATCTGCAATGTCATTGAAGTTCCAGCGCTCCAAGAAAGCACTCAGGAAAACTACTGCGGCTGCTGAGGGCGGAGAAAAAAAAAAAAGGAAAAACCCTGACATCACCTTCCACTGTTTGATGAATATTCATAAAGCGGGAGGCGTGGTGTAGATGGTGAGGTGCTACTTGCATGTGTGTCCATGTATACACACACAAAAAAAGGACATGATGAAAGTGCACATTTGACAAGTGTCTCAGTCGTTCGTGACAGGTCACCGTAACCTCTTTGGCACTGATGGGACATCTACTGACTGAGTGCACAGTACATTTACTGCATATGTGAACATGAACAAAAACTCCAATGTCATATAACTTGGGTCTGATTTTCACAATGATATTCAGCCATCATCTTCAATTATCACTTTACTGTCATCAAGTTACATGACGATATCAGAAAATAGAAACATTAGAGACTCCGACTATCTGTTGTAGAGTTTACACACACAAGTTTGAGCTAATGTACTCACCACAGTTGTGCATTTGGGGTGTCAGGATTCTTCAAATTGTCGCTGAAATGTGGAAAAATGAAAGTTGTTCATCTTTAAACATATGACATCAAATGGTGCTTTAGGTGCAACAGGCTATGGGGTGCCGTTTGTAAAGCTTTTATTTTGGCACTTCCGGTTACCGGCATTTGAATTTGCATTTTTAGCTAAATATTTAGTTTCACCCGAAACATTTAGCTGCAACATTTAGATTTAGATTTACCATTTAGATATATATTTAACATTTAGCTTTAACATTTAGATTTATATTTAATATTTATATTTATATTTAACATTTAGATATATATTTAACATTTAGCTTCAACATTTATATTTATATTTAGATTTAACATTTAAATTTATATTTAACATTTAGATTTAGATTTAACATTTAGATTTAGATTTAACATTTAGATTTAGATTTAGTATTTACATTTTACATTATACATTTGGATTTAAATATTTAAAATATCTCACAATAAGTTCACAAATATTGTTCTAAATGTGCAAAAAAGTGACTCTCAAAAATTCAAACCAGTTTTTTAAACATTGTTTTTAGCTAAATGTGACAAAATGTTGCTGTTATTTTCAGAGCGAGACGCTTTACAAACGGCACCCCATAACAGGCTTCGTTGCAGGTTTACAGGAACAATAATAAAATACACTCTCTCTGTGACCTATCACATGGCCTGTTTCTCTAATACAGTGTGTTTTCACTGCAGGGTACAGCTCAGCTCCGCTTCTTTACACTCTTCTTTGGTTTCATTGTCAAATTTGTGGATAGTACCTGGGACATTTCTTGGCTGAGGAGGTCAGTCAAGGAAGTAAAGATGTTCTTCTGTTTGGATGTTGATGGTAGGGTCTCAGGAAATCCTCCATTGTTCCTGTGTCTTTGTGTTACGTCGTATCAATTCAATTCAATTTTATTTATATAGCGCCATATCATATAACAAAAGTTATCTCATGACACTTTTCATACAGAGCAGAGTCTACACCGTAATAGTTATTAGTTATTAGTATCAATGTATGTGTAGCCTGTACCTTCATCTTTCATCATCTTTTCCCCTCCTCACTTTTCCACGACATCCATTCACATACACCAACAAACATGTGTTTTGAGTTTAGTAGAAAGAGAGAGACAGATAGAGAGCGAGACAGAGAGGAGCATTTCGGTATTCAGAAAAACCAGTAGACTGGGGATCTGCAGTGGGCAAAACACTAATACTCACTTTAAAATGTGAGTTGAACGTTGGCCTCTAATCGGAAGGCTCTCTCCCTCCAAACTCTGTCTACCCCCAACATGGTTTAGATAATCTAAACTTGTTTCCAACCATATGATCTCTTGATCGCGTTTGCTTCCCTGTCTTTATTGCGCTGATGTCACCATGTTCCTCGCAATTAACATGGCGAGTAAAAGCATGGTTATCGCTAATAGGATTGATGATCAAAGCAGAAAATAAACCCAAATTATAATGAACTGGATTTTCCTTAAAATTCCTCAGTGTTCTGTAATGTGCCGACATATGCTCTAAGACACACTACAAGCTGAGCTGAGGATTACAAGGGTGGACTGGTAGGATCACACAGGAGGAATAAACACAAATTATAGCAACAGGAGAATAGGAATGCACCCTCTGTGCTGCAATGTTGTAAGCAGTCACACTGAGTTTGCGTGGGTGGACTCACTGGCTTGAAGAACACAATTACTGACATACCACAGCGCTCATTTGCCTCCTGAAACAGGCTCCTGCACTCTGAAGTGCCTCTCTCAAAATCATCACTGCCATTTATGTGTGTGTGTGTGTGTGTGTGTGTGTGTGTGTGTGTGTGTGTGTTTGTGTGTGTGTGTGTGTGTCATGCAGCTGTAAGACACTGCTGCAACTGTGATCTTCTGGACGCCCTTTTCACTCTATCGGCCTTTACGCTTCATCTCACCCTCCTTTCCATCTTGGACATCGATACGCCGAGCCGCAGCATTATTTAGCCTCCACACACAAAGACACACATGCATGCACACACAAACAGTACACACATACATAAAACATGGATTATAATCATTTATCTGTGTTAGAGTTGCCATATGCTCAAATTAGGTACAAAATATACTCACTTTCTTGCAACCTGCCATAAAAAACTTCACATTTTAGAGAGTGAAGACACTGAAAAGCAACATTATTAGCATGACACACACGCATGGTGTGAATAAAAATTCACCCTGCACAGAAAAAGGGGCAGAGGAGCAGCCTCTAACTGTCTGTTTGCCATTTCTCTCTGCCTTGCGGCCATGGCAGTGCAATAAATTGAGTGCATCTACACAGAGCAGGATCCCCACACATTCTACCTCACTCTGGCACCAGCCTCCCCATCGTCCTCTTCACCTGTCACTCAGTGCCTTTCTCAATTAAACGGGCTACTAAGCACCAGTGTTCATCTCCGAGGAGAGATTGCCTCCAAGGCGAGGAACTGTGGATTCGCTCGAGGCAGAGAGACACGTGTGTTTGTCGTGCCTGTTGGATCATGTGTTTTTGTTGTCTACAGCCGCAGTCGCACAGGAACACCACGCCTGGCTTACAAGCCTTAGTGACGCTGATTTTATCACGGCTGTCTAACCATGGAAAAATCCGATCCTGTTTAGGGAGACATGAAGAAAAAAAATATTTGTGCCAATGAGTTCAACATTAGGATTTTGAGTCTGTGTGAAATCAAGCAAACCGCTGAGCTGAGGCACAGTGTTCGAATCCGAAGTGAAACTCGTGTCCTGATGACACGTCTTGGATGGCTTCCTCAGAATGATTGAACGCGACTTGTCTCTCGATATTACCGCCTACGTCTTTCATCATCCTTTCCCCTCCTCATTTTTCAGCTTTTTTCTGTGGCTTCCAGTTGCATACGCCAGCACACATGTGTTGTGAGTATAGTAGAAGGAGCGAGAGCCAGTACACTGGGGATCTGCAGTGGGCAAAGCACCATTGCTCACTTTAAAGTGTGAGTTGAACGTTGGCCTCCAATCGAAAGGCTCTCTCCCTCCAAACGCCCCCTCAGTCCAGTCTCTGATGTAACAGGTGACTTTCACACACCTACACTGTTGTTCATCCTTCATTGAACTTGAGTTGGTCACAGTCACGCAGTAAAAGTAGTTATAGTGTGAACTATTCATATGGATGTGGTGTTTCGGAGAAAGATTTTGACATTTTAAAGGTATGCTCTGTGGTAAAATGTGCTAAGAAATATGATATATTTTGTACTTACATTATCCCAAATGTTTCTAACAATTTGAAATTTTATCAATGGTAACAGTGCATTTCATTTGGTCACCTGTCAATGGCATCATAACCACTTTACCGCTTCTAGTAAGGGAAACATGGGATAAGTCAGAAAGTAAGGAGGAAAGACGTGACTGAGAGTAAAGTGAATACAATTATAAAATATATAAAATAGTCTGTTATGACACTACACAACTTTGTGCTCTGGGTACAATCACCCACAAGAAGTACGTAATGTGGCACTAAGTCACACACCACCAACTATTTAAGTGATTTTAGTGAAATTGGATCATATTTTATGGAGAAAATGTTTTCCCTCCGATGTCCTCTGCTGTAGCTGTAGCTGCTGTTAGCTCAGTTTGTTAGCCGGGCTGCCTGCATTATGAGCTTAGAGCGACAGACTGTTAGCGTTTGCACCACAGGCGTTTTGGACCACCGGGAAGAAGAGGTTTTTCAGGCCCAGGTCGCCGGGGGAATGCTGACAGAGAGCGTAGCTGTTGTCATGCCAGAATGAGCTGGGCAAGTGAGCAGTGTAGCTGGGCTCAGCATCCTCTAAGGACACAACGACAGAGGCAAAAAAGACTGGAGGAGATGTTGAGGAAAGAAGCTGGGAAGAGAAAAGGAGAGAGCGACCAAGAAGCCGCTTTGCAAAAGTAATTCTGGGACTAACTAGTTGTTGGTGACAGACAGATGCCGAATATATGAAATGTTATCCTGCCCTAATAGTTTTGCTGCTACCACTGTAGAAAGCCACCGTCCACATCAGAAGCTCGCTGGGAAAATAATACAATAATCGTTACGGTAAGACCACCAACCGATTTCAAAAAAAAGAAAAAAAGACATTTTCAGATATGAACTGTGTCTCTGCTGATCTGACGAATGCAGAGCACTGAAAGAGCGAAACATAAAACTTCTTTGTCAGCTAAAAGATGTAATTCATCATAAGGAGAAGTTTGATTGCCAGATCACTAGAAATCCTGTGTTTAATGTTAATTAACAGGAAATACTTCAGCCAGTCAGCCATATGAAAATGCAGAATTAATTGTCATTCAGTAAAATCTTTAATTATGTCTTTGTCACTTTTTCTTTTACATTTGCTCACAGTCATTCTCTATTATCATCATTATTTGCATCACAGTGTACTTAATTTAAACCTTATTTTGAGTCACATACCTCCCAGGAGCACGCCATTTTGTTCTTCTAGTTCATTGTGAGGCCAAATATGTAAACACATTGAAATCATTCTCTCTCTGTATCTCTCTCTCCCTCTGTACGTCTCTTTCTATCCTTTTCTTTGTCCCTCATTGTCTTTGTGTCTCCCAGGTTATTCCTTTTAGACATTATTCAGCAAGGGGCTGACAAAGACCTGTCTGCTGCATGCTGATATAGCCACAGAGCACCGCTCCAGCCTCTCCTCTCTGATGTTACGCCATGCACACACACATACACATCACACAATAGATTCTCTTTATATTTACAGCCTCATGACGTGTGTAGAAACTGAGAAAGGCAGAAAGAATTGGAGCATTAATGACCAGATAACTTCCTCTGCATGGCTGGAGAACAAAGGTGTGAAAACGATTCAGTGGACAAAAGAAGCAAACATAGATTTTAATCCACCCAGAAAAGGTGGTTAGCAGCGCATTTGGAGACAGACGAAGGACCGCATACAGTGATGGATGCACACAGACGGTGGGCGACAGTGAAAAATGAGAGGATGGGAATTGTTCTTGAGGTGACACATACTGATGATGGAGGCTGCAAAGTGAGGGATGAACAAAAAAAAGAGGGGATAGGGAGGGATGTGTAAGATGAACCTAAGCAGATGGGTCAATTGCTTTGACACGGGGCGGCCCAGTCATAGGTGTGTGACACGTGAACACACGCGACCTACATGCTGCTTCATCAGCACTGACGAATGCAGCGGAATGGCTACACAATTAGAAACGTGACGTAAAGAGGAGAATGAGAGCATGCAGACGGTTTGTAAAGAGCGTGACAAGAAAAGGTAAATATTTTGGTGATAGTGAGATGGAGTGCTGTTACACAGAAGAGAAATTGAGAAGGTAATTCATCAACGTGATGCTGAGGACTCAGACTCAGTTTGATCAAAGTGTCTAAACAAGCTGAAATGGAGTTTTGAGTCAGTTAGATTTACTAAGGGAAGCGTGAGAGCAGAGATGCGCTCTCAAGCTGCAGTCATTTTCATATCGGATGAAAAATATCACAACATTTGCCAGATGTGCAAACCAAAGCACCTTGATGCTCGTAGTGTTGTTGTCAGTGTTATTCCGCGTGGAACAAAGATTATGGTAGACTCAGTTTCACAGTTTTTGCTGCCTTTTATGTTAATCTAGGTGATTGCCGAGGTTGACACATGTGTATATATGAAACCAGACTTAAAGGGAACTTGCTTTATAAATTTATAGTGGATTAGGTGACTTCTGTTACTACTCTACTCTGTGCATGGGCAGTAGGTGACACACCTTACAGGACCATGTAATCATAGAGGCATTCCCGTCCCAACCCTGGTAAAGATAAGTGGTTACAGGAAATGGATGGATTAAATTTCACTTTGGCTCTGCAGTCACTTGCCCCGCATGAGAGTAGAGCGATAACAGAAGTCACAAGAACCACTCAACTTGTTTGTGAGTCACAAATGTTATAAACTATATCAACAATAAGTGCGTGTCCAAACTGTGTTCAGTGTCGTCTAGAAACACTTCTGTTATTGTTCTGCAGCATGTTTCAGTAATTTCTTGTGTTGAGCTTGAAGGATATGTGCACCAAAGGTAATGGCAATTAATTAATTAAGTGGTTGAGATATTTCTGGGCCAAAGTGGAGACCGACTGACAGACAGATGGAGATGGCTGCTAGTGTGGTGAAAACTAATGCAATAACTGAATAGAGTATGTCCAACAAAGGCATTAATTTGATAATAATGATGCTGAAAGTTTCTTTACTTTCATAGCATAATATAAAAATGTATGGCAAGGAAACAAATGTATTTTCTGTAGACTAGAATACACACTTGAGCAGATGTTCTTTATATATATATATATATATATATATATATATATATATATATATATATATATATATATATATATATATATATATATATATATATATATAGCATATAGCATGAGCACTGTATCTGTGTGTTTAAGTACATGCATGTGTGAGTATAATATAAATGTTTTTATTTTTAACCTCATTTAAAGCTGAAGTTGTTGTCTACCTGCTCCACAAAGAGAAAAAACGTCCTTTGTTATTGGCAGGTATTTAAAGTTACACATTAAGCCGGTGTGACAGAACGTTGCACAAAATGTATTTCACTGATTGGAGTTTCTCGTTAGCAGAGGGCCTTTAATCTTAACACATGCAGCACCAATATATTCAAACGCTGCTGGTGCCTAACATACTCCTCTCCATTAGGTGAAGAAATGCCCTTCAGGAATATGCAAATAAAGCGCTGAGGCAATTAACAGAGTGAAGTATCTCAGTTTGGTCATATTGATCAGAGGAAAAAAGATAAAGTACTTCTTATTTAATGTGTCCATGCTCAATAAAGTACTCATTTGCAGGTGATGGATAACAAGGGCTGTTCTTAACCATCACAAGTACATCTCCGACTAATATGAGTCATAAACAACGTACAGCACGAATATGACATCCATCAGGCAGCCAGGCAATAAATCTGTCATTCATTTAACCCACTGAGGAGGACTAAAAGGCGTGTTGCTGAAATAGTGTGCCGGGCTGTCAACCTGTCAACGTCACTGGTAAAATATACTGTAGTGCACTCTGAATACTGCGTGAATGAGAAACACAATTGCAAAGTGGAATTTGGCAGTCGAATGAGGTTAGCCCTGTGTGACCTCCTTTTACCGGCTCTTTAGCTAAAAAAAAAGTGGTGGTGGCCACTGAGAGGGCCACTACTGCAACTGAACAAAGAAGTTCTTCTAAAAGAGGATTTCCGATCATAAACAGGAAATGTTCTCTTGCATGGCATCACAATGTTGTCCTGCCAGTTTAGATACACGGGGTGTCATTCTCTTTGTTGTCTTTAAAGCTCAGGGGAGCAGCAGAAAGTCAAACTTCAATAGGACGGCTGTGTCTTGTGGCTGAGTGACTCACTGAGTTTAATGTGAGTGCCTGTCAAAAGAAACAAGGCTTTTCTTTTGATGTCTGCTGGTCCCGTCTTCTGACATGTATATCAAAGCTGCATTGATTTGGTGGTGACTTGAGATTTGATTTTCATATTTGATCGACAGTGTCTTTGTGTTTTTTTTTTTTTTGTAAAATCTGTCCATCGGGATAATTCCAAAATCCAAAAGTTTAACTGTAATCTGTAAGAAACAAAAGATTGCTTTTGAAAAATAAGAAAACAAATCCTCCAGGTGACCCGGACCCTGTCTGCTCATCGCTTGTCCACCCCGCCATCTGCTTCAATCGTCCTAATGAAGCGCATCCTTCTGTGAGGTCCTCCGAGTCGCCACCTCTGCACCGGCCTAATCAGCTTCAGAAAGCTTTGGCCCCTTTGGCGGCAACCCGGGCCACGTCTCAACCCTGATCGGTCATTTCATCAACACCCAGCGCCTAATGAACTAGAGGATGGAGGGCAGCGAGAGGAGAGGAGGCAAACAGGGGAAAAACTACAAGCGTGGGTCCATTGTACTAATAAAGAGACTCTTTCTCTGATGAAAGTGGCTCTTTTGTTCCATGTTGGGCACACTCAGAGGACAGGGCGGACGAGGCGATCTGACCACTTTAATGTTCAGCTCTGTGATAAATGGTAAAGCGGTGAATTATTTCTCCCTTTTGGGAGGTCTTTCTTCTCATATGCCAGCTCTGTATTAAGCTCTCATTTTAACTGATTGGTTCCTTTGTGTGCCGAGGTCCATGCAGCGCACTTGCAATTTCTCACTCTGCGTATGCAAAATGTATATTTTTTTTTTTGCAGAGGCAGCTTGTTCTTTACTCTGCGTCAACAGGGAAAGGCGCATTCATTTAACATTGGAGGAGAGACTGAACTCCTGATTAACAAAATACTTCAGTATGTGCAGAATTAGTTCATTTTTATTCCATTTAGATCCATTTCTGTCCATAAAATGAATAAATTGAACTGATGGATTCCCTGGAAATAGTGATTAGCTGAGATGTATCTCGATTCAAATGAGAGGAAAAATCTGAGAGAAGTGGCCTTGAAGAATATTACTTACAGTAGTTTCAATGTTATAATTGGGCATATTAATCATTTTTATAACTCCCATCCACTACACACCCTGCCCCACCTCATGCCAGATTGTGGCTCTAAATATAGCCCCTCCGGTTCTCTCTCTCTAGCACACATACAGATGTACAGTACACACACACACACACACACACACACACACACACACACACACACACACACACACACACACACACACACACACACACACACACACACACACACACACACACACACACACACACACACACTGTCAGACCTGTAAGTTTCCCTGTGGCCCTGTGTTGTCTCTTTGATTGAGCTCCCAGTAGATTATTTGCTTGTGTATAGACAGATGCCAGAGGCATCTAGCTGCCTCCTCCCTGTATATGTGTGTACGTGTGTGTATGTGCATGTGTGCTTCTGATCATCTGTAGGTCAGAGAACTTTATGCCAAAGTTTTGACACTGGATTTTTTTAAACAAACTTGATTTATACGGTTATTCTCGTAAAGTAAGCTCCCGCGACTATGGCAGTGCATTTCCATTTAGAGGAGTTTTATTGAGGCGGGAGAAATGATAAAGCAAATGATTTATGAGCGGTAGCGACATGCCAGGCTGAATCTAATCCCGCAGAGGAATCCACAGACTCTATCCTGAAGGAGGTAAGAGGGGAGTTTGGCAAATTGCAGATAGTGAGAGGAGATGAGAACTGTAACCTGATCTAAAGAGACAGAGGTTGTTTGTATTGAATATGAAGACTTTAACATGACAGTGCAGTCTACAGATTATTGCCTTGCAACCTATAACCAATACATTTCCTATCAATCAGACAAAGCCTTGCAGTAAATATCAGTTACTGTGTCTGGCCATAAGAGGAAGTTAACCCAGTGTATCAAAAAAAAAGCTTTTTCAGAAGTGCCCTCTCAATGTAGCATCTGCTGAAGTCTTCTAGCTGCTCCACACTCATTAGCAGGCAGGCTGGTACAGGGCTTTCTCTATCTGGTAGCCCCAAGCAACACACACACTGTACCACGCTCAGCACAGCACAGTGCTCATACTAAATACCAGTGCAGCACATTCAGCTCGACATGTACACATTTTTTATAGAGCAATGAAGAACATGGCTCCATACAGCTATGTGTGCAGAAGGAGATTCTTTTAATGCATAACATGTTGAATCCAGCATAATTAATGTGTTGGGTTGTTAAGTCTTTATTGGCTGGAGAGTTAATGTTGCAGCTGATACTATAGGATCCTTTAAGATCCCATCAAAGTAAGCACTAAACTGATGGTGACAGCAAAACGGCATCATAAAGAACAGATACACACAGCAACAACAGGCTGGACCATATGTTAGTCCAGTGCTGTGTATCGGTTCTCATACTTCCATACTTACACTTGCTATTTTGAGTAATTAAAGTGTGCCACATTGTCAATGATGGCAAAATGTCATAATTGCATCAATTCCATCAACGGTCAAAAAGTTGAGTGTGGAAGGCTGGAAACTTCTCGTCCTCAATGGTCGCCATTTGGCTGTGTAGCGGTAGGTGAGGGTCCAACGGCATTGTGTGAAAATGGCGGTAGAGGAAGCTGCTGTAACTGTAGCGGTTGTGGCGAATACCATACTATACAAATGCAAGATGTGCATATGTTTTATTTATTTATTTATTATTTATTTATTTTCAAATATTTGTTCATTGATTTTTCAGTGACACACCAAAATCAAGAGGTAACATTTCAAGTGCAGTGTCAGATATAACAAGAAAAAAAAAACACCTCTGTAGACAATCAGAGTGGCTATTCTGGAAAAAACTTAAAATTCGAAGCCTTATCATGTGCGAAAAATAGTCCCCAAGTTTCATTAATCTTTGCAAGTGAACCGTGGATCGTGCACCCAACTTTCTCCAACTTCACAAACTGAAGAATGTCCCTGATGCGAGACGAGTGAGAGGGCGACTTCCACCTGAATAAGATGGTTGTCTAGCCAATAAAGAGACAAAAGCTGCAAAGTCAGCTTTATATTTAGGAAGCTGCACAGTCATGTGTTCTATATTTACATTTTGGCCATCAAATGTTGGCACCGATGCTCCGTGCGGTTGCAATTCAGCAAAGAAAAAGAACATTTCAGGCAAGTGCACAAAAAGTCTAGTATTGAGAGTATTGAAATTAGCACACTACACCAGGAAGTACATACAGTACACAGTGTACTACATAGAAGCGTACTGACACTGAGTATTCAGATGGAGACACTGTTCTTATGGAGATTTTAGCTTTCAACAGAGCCAAACAGAAGCATACAAAGAGTTTCCTAGTTTGAATCATTCTTTACTCATCATCAAACAAAACTTCAACTCTTCAACCCTAACCCTTTTAACCTGTGTGAAATATATATAAACCATAAAGTGACAACATTAGCTTTTAGTGAGCTGGGGGTGCCTGTCAAAAAACATTAAAAACTGCCGGTCCATCTTGGCAGCAAGACGGCCACTCCTGTTAGTGAATAACAACCGCGATCTTACTCTTTAATGCTTCACTTTGACATTGTCTTTGTCAAAACATCAGTGCAAATGTAGCATGCGCATTTGCACTGATGGTTGTGGTTGTGGTTGCTGTTTTTGAACCAAGAGAACAGCCAGTAGGACTGTTTCAGTGTGATTATAATGTGGCTTACACTATGACATTAGAGAATCCATAACGCATGCATTTTTAGTGTGATTGCTCCCAGTGAGAGGTGAGCCACTAACCCTGGCAGAGTTAATGACTACAGGACAAAAATTTGCTTCCTTATGTGTTTTTTTTTTCACTTGTAAATGAGCTGTTTCTGAGCTTAGGGAATATGATGCCTCAGACATTACACCTTATGCACAGCAGAGACACTCTTTAGCAATCTGAACAGCATATTCAGAAGCGTCTTCTGTCTGACAACCTTAGGGAATAAACCACCCATGAAGAGGATAAATGAACAATTCTTTGTTAAAAAAAAGCAGCTTAAACCTATAAAATCTTTAGGATCTGTGTGTCATTCCTGTCTCTAATCGTCTATCATCTATATCGCAGCACTTGTGTGTTCTTTAACGTAGTTAGGAGATTTGACAGTATGTATATCTGTAAGCTGTGGTATTTCCATGATCCGTGCGAAGAACAAAGTCAGATTTTTTCCTCAAACAGATCAATGTGGAACGTTTGTCAGTTGAATTTCCCTGAAGCACCAACCAACCAGTGTTTCGCCTTCGAAGCATTCAGTGCAAATATATTGACATAACAGGCATGACACAGTTTCACTCGAAGCAGCTGTGAGGCAACAAACACAGGGCAGAACATGTGATGGTTCCCTATGAAATTCATGTGGCACAAAAGGAGGATTAGTGCTTTTTCCCTCCACTGTAGGGATTACATGGAGGGGGCGGCGCAGACTATATCTGTCTGTGGTGCGGATGAGACTTTTCTCACGCACTTAAAATGATTTATGGGACGGAGAAGGCTGGAATACGGCGAGAGGGAGAGAAGAGTCGGTGGAGAATGCACATGGGAGAGCGCCTTGGGTGGAAAAGAGGTTGGTTGGAGTGACAGTTAGGTAAAGCGTCTGTGGAAAAAGGATGAGGTCCATGAGGTACGATATGCATGACTGGGTGCAGTTCAGATGTAATTATATGCTGAAAAGTCATTTGCTTTCTAAAACATTCAAACATAAGTGGAGATGTATTGCTTTTGCTTTAGTATTCACACATGCATGTTTATGGTCACTGACCATGTGTGAGCTTTTTTCTTGCAGTCCAATGTCACACAGTCACATATATTTGAGTTTGTACTTAGGCAAACCATTTGTTTCTGTTACCAGACTGTGTGTCTCCCGTGTTTTCCCCTTTCCTGTTGTATCTTTCTGTTTTGTTTGTCTCTCTCTGTGGCGGCTGGGTGTGGCCTCCGGTTTTCCTCTCACCTGCCGAGCAGAAACTTTGATATCCCCCTGTCGTCCACCTGTCACACTAAGCTCATATACTCTGTTTCCATTCTGCACCGGCCCTGCAATAGCCACTAGCCATTCCCCTCTCTTGGACCCTTACACGCCCTTGCTCATTCCACCTCTGTAAAATACAATCGGTCTGAGACTGGTGATTACAATTTGGATCTGTTAAACATTTATCATAAAAGTTTCCAGCTAAATGCTAACATCGGCATGCTATCAAGCTCACAATGACAATGTTTAGCAGGTATTGATTGTGGTATTGATTATCCATCCAACAGATGTTGAGATATTTCACTCAAGACTACAAATGTCACTGTCATGGTGGATCTAGAGGAAAAGTCAGGGAGATCACAAAAGTCATCAGCATTAATTGTCTATGGACTACATGTCTACTCCATCTGGTAGCTGTTAAGATATTTCTCCTGCAAAAGTGGCAGCCAAGGCCAAGTTTTCTAGGAGCAATTTCAGAGTGAGCAAAGATTAAACTTTAGCATAGAGAAACATTCACAGTCAAATCTTCCTGCAGTGACATTTCTCTGAGTGAACTCTCTCATACGCAAACTACAAATCAAACTAAAGCCATGCTCTGAATCTGAATCTGTTGTCTGACTTGAACTCCTGTGAGTGTTTTTCTATGAAAATATCACTGCGTCAGGCCACCTGCTACTCCAGCTGAGGAGTGGCAGGTGACAGCGAGGCGTTTGTCACTGATGGATGAATCTCCTCCTAAACACATCGAAATGCCACTGGGCCAGGTGGAAACCTGATGGGTGGTTCCTTATTGATAGACTTGGCACACCAGGGGAAGGAATCAATGGAGAGGAAAAAGAAAGGATTTCAGCTGTGAACTTTGACTACACATCAAAAAAAGGCACACACATATGCTTACATATTCTGACTATTATATACATTATCTAGATAAATATTCACCGCCATGAGTGAGTGAACAAGTAACCTGCATATAGCCCTTGCTGGCCTTCCTCGGCCCCCTCTAGGCAGCTGTAATGCCTGCGGCGTTTAGCTGGCAAAGCCTAATGACATATTAGCAATTAGAGGAGAGCAGGTTTAATGATTTCATCGGGCCCACGGCTGTGCCCAGCTTTATTTAATTGCAGTCCGGAGGAAGGTTGTGCTGTGGCCTCTGCCTGAAGGAAAATGCTGCTGCTGACGGAAGTCATACAGAGTTGTCAGCGCGTTTCAAAGGAAATTCAATTGCGTTTGTTCACGGTCACAATTGATGGATAAACAGGAGCGGTGGCACTCTGTAAATTGGATTATTTTGAGTCCCAATGAGATTTATGTTTCAAAATAAAGGGTTGTGATGACATAGCATGCCAGATTTTTTTTTTGTTGAATTATCAGAAGATACACTTCCACTTACTGTACTGTTACTCTCCTTCTGACACAAAAACATAGGTGTGAAATTGTCAATATTTAGTGTAATAAATGTTATTTTTAGTTATTTAGTTATTATTCCCAGCACAGGATGTATTGATCTTGTGCAGTTTCAGTTGTTTGTCTTTCTGATGGCAAAATAATATAGATTTGCTATGATCTATGCTATGAGCTCATAGAAGAGTTTCTTTTGTGGAGCTGACCAGTTCAACATTTGGGAAAATGGGCACAGTGAGCAAAAGGTTAACTTAGCATAAAGCATAAAGTTTCTAATGCAAAACTTCAAACACATAACAGCTATAGAAGAACGACTCTATGATTAAGATTTGTTTTGGTTTAGAAACAAAATTATCTTTGTTGGGAAAATGTTGTTTGTGTTCAAATGACTTCTTTGTTAAGGGGAGGGATTTTTCATTATCGTGGTTACTTCTTACGTTAATGTTTTGTTGACCCATTCGTCCAGCCCGACCTCTTCCCGTACATTGTTGCTCTACTGTATGATAATGTCACCTGACTCCTAAGCTTGAGTTATAATTACTATGGCCACTATAGAGCTTTGTGACTTGACTGTGAACATATTTCATTTTGGGGCCCTGGCAGTACTTTTACTTTTATTGATTGATCCATGTCACAAAACTTATTTTTTCAGGGAAATTAATCAACTGAGCTATACGCTGTCAGAATGCAGGTACTTATTCTTAAAGTATGATGGTGGGTGATGTTATTGCAGTAACATGTACTAAACACATCTAAACACCGCTACAGATTAGAAGGTGAAGAGGAAACTTTTAGACCTGAAGCTGATCTGTCTTCATAACACCTCAAAGGATTTTTAACAGGATTTAAGCTGCAGCAGCCCCAATCACTCGTGCAATTTTATGAACCACTGAACCACTGGGTAAATTTGATGAAATGAAACATGTTGATAAATAATGTAGGTGTGAATGTGTTGTCTGTATTACAAGCGAGCTATGGAGTGTATCTATCACCATGTTCCTTCAGTAAATTATGACTCTAGTTCTTGTTTGATATGTAGAAAAAAAGCCTGGATGTGCGTGCGCAGACTTTTATGTTGCAAAGCTTCATTTATAATGTGCACAAAGGGAGATATCAAATGTACTTTAGATAGTGCAGCATAATGGAAATGGATACACATAAAAGCCAGGTGGTATTGCAGAAGGCACATAAAAGATAGCTCAGCATTTATGTATTTATCTTGTAGCTTGGTGGGATTTTACTGCGCGACTGTATGTTATTTTGTCCAGAAATAGATAACTTCTACACTTCATAAAGCTTTTTCTTGAACAAGAGCGACACACTTTGACAATGTTCGCCTAAATCTTGTAATTAACATTTAACATTTGTGCAAATTGAATATACAGAAAAATGAGTTTAAAGCTTGGGCACACATTGATCTTGAGGCTTGTGGTCACACAAATTTAAATGTCGCCTGGTTCAAATGTTCACATTGGTTTTTCACATTTATTCCCTCAAACTGTTCACACAGTCAGTTAAAATATTTAGACTTCGCCACAGTGGCAATGCTACTAAGTTGACATCATAGAAGAAGAAGAGGTTTTACTTCTCACACAAGCTCAAAAGGGAGGATTAAAAAAAATATATATATATATTGCAGTTGAATGGCTGTTTATCCACACTACATGATTCTCTGAGAGGAATGCTGGGGATTATTAGCAACACTGTATTATCCCACTCATCGTGTTATCCTCAGGCTAAACACACTGACACATCAGAATCAAAGTCTAAAGTGCAAATTGGTTATTAAATTATTTTTCAATCACTGTTTTGAACAGAAAATGATTTTAAATCTACATAAACTACTTGGAGTGGCAAAAAACTGTAAACAGCAAACACCAGAGCAATGTGACCATTACTGTAAGACCTGAACAGAAAAACTCCCTTTCAAAATAAAAGCATGCTCTTGTTTATCCACATCTTGAAATGTGCACAGAACTTTTAATAAAAAGAAAACTTTACTGCATTAAAATCTGACGTGGTACACACTCATCCTTTTCTTATTGCCCTGCTACATACAAGTCATGCAACTCCCCGGACTGCCACTAAACAGTGAGCATTTGATGTAAACAGATTTTTTTTTTTTTCCCACAGATTTTTCCTCACCGGCCCTGCCTGTACCTGATCCGATCAAACTGGCTTCCCCCCCAGCTCTTCTGTCAGCTAATGTTGTCATTCCTTTATCATTGGCTGTAAGTCAGCACACATTACCTCTCTGAGCCACCCCTACATTTTCCCCAGTCACCCTCTCACCCGACCTCTAATCATTGCTAACATCAGCACAGGAATACTAATGGTACCCTGTGATGGGAGGACTCCAGGCTGACAGTGCCACAAAATAATATCTGCCTCCCACATTCTCTGGGAGCAACAATGGAGCTCTGCCACCGGCATTATTCTCAATATACACCATTACACCAGTGGTAATAAACAGCACTTTAAGCTGGAATATCAAGGCAACAATGAGGAGGGGACATCTGTGCTGATGGTAAGTTAATTAAGCCTCAGGACAAAACTGACACTCTTTTTTTATTCTATGCTAACACGGCACAGTATATATGGAGCTGTATATCATCTTCGTGGCCATTCATCTTGATGAACTTCACTGTGCTCTAGTGTTGCTGCCCCCACTGTGGGAGTGTTACAGCCTAAGACAAAGATGCCTTGCAGCTGGAATTGAAGTTCATTGATCTGAGCGAACTGCAAGTAAAAGGGAAAACCAGAAAAAGATAGAATAAATAATGTTTTCCTGCTGGCACATTATTGATCAGGAACGATCGGGGCCTTTCCTCAAAAGGTTTTACAGAACAAGAGAGTACAGTAAGTCGGAACAGAAAGAGAGAGAGAGATACATTTTAAAAATAGACACCGGCGTGAAAGAGATTAAATAAGATTCACTACAGAAGTTGGAATGAGGAAATAAATCCTTTCTGTGTTTCATTTAATTTCTTCCTCTCAACGCAGTTATTAATGTCTAAGCCTTAATTACATTGTGGACCGTGGAGAGTCAAAGCTTTTATGCCGAGAAGGACTCATTTTTTGTTGAACATGGAGAAGCTCTTCACACAGGCTCGTTTTTGTAGCACCGCTTCGGAGCATAATTAATAGATGAGACGAAAACCATGAATAGAAATGCGGCATATATGTCATTTTTTGAACGCCCTCCACTCTGCTCCCTCCATCTTTCTTTAGGGAGTATTTGCGCTGTTTGGCGGGCGAGGTAATCCATTTCGCAGTGGGGCTGTTTGAAAAATGTATGCGCGTTTAATCATGGAGCCTATGTTAAAGTGTGAGATGTTTGAATGTTCTGAATCATCGTTTATCTTAATCTTAACTCAAAGGTCCTACTGATGCTTATGATACATTGCCAGAGGCAGAACAGCTCCACAGTGGATGTCCTGATTAAAAACATACACAACTGCCTTTAGCGTGCTGTAAATTTCCCTCATTGCTTATTATCATTCATAGCTGCTGGCGACTTTTCTGATTGCCTTTTCAGATTCAAGAAGCAACGTCAGCACTCACAGGACAAAGTACATCCCCTTGTTACGTTTTATCAAAGGATGTGTGTCTGTGCTTTCCTGTTTATTCACGTGTGACAGTCATGTTAGACAAATTCCCAGCCATTTGAACAGAATGAATGGCCGTCATTAACAAGGCAGGGTCTAAATCATTCGGCTTGTAACGGTACAGGCTGTGATGGCTTTTGCCTATTGCATTACCACACAGCAGCGAACCCTGTAATCATCACAATTCCTCAATCGATGAGGCGTCCATTCAGTGCTCCAATTGACTAATCGACTCCTTAGCCTCCAGCTAACTCGTTCCTCCATTTCTCTCTGCCACCGGCTCGAGATGAAAGTAGAAAAGACTCTGCGTCCTTCTATGCCACATTGTGTGCCCCCCCCCAACATTTCTAAAGCTGTAGCACCGGATTGTTCAACCCAAGCATTGATAATGTGGCCGCCAGCAGCTTATTGAGGGCGTCAAGCACAATAATTCCATTAAGTGTACAGCCCTGCATTAACACAGAGGCCGACATTTGCTTCCTCAGCTTTCTCCTATGAATCGGGCCTCCATGTGAGAAGATGCTTATTCCTGCCTCTGTGCACATGCACAGCAGGGATGGCTGATAAACATGTTTTCATGAAGGTGGAGCTGATACAGTTAGATTCATTAGTGGGTTCCGCTTCATCGGTTCACTGGGACATGGCATGGTAAAGTGCTACTATGCTGCAGGAATTTCTACTAAAGCTTATATCATTGGGGATCAAATAACAGTCAGTTTTATTCTTTTATGCATTAATTTGTTGCCAAATTAGACCATTTGTCTAATTAAAGTAAACCCACTGCCCTCATGGACTCTGAGGCCCCTTAGGATGTGCTCACACAGCAATGATTGACCAGGAGCAGAGCCCCTTAGGTGTATTGAGGACCAACCGTCTTTCTATCTATATCACGTTTTGTCAGTTCAATATCCCAAAGGGAGATTATTAAGACCATAATGGAGGAACGATTCTTTGGCAGTAGGTTGTAACCTTGTCTCACTTGAGCTGATGGATATACTGCATGTGGGGCTAACAGGTAGTGAGGTGTCTACACATAGATAGTCATATACTAAGGCTGATATTATTATGTACAAGACATATGGTTTACATCAAGAAACTTGGTTTGTCATTTATTAGACTTTGAGAGAAAACTAGTCTGGGTCCCTTTTCTTCTAGAAGAGATCAGATCAATAGATCAAGAGCCATTTGGTGCAATAGCCTGGGAAGGAAACCTCCCCCGCTGTCCCGGTCCTTTTTATGGCTAAGTGTTATCTTTTTTCTGGGGTAGGAGAAGGGATCAGGTAAATAGATCAAAGAACCATTTGTGGGGGTATCCTGGGAAAGGAGTCTTTTCTCTCTTTCCCTGGCCTTTTTTATGACACAAGTGTTATAAACGTTGTTGACTTGAAATGCATGTTCAGGAAGCTCATCATGTATATAAGGGTTTGCTCTGTTTAGTTCGAGAGGGTTTTTTCATTTTTCGGCCAGAAGCCCTCCAAGTACTTCGTACTTGCTCCGACACTGTGCTTGTTGTAATAAACTTGTTATACGACTAAGACGGTGTCGGCGGATTTTCTCTTTAAACATCTTCATCTGCATCACCACCGGAGGATCACAAGGAACAAGAAGAATACACCACAGAAATGGCGCTGTGAGCAGGGTCGTGTTGCGACCGAGGCGCTGCTGGACGAGGCTCTGCTTTCCTCCTCTCATCCAAGGTGAGCCTTTGCGGTTTTGCTGTTTGGGGGTTGGCTGTTGGCGGTTGCTGTAGTCTGGCTGTGTTGGTTCGCACCGAGACGGTCCGGTGTGGGTAATGTGTGTCATGCTGTGTTGATGTTTGCGGAGAAGTTCCGTTTAAATTTGTTTACTCTTCATCATTTTACTGCGTTGCTGGCAACGGGGTAGGGGGGAGTGATGGTAGAGTAAAGTTATGGTTCACATTAGAATAGTAAGGTTGCGCAATAGGAGAGGATGTCTTACAATTAGTATTGCTAGGGAATTTGGAAATTCCACAGTGTGACTGAGCGTACAGGATTGTAGTCAGAGGTGAAGACATCTTACAATCCGTAACGCCAGAGAGTTGGGAAACTCTACAGTTTGACTGGGCGTGACGGATTGGGTAGTTAGAGGTAAAAGGCTAAAGGCCTTATAACAAGTAACGTTAGCTAGAAGTTTGGAACTCAGCAGATGGTCTGCGGCAGCGTGAACGTTAATGAGTAGAAAATAGGAATAAGGTTTAAAATAGCAGCGAATTCGGTAAAGCCCTCTGGGAGGCGGTTTTAGACGGGCCCTAAAACCCGGACAGTTCACTAGGTGATGTTCAGGTCAGTTATAAAAGTATAACTGGGAGTGTAGGTGAAAATATTTGTAGATAGATGACCGCTCTGTCGTGGGCTGACGAGACACGACTGAAGTCGTTTTGTCAGATATTCTGCACTTCATGAGGTAGCAGAAATTTAGATTAAAGGAAAGGGACGCGGCTGAGCATGCTCAATTAGGACGTATGAATGAGTTGTCTTTAGGATAGATTGTCGATCGTGATTTGTCTTTCTGTTTGTTATATTATGTGTTAAAGTTAAGTGTATTGATAAGCTGGAGAGGGACCCCTCCTCCCTCTCTCGGTCTCTGTCTGTGTCTCTGTCTTTGTCTCTGTCGAAAGAGACGTCAGCACTGCAGGCTGAAATTTGTGTGTGTGTTTGGAGTTTGACCATTTCTGTTTTGGAAATGTGATCAGTATTCCAGTGTTTATCTAATGTAACTACCTATTGCTATATCATTAGGATTTAGTTTATGGTAAATATATATAATTTTTAAAAAAAAAGACATTTTTGTAGATCTATGAGCCTTTTTTAAGGACTTAAAAAAGGACGTTTCTATATGCTAATGATAAGAGTTAATAATTTGTTTTGAGCTTCCGAAACAGATTTATTAAGATATATAAGGAGTGGCAAGAGTAACGTATAACTTTTTAGAAATAACCATGATTGAGAAGAGTGAAGAGTGCCGGAGTGCGTTGCACAGTTGATGTTGGGAAAAGAAGGTGGAATGAGGTTTGGTGCTGAAGAGCACAAAGATATCTGTTATAAATAACCCTAAAAGTGTTGACTGCAAAAGAAAAGGTGGATTACTAAAGAATGTGACATTAAACTGTGATGATATTAAATGAAAATCTAATTCTTGCTGGTTTTCCATTGTTCTTTGCATCTGTGGGAGAGACACGGAGAAAAAGGCGGAGACTGAACGGGGGTTACACGAACCAGTTCAGTGACGTCAGACTCCAACCTAGACCACTGCACAAGGCCAGTACTGATTTTGTTTGCGAACTCTTGCTATACCTGCTGGTTTTGGAATATGTGTATATGCATTTATGATCACTAGAAACTGAGATCTATTTGCTTATATATGTATGATTAGATGTTTATAGCTGGAAGTGGGAATAGTTTATACTTCTTTTATGTGCTATTTTGAAAAAGCTTGGCAACAGACTGACCGATTAAGCTGTTGTATTGTGGATTGCAATTGTGACGCTTTGCTGTTTGTGCATTGTCCTGCTGTTTGAGTTATTCTAAGCTGACTTGTGTCGTATGATTGCATTTAAGATTCTTTAAGGGCTAGAAGTAAAAGCTGTGATTGTGGATACTTGCTTTGTGGTACATAGTTACTATTGATATCTGTTGGCATTTAGAGATTTTGCTGATAGCTTTTTGGGCTAGAGAGGCATTGTGTGGATTTAGTGGTGTAATTTATTTGCATTAATAGATCCCCTAAAGTTCCTTGAAGTTGGTGACTTTCTTTCTTAGGTTTATTGACTGTGGCATAAAATAGTGATACATCAATAAAATAAATTAGTAAAGCAACTCCAAATTAAGTGATTAGCCTCGAAACATTGAGATTATTTTGATTAGTTGATTGATTAGTTCCATTAATAAAAGAGGTCTCACGAATCTCAGCAAAAATTGGTCCCGCCGTTGGCCAGAGACTGATCAACCCTGACCAGTGGAAGGAACCTTTAATCCGAATGTCATTAAAACACTACAAGTGCTTGTTTATAAGGCATCATCTGTTACAATGCGGTATCCGGTGACTATTCTTACGCATCATAGTCTCAGGAATCTTTTGAATGAATTAGGGTAAATATACACTGACCATGCAGAGGCTTAGAGACTATCATAGGCTTCTAGAGCAAGAAGATGTTATTTTAGCAAGATGTGCCACAGTGAACCCGGCTGAAACTTTGCTAACTCCAGAGGACGGTAAGCCACATGATTGTGTTCATGAGGCAGGAGGTATTCAAGGCTCAAAACAAACTTACAAGCCCTCCCATTGCTGTTGCATGCTATGATGAAACCTAAAGAGATAGCAATAGCTAAATGTGCAGCTCATAGAGCAGATATGTCCAGAGTAACGCAAGGTAACAAAGCAGCTGATGAAGCCGCAAAGGCAGTCACAGGAGCAGATAGAGTGGGTAAAGTCTTGTTGGTAACACATGAAGTTGATTTGGAGGATAGAGTCTCTTTTAGGGATGTGTTTTTATGCAGAATGTAGCTTCTGAGATTGACAAACAGTTGTGGAGAGACAGGGGTGCCACCCAGGATTTTAGGGTTTTTGGAAGAATCATGCAGGGCTGATAATAGCTCCTCCAGATCTGTTAGGATGCACATGAGGTAGCTTATGTTGCAAGGGGGGAAGTTAAGAGAAAGGTTATAGAGGAATATGGATTCTGGGCACTATGTCTACTTGCACAGATTGATTTGCCATAGGCAGATGCACAATCTGTTTAGAAAATAATGTTCTAAGGGGGGTGATGATTCCACCTGGTCGCATTCTGACTCCAAGGGGTCGTGTGAGCTAGTTGTGGATTTTGGTGATATGATCAGACCAGTTGAAGGTATAAGAGGCTTATGATGGTTGTTGTGGACAAATTTTTAAGATGGTCTGAAGCTTGTCCAACCAAGCAGAGGGATGCTCAGTCTTTTGCCAAAGTTTTTGCCAAAGTTTTTGCTAAAGTTTTTATAAAGAGAAGTCATAAGCAGGTTTGGATAAACTAAAGAGTTCGTTGACAAAACAGTAAAATTGATTGTGTAACAATTGTGATTAAAACAGTGTTTGGTGCAGTGTATCATCCACAGAGTCAAGGAATGAAGGAAATTAATGGGGTCATGAAGAATAGAATTACATTTATAATTTAACATATATTTTAGTTGTCTAGTTATTTAGTAGAGGTAGGATAGTAATGGGTGTTAAAAAAGGGGAAGTAGCTTATAGGTTTGCATGAAATTTATATTAGATATAGAAATGTATCAATAATCTGAATTGTATATGTTATTTCTGTATATGTTATGTCGGCAAAGATACTGGGTGGTGTTTTCTGTTTCCCTCAGAACAACAGTGGGGGAGGACCGCCATGAGGGTGGATGATGATTCAAGGAGCCCCAGCTGTTAAAGGGATTCAGAAACTCCAATAAACCAATCAAGAAGGACAATTAACCCGGACTCCAAACAAGGACATTGAGAGAAGGTTCAGAGGAAACATCACCTCTACTATGCCGAGAATCAACAATGTAGAGGAACTGTGAGCCTGAGAAACAACAAAGAAGGACGGAAAATGTAACATATATATGTAATGCATGTATAAGAAGTTATTGTTAAATGTTATTTTGTGTCATTTATTATGTTAAAATGTGGTAAGAGTAAAATTCCTTTTTAAATGGATTGGGGTACTATATGTGGCCGCCTCGGGCGGAGGGGCCGTGAAAGAGTTTTCCTGTCCAAAATTATGGAAGGATATTCAGGAAATATGGCTGCCAGACAGGTTTTTCGCTTTCACACTCCAGTAAATTGCTCTATTGATAAGATTAATTTGAAAGGAACTATCATTTTTGTCAACATTATAACCATGTGTAACACTACTCTGTTTATCGGGACTCTGTGAAGTCCCGAAGGGGGGAATATGAGGTGTCTACACATAGATAGTCATATACTAAGGCTGATATTATTATGTACAAGACATATGGTTTACATCAAGAAACTTGGTTTGTCATTTATTAGACTTTGAGAGAAAACTAGTCTGGGTCCCTTTTCTTCTAGAAGAGATCAGATCAATAGATCAAGAGCCATTTGGTGCAATAGCCTGGGAAGGAAACCTCCCCCGCTGTCCCGGTCCTTTTTATGGCTAAGTGTTATCTTTTTTCTGGGGTAGGAGAAGGGATCAGGTAAATAGATCAAAGAACCATTTGTGGGGGTATCCTGGGAAAGGAGTCTTTTCTCTCTTTCCCTGGCCTTTTTTATGACACAAGTGTTATAAACGTTGTTGACTTGAAATGCATGTTCAGGAAGCTCATCATGTATATAAGGGTTTGCTCTGTTTAGTTCGAGAGGGTTTTTTCATTTTTCGGCCAGAAGCCCTCCAAGTACTTCGTACTTGCTCCGACACTGTGCTTGTTGTAATAAACTTGTTATACGACTAAGACGGTGTCGGCGGATTTTCTCTTTAAACATCTTCATCTGCATCACCACCGGAGGATCACAAGGAACAAGAAGAATACACCACAGTAGCATAGGGCTGAAGAAGAAATGTCAGTGTTTAAATATAAACTGATACTCATTCAAGGATAAAAAGGCATAAACATTTTTTCTCTGCTGTTCATTTAAATACCAAGAGTCTTAAGCGCACTGTTAGTGACTCAGTAACTCAGATTGAACTATACATACTATATATGTCTGTAAACTTTACAGAAGATATCAACACTAATAAATCATAAAACAAAAACATGCTTTTGCCATTTAAAGGATTTTTTCTCTTTTTTTATCACTTTTCAATCATTACAAATTCTCAAAACTTATGTTTCAATGTAATCCCATATATTTTATTAACATAGTAGACTGTTAAATAGCTATTGTAGCAGTAGTCATGGGATCTGACATAACTGACACTGAAACAAAGGAACACACAAACTAAATGCACAAGTAAATGCAGGGTAACAGCACACAGTCCAAAGACATGCACTTTATAATAGGTCATAAAAGGGTAATCGGTGACTCTAAATTGATCAATTCTGAATGTGAGCGTGAATAGTTGTTTGTCCTGTGACGGAGTGGCGACTTGTCCAAGGTGTACTACGCCTCTCGACCAGTGCCAGCTGGGATAGGCACCAGCCCCCTGTGACCCTGAAGGATAAGTGATTATGGAAAATGGATGGATGGACGATATGCAAATTAAAAGTAACTCTTCTAAAACAATAAAAATGTGTTTACTTCTTTTGGATGACATTTCACTAATTACACTAAAAACACATTACATGTTTTGATCAGCGGTCAGCATGTCAAATACGTTGGTAGGATGATGGGGCATTTAGGTATGGCAATGTTAAAGCACACACCAAACGCTAATATTAAATGGAGGAACTGACATTGACTAATATTTGTGGTCCAACAAATGCACTGTACCATGCAGTACCCAAAGAACTGAGTACACGCGGTGGTGTGTAGGGTGTCATCTTGGTGGCTAACAATTTCTGAAGTGAGCAGGTCAGAGTGGCCTCCACAGGGCTGCCACTACAGATGGCTCATTAGACTAGCGTTTGATA
The DNA here is from genome assembly GCA_004119915.2 of Collichthys lucidus. Lineage (NCBI taxonomy): Eukaryota > Metazoa > Chordata > Actinopteri > Sciaenidae > Collichthys > Collichthys lucidus. The sequence goes on from CM014095.1 coordinate 12,510,739, forward strand.
ACCTCCCCCACCCCCCCCTCTGCTCTCCTCTTCGCCTCCATCTCCCATCCCTCCATCCCGCTGTCATCCTTCTTTCATCAGTCTAACACTCTACCAGCTGCTCACATCTAACAACCACAAGAGTTCAGACAGCGGAAAGAAAGAGAGAGAGAGAGAGAGCTGTGCAACATATTGCGCTACGAAAACTGTGCCCGCACAGAGAATTTAAAACACAGCTGGTTGCATCAGCTTGTTAAATTTAGCCAACTCAAACACAGCAGTCTGTTAAATTTACCGCATATATCGCTATATTAAGATGGGTTGCACCACACAAACTAGTTCTTAGGTAGAGATGAGACTCAACTAACTGCCAGGTAGCTGAGTGAAGTTAGCTTGCTACTGTAACAGAAACGCATATTTAGACTGAAGAGCAAAAGAGGTTATACGAAATATGCTCGACATATCCGAGACTTGTCCAGGTTGTACCAGGCTCACAGCCAATGTCAGCCTCGTGACCCTTTTAAGGATAAGTGGTTATGAAAAATGGATGGGTATCTTGAAGTTCTCCGAAAATGTTTGACAATGAAGTAAACTTTAGGGATGTGAAAACATATTATATGTATATATATATAAAAACAAAAAAACTAAATAAACCTTAGATCATTATTGACATTACTGACATTGTCATCACATTTTAGGTTGAAATGTTGAATCTGTTTGCAAATAGTTTCTTACTGTCACATTTTGCATCTATGACGCAACAATATCATTCATCTGGAGTCATGTTTGTGTCCACCTGATGAATACAATTCCAACAATAACTTTAATACTAACCTCTTTTGGCTCTATTTCTGGTCATTGCCAACACCTGGGGGATTATTTAGCTGATAAATGCATCGCTACGTTCAACAGCTTGTCGTTAATATGTCTGGCTGCTGTTTTGTACTGAGCAGATTGGGTGCAGTGGACTGCTGTTTTGATAAAAAAAAAAAAAAGCTGCCCGCTGTGGCTGAAAATGATGCCATGAAAGCAGTGAGAGTTTTCACACTGTCATTTGATATAGTAAAATAAAGATTAGTCACTTTTTTTCACTTGGTTCCACAAAACATTGTCTATTATTGGAGGTGTGTTACACCTTGTCGCAGTAAAGTGACTTGCTAGCAACCAATTTACACAGAAGTCTTTTCTTGACAAGAAAGTTTAACAGGGTGAAGAAGTGCTTGTAACTAACTTCAGGGTTCCCACACCTTTTTCATGAACAAATTCAAGCACTTTTCAAGCACCTTCAAGCACCAGTTTTTCCATTTTATCAGCACCTTTAAATAGGTAGCCTATTAGTTGTGTTTGTCATGATGGTCATGGGAAGCGCAGCGGTGCCACTGTATGGCATAATAATATGGGTCTAATTAGCATTATTTCATATGGTGGTAGACTGACTGTTTTGATTTTTAACTAATTGTGAATTGGCTTGTATTCTCAGCTTGTGAGCGGTGTATTGTGTAACTACCATAGCGCAATAACAGTGACCAACAGGTGTTGATAGTAGTCTACTGTTATTTCTCGGCAGAACACCAAGCGAGTATGATAACTGAGTTCTGCATGTAAAGGCATCGGATCAAGCGCGTAGCCGCTTAGGAAACATTTTTGTTTTCTCTTGGTTTATTGAGATAGACATCACACAAATTTCAAGCATTTTCAAGCACTTCACAAAAAATTCAAGCATTTTCACAACCTTGAAAACACTGAATTGAAATTCAAGCATTTTCAAGGAATTCAAGCACCCGTGGGAACCCTGTAACTAGTTGTCAGTAACAACTCAAGAAGGACTCTACACAGAAACTTTTTAAATGGATTCACGATTTTTTATTGCATCCCAGTCCACAAGAGAGAGAAGAGTGAACACAATGATGAGGACAGAGAGGTTGTTCTCCTACATACGTGTGCAGCAATTTATTGATCCACTACGTATCTATTTTATTACTGTCCTCTATTAATATCCCTAGTTTTTTCTCAAGCAATTACTAAAATGGGTGCACGCATGTGTATGTATGTGTACAGGGGTGACCTATATCCTGACCTACAACATAACAAAACACTATCACATACACATATACAGCCTGGTATGTGCTGCAAAGATTTATTTAGCTATTTCTAAATGCAGCGGCTCACATTTGATCATACTGCAGCCATGCATTGGTCTTGATTGGAGCAAATTGAATGGGTGTGTTTTACAACATTTTCATCATCACAGTGCGTGTATCTCTGAAGTTTATTAGACATTGTTTATGGCCCTGAAGTAGAGACTGCATGCCTGATGTTCATGTGAGTTATTGGTGGTTGTGGAGTGTCTTTGTGTAACTGTGCAGCGAGGTGTCTTGTCTATGATCAGGCAGCCCTGTGTTGACACACTCCACGGTTGTGAACGTGTCACTGATTAAATGGGTCTGACTGAAATGTGTCCCCAGCGATGGGCTTGACCAATAAAGAGCCAACGGGGCAACACTGCCTCATTGCTTCTGTAACAACCATTATAATTTAACACCTAAATCCCACCGCTCACAGACACACATGCACACACACACATGCACACACACCTACATATTTGAGCCTATATTTTACAGCAATACAATAAAAACACTGTGCCAAATGTCAACATGACCTACAGATGGCTTTACTTTTCACACATGAGTGAAACACTGCTCTGAAGCCACAATATTATGCAATGACTGAACTGAACTATGAGGATGAAATATGGTCATAAAGAAGGAAATTCGCAGTATGGCTGGCTGAGGGGTGGGTTAGAGAATGAGGAGACGCAGAAGAGGAAAAGATTCTCTAAATGTGGTTTGAACCTTTTTTATAATATGCTGAATATTTTATTACAGCTAAAGCAATTAAACATCTATATAATTTTCATCTCCAGTGAAGTACAGGTCATCTTCTCTTCTCTTCTCTTCTCTTCTCTTCTCTTCTCTTCTCTTCTCTTCTCTTTCTTCTCTTCTCTTCTCTTCTCTTCTCTTCTCTTCTCTTCTCTTCTCTTCTCTTCGAGGAACTTCAAAGAGGCATAACAGGATATTTAGATGAGTCCATCCTCCCACTTCTTAGCAAGTGTTACCAAACACCTTATTCACCTTGAACTCGTAGTGCACTTGCAGATAACTGGCGTAGGGACTGGGACTTGACTCGAGGAACTTTTCCACAAAGCTTTCAAGATAAAATTGAATAAAATATAATTTCATTCATGAAGTGTAAACACTGCAATAAAACATTAGCCCTAACTGTGTACAGTTGTTGCCAGGCGGAGGTTGAAATTTCTCAATGATTTCTGTGTGAATGCATCAAAACAAGTTAAATCATTCCTGCATGCAGTGCCTTATGGGAAATATTTGCCACATAGTGCTTTTCTCGCCTCAGATTTACAGGTTGTGATATTTGCTTTGCTGATTTCTATTGATTGTACAACAAGACATTTTGTTCCTATCAATCAATAATCATTGGTGATACAGCCAGTTAGGTTTCTTGTCCCCAGCGTCTCCTCCTCTACATTTCTTTCACATTAAAGGTGCCTAAAATAGCCAGCAGACGGACATGAAAGCCGCCAATCACAGCAGAAACCAGTGAGCAGCTACTGAAGCTTAAACAGTCCTTCCCTCCAGCAGACAGTCCGGGAAATTGACTCTAAGGTTCAGTGTGTGAAAGTGCAGAGGTGGCTGCAAGAGAACAACACATTGATTCCATTTAAAGGCCACTGTTGTTTAGGTGAAGGTAATGTGCCTGAGTGCAGGGAGAGGGACTCTGAAGATGGCTCACAACTGCTTGGTTACGTTGTCTAATGAAAGCTTCATTTTCTCTGCTTCTGGATCGAGCTCACCTCATCCATCACCAGAAGCCCATCAGTGAGAGACGGTGGGAAAAGTGTGGAGCCTCTGGGACTCCCTCCATCCCTGTCTCTGAAAATGAGAAAACTAATAATAGGACGTGGCTGGGCATTATCACAGAAGGCATCACAGTGTTTACTGATTCTCTCTGTTTGGAGGAAGATACTGTGTGCTAGTGAGGTCAGATGTGGTTTAATGAGGTGGGTCAAAGATCCAAACACCAAACTGTAACTACTGCTACCTTGTCACATTCTGATTAATTATCTGAACCAGGCCAGAGATTTCTGTATCATGGACACGTGTATTTTTATTTTAATGTGCATCTATGTATGAGTAACAATGGCTGCTTGTTGCGTTCCTCTCTGCCTGCATGTCCAGTAAGTGGCTGCTTCAAATAAAGAATATAGAGGTAAAGATGGAAGAAGAACCTTCAGATCCGTGAGGGAATATGGTGGCGGATCCGCCGCTAATGAACCCTGACTTAGCTGACCTCTCTGGGCTCCAGAGAGTGTTAGCAGCCACACACACACAGCAGCCAATTAGATCTGACCCAGAGCCAAGACACATAAGATTACAAGGGAGTAGCAACAGAGCCTCTGATGATTGTGTGCTAGGACATGGGATGGTATTGTTATGAGTTGGAGACTAGATAAAGTACACTGCGGATCACACAGACTCACGAAGAATTCAGCTCTACAAAGAGTCTAAACTTTTTTCAGGTCATTGTTTTGGTTGTATGGCTCATAACTTGGCTGTTTTGTTCTCATCAAGACAGTGGCGAATCAGCAGCTGTTTGTGAACATAGTAAAATATGTAGTGGCTAAAGAGCCTTATATCTATATATATTATCTCTATATATAAGATTCTGCTGACAGTGCAGTCAGTGTTATATTTACAGCCCCAAAGTAAACTCATTAACACAAATGGACAATTATAAAAAAAAAAAAAAAAAAAAAACATGGACGTAATACCTGTGACATCACCATTGACAGCATAAAGAATAGACGCTGTATCCATGATGACCTACAGGTTTCTGAAGAGTCGTTATGAAGCTGTGAGTGTGGTGGCTCTGGCTTTGGTCGCCTCCTGAGTTAATCCAAAAATGGGGAAAAACATGGAGCCTGAATGACGCCTGGGCTGGACTCAAACTTTAAGCCTCAATATGAGACCAGTATATTGTGCCAGGCTGTTTATTTCTGCTGTGAAGCTGGACGTTTTAACTTATGGAGATTGACTCGTTCTGTAGCCAGCCTCGAGTGGATATTAGATGAACTGCAGTTTTTGGCACTTTCATGTTTGCTTCACGCTGTTTGGTCTCAACCTGGCTGCCTTGCACAACCTATAACAACAATGCATTGTATTAGCATTTATTGATTTCCGTGGTGTTAATGACTTGCAAAAAACTACAAGGCATAACATTCTCTTTCACATTTAGCATTAGTCATTAGAAGGTTAAGATGAAATTATGTGTGTCCTCTGCACCGCATGTATTTCCCCTGTTTCTTTTTCTCCTGTTGGTTTTTGAACCTCTCCTTCTCTCACAGTGGAGACATTAAGCTCTCCTTCACCTCCTCCACAGCACTCCCCAGGGATCCCATCACGCCCACTGTCTCCCATGGATACCACAACTCTCCCTCTCATCACCCTGGAGACTCAGCAAATGGTTTGCTCCCAGCAGGCTTTGGTCCAGAGCACGAATCCACCAATAACATATCATTATCACCTGCACTAATGGAGTCATTTAGCTGATTCACGTTCCTTCAAACGCGTCTTGAGTTCCTGCACTGACAAGAGACTTCAATGTCTACCAGGGTCAGTGTTTCTACACATAATTTGAAAAACGGACAAAACATAAAACATCTTATTAGTACCCTATTTTGATTAATGATAAATTCAGCTTTTAAACCTGTTTTCTTGATATTTTCAAGACAAGCGTAACAAGTGATTTCTCCTCTGGGGCTTGGTTGGTTCCTTTGCAGAAACTTCATCTTGTCTTTGTTATCATAGTAGCTAACACCGCCTGCAAAGCTTCATTCAATTAACCCAATCTCTTGTGTGATATTGTATTGTTTATCTTTGCATGATGTCTCCATTAAGTTTCTCACCTCCTCCCACTGCTCTACTTCTCAGCCTGTAACTTCATAAGCCCAGAGTAGTACCAATGTGGGCCGTATATGCAACAATAAAGTGTGTAATGTATATTAAGGAGGTGGAGTTTGGTGCCAAAAACATTTTGGAAGCAGTTAGGACTGCCTCCAATCTGAACCAACCAGCTGACTGCCTCTAAGAGATGAAAATCCTTCATTAAAAGACTCCATCAGGACCCTAAAATACAAACATCTTCTACTGAATCTGTGAAGGCCGAAGTCCTTTGGTCAGTTTTATACAACAAATATGTCTAATATGTCTTAAGAACCCTCAGTGAGCTTCTATTACAGACTATATAATACAGCTTTATGCCTGAACACTTGGCTGCAACATATCCAATGCACTGCACGTTCTGACAAACACAGATTCAAGCAACTTCCTCCTGGGACACATTATCAGTAAGCTCAAGAGCTCCTCTCCTGAGAACTATTAGCTTCTCTCAACCTAACCTTTACAATGGTGTTTTAACTAGCAGGGCAGGCACGTTCCTGTGGGAGGTTTGGCTTTAATTTGGTCTTTTAGCAATTCAGGAGTTTGTATTATGCCAAATAGTTTACAGTTGAACGCGTACACAGTGAATGCTTGTTATGAGGAGGCTTTGATCATTCAGTGTGTGCAGCAGACTGATAAGTCAAGCCTGATGGAAAAGAAGGTGAAGATATCGCCACGGGCAACAAAACGTAACGTGGAAAATGACTGTGAGCATTTTGACTTCTGATGTTTTATAGACTAAATGATGAGTCAGTTAACCGAACATTTTTTATTATTGGCAAAATCTTTAGTTGCAGCACGACTTATCACATACCTCAAACTCAACATACTGTTTCTCTTAAGATTTCTACTGAATTTATTTCATTTTCATAGTTTATTTCGCATTAATTCAGTGCAGTTTTATTTCTCTTTCATGCATATGTATACTGTATGTTGTAGGGCTGTTGCAATATTTGTATATTGATGATAATTGTGGTATTTAAAAAATCAAATATTGATAACATGATAATATTGTGCAAGCAGAGTTGCTAGAGTTACAGTAGAGTGTAACTGATCTGCCCAAAAAAAAGACAAAAGAATAAAAGTTAAAGCTGAATTTGACTTTTTTTAAAATAAATTCTATAGATAGCGCAATTATTGCTTTGTTGTGAATTCTTTTGACCACGATTATCGTGTAGTAAATCTAAAAATATATATGTGGTTTATGTGTTTAGATTATGTATATGTTCAGTTTAAAATGTAAAGCAAGCTACATTTCCTTGAATAAAGCCCTATTGTGTCTTATATCTCGTCATCAAATGGTCCAAAATAATATTGACCTCTACATGGAAAAACAACCCAGTAACAATCACACCTTCTTCTATGGTTCTGTGCTCATGGATCAGTCCCTCTACATCTACTCAACGAAAACAAAGTCAAATATTCTCCCACTAATACAGTGCACTTTGCTTCTCATCCTCTCTGTCTCTGCTCCCCACTGAGCCCCTGAGGAATCAGTATCATCCATATGCAGTATGTGTCTGTTTGTTTCATTTTGTCCCCATAACAGTGCACACAGAGTGTGTTTTTGCACACTCTGATACAATTATCCAAGTAGCTCGCAGCTATTTGATACCAACATGTTTAGATCATACATTGCAGTACACCCAGGGGTCCCTCTGTCGCTTTGATATTTGCATTAGAAGCTGAATTGTATTCAAAGCCTGTGGCTCATTCGCTGCTGATCTGAACTGATCACATGCCTGTTTATCATCGACGCTTATCGAAAATGCACTATAAAACATTGAGGTGTGTGATTTACAGTTTCTACAGTCACATATGGAGCATGACAGAGACTTGCTGAGCCAAAACGACCCAAGATGAAAGCAGAACAGTGTTTCTTTTTCTGCCTGGCTGGCTGAAGCTACACATGGCCATCTTAACTCAAGCTGACACCCAACATTACGAGTGCTCCAGCTCCACTCCTTTCTCTGGTGATTCTACGGACTGTCTCTTGATTTTCTCAGCTCCGCCCAAGCTGCTTTCACCTTGAAATGATCAACATTTCTGTGAAATTATGAATCAGATTCCCACCAAAATGTGTGTCGGGCTGGTGCACTAGAGGAGTAAAAGCCCTCTTCTCGTAAAAATAGAAGCTACACTGTACTGGCATCATTACAGTGAAGTGAGCATGAGGGGAATTTAATGAGAGATGTGTGACCTGGTGTAAAGCCGGCAAACGTACGTGACAATACCAAGACTCAGCACAGGCACTGAAAGTGCCTCACATCAAAGAGAGCTGAATCCTTTTTTTTTATCCTTAAAGACATTTCCGTGCAGGACATCAGGCACATAGGAACTACAGGAGGCCATTCAAGTTCAGTTTGGCCTTCACTAAAAGCTTTGAAGGCTGAAAATCTGGCTAAAAATAATGCAGTCTAATAAATCTGACCTTCATGGAGGTTCAGTTTTTGCTGAAACTGTTTTGGAGAGGTGAAAGAGTGTGTCAACAGGAAAACAGCTAGTCTGGAAATGCAATCCAAATGTGTAAAAATGATAAGTTGTGGTTGCTTATGTGTCAGATAGCACAGTAACAGTTTGAAGTGGTGATGCAAGACTTCAGGAAGTTATAATACCCAACCGAATTAATAGAAACTGCTTATTCACTATTTCACTATTCTTTCTGAGAGACGTGAGGATTGATTCCACTCTCATGCTTGCCTGCCATATGAAGTTAACCTCTCCTTGTCAAGGGTCAGTTAGCTTAGCCAAGCATAAATACTAGAAACAAGGAAACAGCGAGCCTGGCTCTGTCCACTCTTCTGAAATATGCCAACGAGCACCTCTAAAGATCACTAATGTAAGATAGATCATAGGTTTTATGTATCTGTTTAATCGGTAGGATATTAAGACTGTAATGGAAATAAAAGTAAACAAGTCATTTCCATGACTGTGAAACATGGAAGTGCCAAAAGGCTGGTTACAAAACGAGTCTCCATAAGCCCTCATATTAAAACGTCCAACTTCAACTGCTCTTCAGAAACCTGTGGAGACAGATACATCTGTGTTTTTACAGTCCATGGTGAAAACTACAATCTGTGGGTTAGATGTATTATTTCTTGGCAAAGAAATACAAACGCTTTACGCTTGCTGGCCATACTCTTCAGAGCTCTTGCTTTAGAGGCTAGCTATTTCACTGTATGTCCTGATTACAGCTCTGACATGAGTGTGGTGTTGATCTTCTTTTAACTCTCTGAAAGAAGAAGAAGAAAAAAAAACGATTTCTTGTAAAATGCTCCAGCGATTCACAAGAAACAATTCGTCTCAGGATCTATTAGATGAATCTTGTAATCTGTTATGTGGTCTTGAAGCCTATGTTGGGAAACACTGTTCTAACATTACGTTTACTGAAAACATTTTATTATTATTTCTCATACTTGCCTGTACCTGATTTCCACATACATAATATGCCATGTCTTATAGGTATGCTGACTCCTCTTGCTCTGTACAGGTAAAACAGCCTCTAGGGACGCCCCATAGCTTTTCTGCACTGCTGGGTGTTTAGGAGATTTAAAATCCCTCACAGACAGATACTTGATATTAACATGCTACCTCTTCCTCTATCTTCCTCTTCGTCTCTCTGCCATTTAACACAATGTACAACCAGAATTATGCAAGCTGCAATCAAACCCTGTGGTTGCTGACAATCTTTGCATGTATCAAAACATGTTTACAGTTCGCTGCGAAGGATGTCACACAGCATGTAATGTAGAAAACGCTGATAACATGCCAGGTCTGCACACTGTACCTGCCTCTGTTCACATGTTGGAGTCTGGAAAGGAGATCCACAGCTCCCCCTGTTGGTAACTGGGAGTAGTACAAAATAGATATTTCAAAGCTGTCATGTGTGTTGTGATGTGCTTTATTGCAATCCAATCTTTGAAGGAGTCTGTGTGTTAACTACACACGCTCACAAGCAAAACACAAGAGTAAACACACACACACACACACACACACACACACACACAATCCATGCATTTACTCTTGTGGAGTCCAATAAACTCCCTCAAGTGCTACCCCTCATCTCTCCGTCTCTCTCTCTCTCCGTCTCTCTCTCTCTCTCTCTCCAGCTCTCTCCATCTGCCCTGAGGTCACTGAAACGGTGGGTAATGTTTGCTCGCTCGTAAACGCGCCATAAAATAAATGGTCCTGAAGTAGGTTCTGCAAAGTCACAGTGACATTGCTGAGCCGGGGCGAGAGTGCTGATGGAGGCACGAGATTGTACACAGATGAATATTCCACTGCTGAGGAATATCATTAATCAGGAGCTTTTCTTCTCTGTCAGGCTGTGTCTAGGCTGCCCCCGGACAGACGCTGGTTAAGGTCAGGGCGTGATGACTGATATTAAATCTATAAAAGCCTCTGTTTTACCTTCCTAGTCCTTAGAGACTTTTGTTATTTTGTCGTACGCAGGTGTAATGAGAAAAATAAGTGATGTATCAGCATGTGTTTGATTGATTTTTATAGACTCGTGTACATGCGGTGATTTGCATTTGGATGCCCATGAGCTACAAAGTCAGATACGTGGGATTTGTATGTTTCACAACAACTCTATATTACCTGTCATCCTGACATCCTAGTGAGCTGTAAGCTTTTCTAATTTAGAATGAAAGGCGGTAAAAGGAAGGACAACCTTAACACAACCGTGAGCCCCTCGAGCTCTTCCTCTCCTCCTTCTCCTCATCTCTTTTATTCACAGGATAAACTGGCAGCTGAATTAATTTACGTTTCAGAGCCTTAGAGGAGGAGGAGGAGGAGGGGAGGAGAAGAATAGGAGAGCAAGATGCTTCCTTTGCCCCAGGATATGGCCGCTGTCTTCTTTCCCCAAAGTTGAGGAGCTTTAGAGCGGCAGATTTAGAGAGAAGTGGGAGGCGATAATATGGCAATTTATCTGACAAATATGAGTAGGATTCCATAATCTGCTTCTGCTCTCATCAGGAAGAATGGGACAATTTTTCTCAAGAGATGTGCTATTTAAAGGTGGGGAGGAATTAGCGGAGTCGATGATCTTCATGTCCTTCAGGAAGGATTTTTTGAAATCTTTTTTTTTGTTTGTTTTCTGTGATAACACACCTCTCCTATCTCCCACATAAATAAATCTGTAAATATAAATATAACTTTCACACTGTGAGGAGGAACAAGTTGGGTTGTTCATGAAGAAGTTTTTGTTGGTGTTCCTTAATCAGAAATGCAAAGCCTGCTGTGGGCCTGTTGGTGCACAAACAGCACGTTCAGTCTTTCAGGGTTTATCAGCATTTCTCTTAAATATGCAAAATGAAAACAACCTCCCAGGTTGTAAACCAAAGAAATCCACAGTTTTTTCCCTGTTGGCGGCGTGGCTTATTTTGCTGCTGATTTATAATTTCCTGGAGCCCACAGGTCTCCCGGTGGAGGTGGTTTTTGCTGCTTGTACTCGCTCTCTGCATTAACTCTCATAAATGATTGAGGAGGCACGTGTCGACCTCGACCTGGGCCACACACACTGATGCTATTAAATATAAAAAAAGGCACGTATCCACTGTATGGATATGAGAAGAAGTGGGTAACATTTGGACAGAGATGACGTCAGTGTCAAGTCAGTGAATTCTCCGAGAACAAAGGAGTAGTTCTATAAATAACCATACGATTCATTAGTTGAATAAAAGACATAAAAACCAACAAGACTGCAGATTAAACAGATGCAATGACTGTAGATGAAAGCACAGATAAACACAACACCATCCAGGATAGACCTGTGTTTCAACTAAATGAATATCTAATAATATTAAGCCTTCTGGGATAATTTCGCCTGTGAATTATGTGTAAAGTGCTGCTTTCTTTCATCATTCCTGTGCATCGTCATTATCCTCTGACCCAACCAAGGTGGTGAGTTCAGGCCCGACGAATCCCAGCCGGAGATGAAGGTGGTGCGGGTACTTTCTTCAAAGAGGCAGGCTTGTCAGACATCCTTAGTCACCGCGCTCTTATGTAACGGTGCGCCTGCCTCTCAACTTGACAACCAAATGTGCCTTATCAGCTGTCTCCACTACATTATTCATGAGAAGAGTGAAAATTAGGGACTCGAATCCACTCAATCTATCTTAAATGAATCTTAGCCGTAGTGCTGGGAGTGTGTGTGTGTGTGTGTGTGTGTGTGTGTGTGTGTGTGTGTGTGTGTGTGTGTGTGTGTGTGTGTGTGTGTGTGTGTGTGTGTCAAATCAGGAAACTGAAAAGAGCATTTAATTTACTGCAGCTGATAAAAATTTTAATCATTTCAGTTAAAATAATTCTGTGTTATTATCATGCATTAGAAAATGACTGATGTGTACACCATGATACAAAATACAAACCAAACAAAATAAATGTCAGATGAATCATATTTTCAGCTTCACATTCTCACACTTTGTTGTTTCAGTGTTGCTACATTAAAGAGTTACATAACCTCAAGCCAAGAGTGCCCTGTTCTTGTCTGGGTGTAACCACTAGTGGGCGCAATAATTCCTGAAATTTGCTCTTGCATTCCTCTCTGAGGAATTAATGATTATGACATTATGCCTCTGAAATTCATGTGCAAAATCCTTCTGTTTTTGTTCATTTATGTTAGGTACAGATGTACACAGATTTGTCTGCTCAGCATTAGGAGCAGTATGTTTGATGGGCTAGACATAAATAGGCTAAAGAAATAAAAACAACACAATAAAATTATGAGTAAAAACTAGAGTGATATACACAAAATATAACAAATAAAATTAGGTGTAGAATATAAATGTGAAAGGGTTGTATGTAAGTGTATACAAGCATTGGGGAAGTATCTCTGTATGAATAAAAAGCACGTATACTATATAAATATACTACACTATTTAAATATATGAAACGTCTCTTTTTTAGGCCTCGGCTCGAAATGACCGACCCAAAAGTGAATATAGTATATATTTCTGCAACTAAGTATACTGTAAGTATCAGTATGTATGTCACTGGCTCAGCATATTTCATTTCCGCTAAATAGCAATTCACACTTACAATGAGTATCTCTTTTATAAAGATGCAGCTCTAAATCTGAATCAAAGCACAGGAACATAATGTGGACATTATCTCTGCCAAGGTTAAAAATAATTTGCTTGGTGCTTGGAGTTGTGTTTGGTGAATGTAAATATGACTTATTTCTGCTTGTAGCAGAGTTTTTCCTGTTTAATTTAATGCAATATGCATGTACGTGATCAGTACAATGTCTCACGCTATTTGTTTGTGAAGCGACCCCAGGGTCTCCTAATTGGTGCCTTTTCCCATAAGCTTTTTCCAAAAGCAAGTTTAAAAATTCAGTCAGCCTTTTACCTGCGGGGAAATATCCCAGTTGCTGCATGTTTCCAATTATTCAGAATTGTTCTTAGTGTTCTTAGAAGCTCAACCCCCGGAGGGGAAATTTGGTCTGCTTGCAGACACTGATGACAATGAGCTGCAATAATCTATAATCAAGGACATAAATGCAAAGTCAGAGGAAGATTAAGACCACATATAAAATAAAGTGGAGTTCTTAATAAGAGACTGGACTACTGTACTTTATTTTATTAATAAAGTACAGTAGTCCAGTCTCTGATCTGTAAACTCTCTGACATCATAATGAGATTTATCCACTCTTCACAGAAGGACTTCACTGCAGTGAAGCTCCAGCATGTGCATGAGAGTATGAACGCCCACACAGCTCAAAGTATTGATCATTTGATAAATTGTGTGCCTTGAGGCTGTGATATTTACTCTATGTGTGTGTGTGTGACTGCAGATGAGATGGGTGGATCAGCATCTTCCATCTTTTGTCTGGAACTTGCTGCCAGTCTCCCACTGGCGTAATAGATGATCAACTAAAAATGTCTTAAGGCAAGATAATGTTCATGCATCATGTAACCAACCAGTGTCTGAGAAAGTGATCTGATGTGTTTCCCTAGTCTGTTTGTTTTGATCTCACCCGTCTCTCCCCATGATCCCTGTATGTGACCTTTCCCCCAGCCCCACCCAAAGCCACGTACATTTTCTTTGGGGACAAAGGCATGTCCCCGAATCCTGCTGACTCCGTAGCAGTGGTCCGGTCTCAGGGCTGCGCCACACTGAGCCCCCTCAGAGGCCCACGTCCTGGAGGCTGCAGCATCAAAGGGATCGCGGATCAGGGGGCCAAGTAGAACCTGGTTTAACCCTCCTGTCCCTTTTGCATCACAATGTCCGGGTACGTTCCCACTCTTTAACCCTCACTTTCCCCGTGATATGCGTATATCAATGACGCCCCCTCCCTTCCCTTACAGCCTCATGTGTCCCTCCCACTGCTGCCTGACACACAGATCACACTCTGAGCTACCTGACTTTTGTTAGAGAGTTCATTTTTGACCTTGATAAAATGTATATGAATATTCTTTTTTTATCATTATTCTAAAAACAAGACTTCTATAAACTTGAATTGACTTTAAAAAAAAAAAAGAACGCACAATGCAGATCCATCCTGTAAAATGAGATTATGACCTATATAATGACCTTATAATATAATAAGTTATTTTGTCAAGCATCATTCACGCCAGATGACATTTTAGATCAGAGAAAGTAGATGGTCCAGACTTTTCTGGGGGAGCTTATGGTCCCACCAACCATATTACTCCATCCATAAAGATGTCAAGGCATCACAAATCCCTTTATCTCACCGCCATTTCCACTGAGATGGCGATTATCCATGCCGTGCAAGACACATTATGCAACGGAGTAATAGACTTGCCATTCAAAGTTAATGGGATTATATTTCAGTCTGTGCCATTCTGACATGTCTATAAACAGGGTTTTTGCTTGGGGGAAAAAAACGTTTTTGCAATCTAGATTTTGCAAGACAGAATGGCTCTACATTCAGGATGTGTGGTCAATCTATTTAGATGCTTTACAATTGTTCACTCTAGACCCCTTGGTTATTCAAATAGTGCTGCTGAAGTTACAAAAAGGCATGTGTCCCGCACCATAAATAAACAAAAACACAATAGTTTTTCCTGCACAAATTCTAAGCCAGAAAGTGAAATGACACTGAAGGCATTCCCTCCGGCCAGTTTAACATAACAACATTCAATGTATTATCATGAGTTTACTTTTCAGAGGGAGCAGAAGGCAATTGTTTCAAAGGGTTGATAGACTTGGTTAACTCAAATGGGAGGAGGAGAAGCGGAGGGCAAAGGGCACAAACTTACATGAGTTTCCTTTTTCTCTGATGCCCAATAAAATTGTGAAAGGACTGAAAATGAATGGCAGGGATGGGGTCACTGAGAGACACAAAAGTAACTGAGGGGAGAGGAAATCTAATCAGCATGGAGATGCTAATTTTATGGAGCACCAATTAAGGAGAGTTTTTTATGACACTTTTTTGAGAAAACAAAACAGCAGAGCTGTCCCCTCTTGGTCGGGGGGCAACTCCACCAGGGCCGACTGTGCCCCCCCCCCTCCAACCCTTTTGCCTCAACCTGAGCAACATTGAGCCCAGGCTCTAATGGGATGGCACCTCCTTTATGCCTGCCCTCGCCCACATTGGGGAAATGAGGCAGTGTCTGTTTGTTGTTCTGGAAGGCTGTGTGTCCCGTTTATCACTGTCAGAGCACAGAAACACACAGAAAGAAGAAGATTGAGGGGGGGGGGGTGTCTGCTGCCCAATCTGTCCTGCTTTAAGCTTTACGACCCACGGGCCCCACGTGGCGAGTACCCCACCCTGGACCCATACATCTCCATCTCTGCCTTTCGGGCACCGACAGCCTTTGTATCGGCTCACTCCGGCTGCCAAGATATGTGTCTGCGCTGCTAACGGGGGCCTGGGTACAGCTCCTAAGTAGACAATGACAGGAGATCCAAGAGGGCCAATGTTTAACCAGTGAGCGGCCCACTCACGCCCCTGCCTGGCCCCATAGCCCCCTGTGCCTTTGTGGGCTCAGGGTTAATCTTTTAAAGGCCGGAGCTGGGGCTCACCCCCTCCTGCCCACTGTCCCCCAAATATACTGCCACACAGTCACTAGAGCTGTACTTTTACGGGACCTTTTGTTTAAGTGCTGCGTCTTCTCCCTTTAAGTCGACAGTGCTTCATTACTCTCTGATCCTTAAATCTTTGTAGGAATTAACACATCATGAATAATAGATTACTGGAAATGAAGGAGAGTGAAAACTTAAAAAACTTTGTAGTCTTCAGCGCTTGGCAAACATAAAATCATTAATTAATGGATGCTGAAAAAGATAGAAGACAACATTAATAGGTTATGAATGGTTTAAGTTGAGAACGGACTAACTCAACAGCAGCTGCAACAGGTGGACAGTTATCTGCCACCCCTCAGGGCTCCTTTCATATTCCTTTACATGAATGTCTCTTTTCCATTTCTTGTCCTTTCCTCCACCGGCCCACTTCCCGTCCTCATACACATTTGGTTTTCTCTTTCATTGCTTCTACTCTGTATCGAGTATTTACGGGCCCTCGTAAACATGTATTGATATTTAATGCTGCACTCAGCAGGGCAGAGCCTGATGGGCCAAACTTAGAGGCCTGTGCCTCTCCGAGACAGGAAAAGTGAGAGAAAGAATGATATCAATAACAAAGGTGCTGTAAACCTACACTGGACCCACATGCCACTGAGAGGCCACACAGCGATAAGACAGCAGCGTGGTATGACATCTGACAAACAGCATTGTTGTTCTTTCCTCTGAGGGTTAGTTAGTAAATCCTACAGAAATGTGTTCTTTCTTTCAAAAAATGCGGAGTCACTTGCTATCTGTTTTTTTAAATGAAAAACTGTATATGTATATATTATGTGCTCATTAGAGCTGGGTTTGCGTGGTAGCGTGTCACTGGGGCCCAGTCATCAGTAAAACCATTATTAGCTTTTTCAATTAAATTAAAAAGCCATTTTGATTGATTTTTTAATGCACTTCTACGCCTCATGCAAAGCTCTTTAAATTACCTCTGTATAACTACCTAGCTGTTCTGAAATGAGTCACAGAGAGCTTTACAAAGCATAAGGAAACAAATAACATCCAAACAGCAGCACGATTACAATGTGTGTAATGACAAATAGAAGAACTAATAAAACATGCAGCACTAATAATACAAAACTCAAAGATATTCTGACCTAAGAGACCTTTTCTAATGTAGTTTCAGCGGGGGGGACATGGGGAACCAAATCTATAGTCCGATTTAGTCAGGACGAGCAAGTGGATATTTTTCATTTTTCAAGTCTTTCATTATTGCAGAGTGTTACAGCAACTTTTTGGGATAGCCATCTGATTAGATCAAATCAGACTGCTTTGAAAGAACTTTGAAACACATGAACTGAATGAGTGACTCTGGATTTTGTCCTCAGTCTCTTTTGTCAAAAAGGATCTTCACAGCAAGCATTGAGAGGGAAAACAGCCAATATATATTTTTAATATGTATATATATGTGAGCATAATTTTAGATGTGAACAGGAAATTTCTCACTGAGATTAACAATCTTTTTTTCAAGGGAGTCCTGGCCAAGACAGTCAGCAGGACTGCAGCAGACTTGCAGGAGTAGTAGTCAGTTTTAGCAGCGGCACCCCAACGTTTCTCTCTTTACTGTAGGTCTTTCAAAATAGATTTAAAAGCATGCAAAGAAATCAGATCATGGAGTTTTGTAACGACTGAGGGTGCAGAGTATCCAAACGCCCTCTTCCTACGAATTGCTCTACAAACATTTGGCACAGACAACCCATAATTCCCAACAAGTACACTTCTGAGAAAAAGTACACAAACAGGATGGGAGCAACGCAAGAATTGCCTTGCATATTAGAAATATACCTGTGTCTGCGCCTGCAGGGAAGGCATCTAAGCCTGTTTACAGGTCTTTGGGAGTACTACTGCATATGTGAGAAGTTCTATCAAGGCTTTTTGTGGCTCCAAAGAGTGCTCTGTGAAATCTGATGTCACTTGGGCTACGTTGGGCCTGAAGACTACAAGCTTAGCGGACCTCTGTAACCTGCTTTTTAGCTCTGCATGAGGCTAACAGCTGGGAGCTACAGTAGATTAGATAAATTAGTAGAGAGCTCCTTTAATCAAGTTAATCAAGAGCATTCTTACCTGGTGTAGTATTTAGTCAGTATGGTATATCCATATAATGCTAACCGTGCTGCCCAAGTATGGTATAATTCATTTATTCAATCATCAGTAAATAAAACCTTAATATCTATTAAATATTTTTGTGTCCTCTTGATTGAATGTCCTGTTTTATGAAGCAATAAAACTTTTTTCATGACAGACATTTTGACAAAAAACCTCATTTGCAGCATTTAGATTACTTCAAAGATCCCTGTGATCCCCTGTGCAATGTTAACCCAGTGTCAGAAGTGCAGGAGTGATTGTTGATGTTGTTAATTACAGCTGTGCTTTACCCGCCAAGAAAAAATGTCTACGTTAAAAAGGTCTACAGGCCGTTATTCACATCTTGTTTGAAAGTGACTCTTAGCTTATTTAAAATCCCAGTTGAACAAAGCCTGGCATGTCTTATATCTTAAATCAAGGATGCTGTCCCCATCCTTCCCCTCACTATTTAAACAACAGGAGGTCTAGCAGCTACAGGGTCATGGCCTTTTTTGTTTTTGTCAGCAAAGCAGAGAAGAACAACACGTTCTATTTAAATTTGTGCTTCATATTGTGTGTTAGAGAGTCACTGTGTGTGTGTGTGTCTTTTTTTTTCTTCATCTGCCACTCCTACGGGACACAGTTACTGATCTGCACTCAGGGCCCCGTCAACCATGTTGGACACTGGATGATAATGTGCCACAGGAGCAGATCTCCTCATCAGTATTCAGATCCAGCCATATGTGAATTAAGGTTTAATGTGCGTCCATAATCGCCCACCTGAGCCCTCTGGGTGACTCATGAAGTGAAAGCGTGGGTGTGTGGGTGTCATGAAAAAAAAAGGGAAGGGGTAGGGGGTAAAAGACAAGGCAAGGCAAAAGAGCAAGGCAAACAGAAAGATGATGAAATGGAAACGACCATCTTGAAGGATATAGCAGCATTTTAAGTGGATGATGAGATTCAGTTTCTGCAGCCCAGTGATATACACAAAGGTACGAGAAAACACAAAAATGATAGAAATGGAGCCATAACGCTCCATAAAATACTAATGTCCAGACTAGGAGTGTGCCCATTGAGCTAAATTGCAGTTATTCATTTTACTACATCAAGCTAAAAGCTAAAGAAGTCAATTGTGTGTCACTAACAAGTCTGATGCCTTCAAAAGACTATTACTTAAAAAACAGACACGCTTGATTCAATGGGCCTGCAGAGGCTGTATAGAAACTAAACACAAGTGGGCACACACACACTCACACTGACCATTGATGAGCTCGTCAATCACAGCCCAATGAGGATAGCCAGTGGCCACCAACACTCAGGTTATTGTGTGCGGTGACCCCAGGGTCAGCAGTAAGTAGCTGAGGACTGAGCCCCACACAATAGGACAGCATCATGTACTATCCACATACAGTGGCGTTGCCGCTGGCACCCTTATGAATAGACACATGGCAGGCCTATCCACAGATGGGACAGGGACGAGGGAGGGTGTGCGAGTGCGTTGCCGTGGTGAAGGAGCACATGCAGAGGTAACAGACTGAAACAATGGTGCTGATGAAAGGCAGGAGTCGTGCCTGGGCTTCGGGGAGGGAGATTATTGGGCGAGCAGGTCCCCTGTTTTATCGGAGTGGATAACACAGAGATGAGGGGGATGGAGGAGACAGAGGAGGAGGAAGGAGGGGTGCACGGAGTGGCAGAAGTCTGCAGACCGCCGACACAAAGACACCCCCATGCACCAGTGAGCGGCCAACTGTTCAAAAGTGTGACCAGCACAATGCTGAACAGATACACTTTGTGTGTGTGTGTTGTGTTTAAGTGTGTGCATCTGTATAGGCTTGAAGGCATGTGTGTGTGTGTGTGTGTGTGTGTGTGATGTTTTTGATTAATTAGGATTCACAAAGTAAGTGTTTTAATCCTTTTTCCTAATCTGCCACATAAAGACACATGAAGGTATCTTTATATACATAATAACCTTTCTTTGTACTTTGTAACAAGCAAGATCAGATCAGATCAGTTTAAAGGGTCAATTCACCCAATTGACCAACATTATCTTATTTCCTCTTGTGGTATAAATGAGGTTGGTTTTATTTCCCCAATATAAACTTACATACAAAAAGTTTAACAGCCGCATATCTTTGCAGAAACTATTTCTCTGGACACTTCACTATCTATAAACTGTTTTCATTGTAAATATCGTGGGTATCGTTGTAAAATGATCTGAAAATTGTTGGCAGTATGTGGATTATCCAGAGCAAGTCAGGGCGCTGTTCAACGCTGTGAGCGCCACAAATACAATTCCATTTACCTTTACTGGACCGGAGAGGAGGCAAAAAAATTATGTGCATAATGCCGTTGCTAAATTTGAGTGAGTTAACTCATTAAAACAGCAGACACTTTGATACTGAATGTAAAAGGCTTTTAAATGACTTTGGTCCTTCTCTACTTTGCTGATTGCTTTTAAAGTGAACCTACATTTGCTTAACTCAAATAGTGATCAACGGATCATGTGAAATGTGATAGAGTAGAAGTAGAATAGAAGAAATAATAGAGATGTTTGCTAACAATAATTTACTGGTCATACCAGACCAAGTACGACTGTAAGCAGTAAAACTCCTGTGGGTGTAATGAATTCCAAAAGGCTTCATATGTGTTATTTCTTCTTTCAAAAGTCGCTCGGTGTCACTTTAAGATGTGAATCTTTCTTATTTAGTAGTGACAGTCTTCAGGAGGCTGCCATCATTTGGGTCCCAGTAACCTGAAGGCCAACATCTGGACCTGGGCCTTACACCTCCTGATGACGGTCTGCTGAGCAACCGGTTCCGCTCTTTCCCCTTTCACTCTTTCCCCGTCTTGCCTGTCTATCCACCCTCGGCGTCCCCCTGGGGTAATGGTGGGGTAATTTATGAAGTTCTAGCAGCATGGAGCAGGCCAGTGTATGGGACAGCCTGCTGACCAAGTCCCATTCAACTCCAGAGGAGAGAGCCTGGACTCCTTTTATCCTAACCATAATCAGCATCTCTCCCTGGACCTGGATCCCCCTCCTGACTCCCCTCGCCCTGCAGCCCTACACAGCATGCGACCCTCCATGGCCGCTTAAAGATGAAGGGGAAAGTTATTGGACTCTTTAGTGACTCATAAACATCCTAGGGGATTTTCATAGCGCCTTTGTGTCTTTTTGTTGTGGCCCAGATAATGCAATTGTTTCAGGCAGTGTAAATGAATAAATCACCGAGCAGTTTGTCCCAGTGGTGAGAGATAACAAAGGGCAGCACTCCCCGTTCTCAGAAACACTTGTCGTCCCGTTCAGACACTTTGTGAAACAATTTTATATCTCTCTCCCCAGACATAGGTACTGAGAGGGAAATGTTTAGATCCATAGATGAAGCAAACCAAACCAATCCACATATCTGCTCCTGCTGATAGCTTCTCCTGCTATGATCTGGGATCTCAGAGCTTTGATATCCTAGCGACATTGAGAAAAACGTGGTAAACAAAGGCTGCTGTGCGTCCTCTACGGGATCTTCTCTCCACCACATGCTCAGATTAAAGCCCAGTGTGGGTGTGTGTGTACAGAAGATCTACTCACTGATCCTGTTAAACAATGACCAGCAGAGAGAGAAGGAAGCCTTATGGTACACAGCACAGGTTTGCTCTTCAGCTTAGCGCTTTATTGAGCCATGATAGGCCCTAATCTAGCCTGATCCTCTGTTGCTACAAGCATATGCCTGTGATAATGCCCTCATTTTCTGGTCACCTGAGCACTTTCACTGGAGTGCACCCAGTGAGGGAGCAGAAAGGGGGTCTCTAAAGCCTAAAAAAAAGTCTGTCACAGAGCTCTTGAATTGGATGAAGGGTCCTGAAAGGTGGCATCCAGAGAAGAAAGTCAAACACTCTAATGCAGGGTTAAAAATTGAAGGATTATGTGGATACATGGAGGGTGGCTACGCTTTCATTTGTGAAATGCAAAGCTCAGAGAGCCTTGTGTCTCTCTGTGTGGCCCGTTGCCTCTGTAAACACATGAATAAGAATAAGCTGGAGAATGGGATTTATCTGGCTCATGCATATCATAATGGAGTAAGAGAAGGACTGATTGCACTCTTCTTATTCAGCTAGAGTCCCTTACAATGATCCATACATGTGTTCTTTAGTTCTTAGTTCTTACTAATACACAACTGCTTCTTTTATTGATGTTCTGTATCTCCATTCGGTTAAAATGAGTGACAATCTCACTAATTTAACATCATGTACAGTTGATGAGTAGCCTTGGCACATTTTTCCTCAACTCATAGATAATTTATTAGACCATTAAAGACACATTATCGATCTTTTATTCTTTTTGGACTGTGGAGGGCACAATGAAAGCTGTGGCACAGAACCAACTATTTAAAAGGTCTGAAAGACTGGAAAAGAATGAAACCCAGATCATTGTGTCCAACATAGTTAATTAGGACTGGGCCCAATTAGCAGAGGATAGTCCAGCAGCTATGTTGGCTCCGAGCCTAACGATGGGAAAATCCATATGCTCCAAATAAATGGCCCATGTTGGCTCCCAAGGTTCCCCAATTATAATATCACTGAATGTTGGCTAAGCCAAAGCACCCTGCGGGGCCCCCTGATGGAGCTTTGGTAGGGGGTCTTGAGGGCCCTCTTGATTCCCACTCCTAACTTTCTGTGGGCTCATGTGTGTTGTTTGAGTTTGAGGTGGCTTTCATACTTTGAGAATGCACACACAGCAAGATACTGATCACTGTGAGTCAAAGCAAAGTCCATCTAAATTACATTTAAATTATTCTTACAAATAAAAACCTACAATTGATGCAGCACGTTTCATGGATGTGAATTATCTCCTCTTTTAATTATGTGGGAACTGAGAGGATACAGCTGGTCAAAGACACAGGGATATGTTGAGAAATCATGTTTCTTATTAAGGAAGTATTATGTATTTTTAAATCAAGCACTCAATTGCTTCTCTTTCCAGGTTTATTTATATCTAACTAGCAATATGCACACTTCAAGTTTACCCTACAGATGACCAGCCTCAATCATAAAGCTGTGCAAAGATGCCCACGGCTGGAGAAGGACTTCTACATGTTGACAAAAACCAACTGTACACCAAGAAAAGTATCTTCCACAAGCTAAAAGATGATGGAAACACAACACATTCCAGCCATGATGCATGTAAAATGTTTTTGAACTGAATAAAACCTTCTGTGCAATATAATGCTCAAGGCAAGAATCAATGCTGCGTCCAAGTGCCAGTGTTTTTGCAAATCTCTTTCGCTACCCCACATGGTCTAAGACATGAGCAGAGTATTATTATATTTTCGCACTACTAGCCCTCTAGCAGTGCCTCATTGAAAGCTTTGCTTGGCAGAAGCCTGCAGGAAATTCCTGAGCTGAGTGGTGAAATCCAGCCTCTGAACACAGCAGAGAGAAATGTTGAGAAGTCAGCTTGATCCGGCCGCAGGATTAGATCAACACATACATGCTGGACATTAGGCCCGGTAGGAATTCATGTGGAAACTTCTCTGTCTGAGATAAATACACAGTTCCTCACAGCTGCCATTTCATATCAAGAAAAAAATACTTACAGCAAAGTGTAAAAAAAAAAAAAAAAAAAACCTGAGAAAGTGCTAGTTGCTTTACGGTTGAATTAGGGGAAGACAATGCCGTGCCCACTCTTTAGTATCATTTTAACTACCTCCTCCCTGTCTGAAGGACCCCCTTCCAGTGATAGTGATGTGATTTCACAGACTGTTTGGGGAGCCAAGTCAAATTTATCTGACCCCTTTTGTCTTGCGCTCCTAGCTGAATTGTACCTAGTCTGCCATTAATGCTGCTCTCTACATGTTTAAGCGCCTCATATGGTGCTTCATACCTTTCTCCAAAGTGTCTCGTGGATACCATATGTAAATAAGGCCTTGAGGGCATCATATATCTAGTGTTATGGAGCAGGGCAATAAAAATGTGGTGTGCATCACTCTTGAGCAGGTCTGTGGTACACACTTACTTTTAGGGCACTTTGAATGTCTGTATATGGTGAGTAAAGCCTATTATCAAGCACCAGACATCTGTATTGATTTCATATCAGAATAACTACATTGACAATGTTTGCATTATTGTTCTCTAAAACAAAAAAATATTTTACTTTTTGTTCACACACACGCTGTACGACATTCATTGCCGTCTTTAATGGAAGTTTTACCACAGTTCTAGTTAACTCCTGGTTGTACAGCTTAACACAACATGTTTTGGTTAATGTGTAGGGGGTTCATCGGGGTTGGGGGAGTTAAATGTGGGTGTGGGAAGGTGAAGTGGGGGCTGCAGGAAGGAGGTGTAAGAGGTGGGGGTAAGAGTGAGTCCCTTCAGCAATTGGCTGTGGCTCTAAGTGTCTCATTATGCGGCTTTATTGTTCCTTTGTTGTGCCGGCTGTATAAATAAAACCCCAGTGTGCCCAGAGGGTGACAGTTTAGACAGACTCACTCCTCTGGGCAGACTGATCATCAGACTGAGCAGCACAAACTCTGAGAGTAGTCAGACTGCAGTGACACTACAGGGAACTGGAATCATCTGACGAATTTAAACTCAAGCTCCTACCATTTAGGCTCGTGTTTTTTTTTTTACCCTTTTTCATAGAGTTGTTCCCCACTTTCCACTGCTTCATCATCCAAGATGGATTCCGACTCTGGCTCCGTCTGCAGCCGCTCCTCATCCCCAGACCTGGTGGTGGATGACTCAGCTGGAAGCTTCTTTTCCAACAAGATGTTCCAGACATACTGCAGAGAAAACAGAGAAGACAACGTGGCAGGCCAGGGCAGGACGGAGCGCTGCAGTGGGGGTGGTAAGACCAAGACCAGGTCTGAGCCCAACAAGGATGAGGTGCAAGATCTGAGACTGAAAGTCAACAGCCGGGAGAGAAAAAGGATGCATGATCTGAACCAGGCGATGGACGGCCTTCGAGAGGTCATGCCCTACGCTCATGGACCTTCAGTCCGCAAGCTCTCCAAAATCTCCACATTGCTGTTAGCTCGCAACTACATCCTCATGTTGTCCAGCTCTTTGGAGGAGATGAAGAAGTTGGTAGGGGATGTTTATGGAGGCAGTGCTGCCGTCCAGAGCCGCGCCGCTTCCCACCCAGCTATTACTCCTGCAGCCCCTGCAGCCCACCTCTCTCTGCATCCTCTAACCCACTCTCTGCACTCTCTGGTGGGCAGCACGCCTTCAGCTGCTCTCCAGCATCACACAACTTCCACGGCTGCAGCCCCGCACTCCCCTCCATCCGCCAGCTTCCTGGGTTTTCATGCTCCAGTCCAGGGCCTCCTGAAGGATCCGCTCCACCTGACCAGCTCCTACAGGCACTTCCCTGGCATGCCCTGCCCCTGCTCACTCTGCCAGCCTTTGCCCACCACTACCTCCACATTACACAGCCTGTCTATGACCAAGTGAGCAGGACTCTCTTAAAACTGACCTCTACTGGATCACCGTGATGAACCAAGAAGATTGTTAAATGAACTGCTCCTATGATGGCTGGTGCCACACCTTGTACATACTGTATATATATTCTGCCATGCAAACTGCTGCTATTTTTTATCATTCGTCTCACCTGCATCGTTTATACAGAAATATTCTAAATGCACTGGGGATTTTTTATCAGAGTAGCAAATACTGTAATTTATCTGATATCTGTGCTGATGGAACATTGTGAGAGATGGAACTGGTGTGTCCTATTGTGCAGGATTTCTATTTTCCTAAATTAAAACTTTGTTATAATAATACATCTTGTTTGCCTTCTTCTTTTTCATGAATGTCATACTTCAGTCAATACTACACTTTTATTTTTCCCTGACTGCAGTTTTCTATTTGTGGTAGTTTTGTCTGAACAAGTCATATTTTTTGAAAAACAAACAATGACTGCCAGGTACTATTTTACTTTTTTTTTTTACAAGGCAGCTACAACATTTCTTGAAGGGCTTTAGACACATACTTACAAATACACAGCAGTTCTGCCAATCCGGCAACATCTTCTTTAACTAAACAGAAGGGCTTTTATTGGTCCTTGGAAGAGGGCAAGAGAGCAATTCAAAAAAATGGATATTTAGGAGAGGGTGTCATTGGTTGCTAACCAGCTTAGGACAGACTAACCTCTAAAGAGCTAAAGAGGAACAGAAGGACGAGACAATACGCCAGCACAGAGGCTGAATGTTGAGCCAGGGGACCATCCATCTTCACCTCAACAGGGTGTAGGAGATGAAAGGACGACACAGGCGCCAGGAAGGCGCGTCACTTTTGTCTGACGCAGGCGAGGGACATAGCCATGTCCTTAGCTCTAGGCCAACGATTTGTCTCTGTCTCATAGGAACATGGATAAAGGCACACAAAGGGCAAAATTAACGAGGAGGTCATAATGTGAAAGTTTCTGTGGAAGCTACAGAATTTTCTTCTAAAATCTAAGGATATGTGGTGAATATTAACATGTATTATCAACACATATTTGCAATCAAATTTTGTTGCAGCAAAATCAAGTAATCGCTGAGTCATAACAGTGATTAATCTGCCGAATCACAAACATAACTATTATACACCCTGATTGCCATGAACATGATTTAGTCAAACAATCCAACAATGGCTGGCCTTCACTTAGCAACAAATCAAGCGTGTAAAATACATGCTTATCCTCCCACGGCTGACAGATGAGTTGGAGATCAGGGGAGAAATGAAGAGATGTAACTCATTCTCACCCACCTCCCTCCTACCCCACCTCCTCCTCCTGAGAGCCCTGAAAAGGTCTGAACAATAGCCATGCGTGGGACACAAAGGCAGAGGGAGTCCAAGCTCTCGTGCCTGGGACACAGACCCCCTCCATTCAATCTACATTTCATCATGGTAACAAGCGCTGTCGGGCCAAAAGGCCTGACACCCTCTCTCGCCACAAAGGCTGTTAGCTCTAATATATGAGGCTATTGACACTGAAAAGAGCCCCTGTCAGTACTAGGGGATTGTCAGCTGTGGGATGTCTCAGTGGGGGGAGGCAGCTGCCAGCCAAACCAAGCGGTGCAGCTTCTGTCGTGGGGACCGGCGCTGCAGCGTCACCTGGTCCCTGGTCCCTTGACACCCTTGAGACCCTGGGTCCTCCCACAAGGCCCCCCTTTATTTGGGCACAGGTGGGAATGGGAAGCAGAACACATTGTGGAGATTAGTGGGGATCGGCCTCCCTTTGCTGTAGGTAGATGATTAGAGACACTGACTTGTGCAAAGCTGGTGTTTCCTGATCGGCACCAGATGGTGTTAACCCACGGTGTGGCATCAGCAGTCTGGAGTGTGAGTGTGGGTGTGTTTGTGATGTGTAATGGATATGCTTCTTAAATCATACAATATGGGCAGGTCCTCTGTGTGCCATTATGGTCAGCCGCTGCTGTCATCATGGTGCTCTTTAGCATACGCTAACCAGCAGTGGCAGCACTGGTTTTAGTCATAATGTTGCGCACAAGCAACTCTGAAAATGAAACACAGTGATTTTAGTGAAAATCGTGTTTTTAGTGGGAGTGGAGGAAGAATTCAGATCCTTTATGAGGTTAAAGTAATAATACAACAATGCCAACATACCATTATAAGTAAATGTGCTAATTAAGTATGGTATTATGAGAAAAATGCACCTAATACAGCAAAAGTAAAAGTATCCTTAGTGTGATATACTGTTTATCGCAGTAATAGGAGCTTTTTTGTTGTAGCTCGTCTATAGGTAAATGTTTTAAGGCAGTTTGATCCGCAAAAACCTCAATTTTATAAAGACATTTCTGTTGATATTTGAGTTTTGCAAGGGTGAGTGAAGTGAAGTGAAGTGGTATAAAGTAGCATGCAATAAAGAGAAACCAAAAACTTCTTCAATTCAAAAGATTCTCACATAAAGTAGCAGCTCATAGCTTCAATGTACTAACATAGGGCCGTATTTTCTTCACAAACAACGACACATCAGATGAAGTAATCCAAAATCTAAGACAGAAAAGCACAAATCAAAAGACACAAAAGTCTTTCACAAAACACAGTATGCAGTGGTGATATCACACGTCCCCTTTTTGTGCATTAAATGTCATGCACACACTATCACACCCTTGTCGTGTAGGCAGATGGATATGTTAACTCCTTCAGATTCTGATCAATAGAGGAGCTCTTGTTCCGACTTGGCTCAGCGCAACCTGCACTGACAGAGTTAATTAGAGAACTGAAAGACCCAATTAAGAGGATGGAGGGGCTGGACAGGGGAGACATATTGCGGGGACATAAGCACACATTGTGCAGCGTCTGGATAAAGGGGAACTTCAATTAAGGGAGAACACACTTCCAGAGGCTTGTTGCCTGTTCTTTATTATTTTGTGCTACAGCCCCCCTTTCACCCAGAATACTGATGAGGGAAAAGCACAGCTGCTGAGGGTCAACGCGCATTTACAATATGGTGTGCACATACGCTCGCATGCACGTCCACAGATCCACACTAAGAGCAGAAGATTGATGAGGGGATCCATGTCGGAATTGCTAAGCACTGATTAGCCAATGTAATGGCTCAAGAAGGATTGGTTTGTGTTTGGTTTCATACGGTTTATGGGTTAAATGAGTTTCAATTCAAAGAAAACAACACGCATATGCTTAAATCATTAGTCTGACTCACGGAAGAATTGTTCCATTTTTTTTCTCTTCTGTGTTGTGATGGTAACTTAAAATGTATTTACTTAACCTTTAACACGACTGTAGATGATATAGCCATTTGCAACAGAACCTTAATTAGTTTCATACTGGAAACACCTGTGTTTACCGGAGGGCTATTGTGATCAACCCTCCACCTGACCACTGGGTGTCCCTGTTGCTCTCCTTGTGGTGGTTTTGCAGGCGCTGAATGGAGAGAGGGGTCATCAGCTAGAACCATCTCATAAAAAGGCCTCACTAATCCTGCAGATGGCAGATTCTCTGACACCTCATACACCATCACACATTCATACTTGCTTATATTACTGACTTACTGCTACATGTTTTGTCTTGTGTTTTTGTAAAAAGAAATCTGTTTTCTTCGCCACCACCCTCATTTTGTCTCCCTCCTTGTCGCCGTCTAATATTTTCACTCATGTCAGAAATCTCTTTCTGTTGAGTCCCGCACATTCATTGCAGAAATATGCAGAGGTAAAGAAAATTCTGACTTCATATACGGTGTGGGGTTGTATGCAAACCTTTACGATACACCACGTACCACCTCAGGAAAATATTTGTCTCTCCAAGCACCATGATCGTGACAGGCCGACCCTCATAATGCAGGAGGCAGGTTTATTTTATTTATTATTGTTTGTGGTTGAATCCTAAACAGAACCTGTTCAAGAACCGGAGCTTGTTTGGTGTTAAAGGGGTACTCCTGATCTATACTCTTCCTAATATTTACTGTTAAATTTCATTTAAAATCTTGTAAATGGTTTTATATGTTTAAAATTATTTAATTTAATTTAAAGATTCTTCCAAGTACCACTACATAAAAGTGAAATACCATCAGCGGTGCTCGTACCACAGTTTGACAACTAGTGGTCTATTCATCACTTTGATGCACTGTGCTGAATTTTGACAATTGCACGAGGACTTTTGGTAACATTAAAACTTTTACATGATGCAAAACTGCTTGTGTCTGAAAGAACAACAAAAAGTCATAATAGGTTCATATACTTCCCAGATAGCAGACCAACAATAAATTAACATTGATCAGTATTGATGAATTAGCAAAACTAACAGGTTTGCACCCTGAAATAATGTCATTTCAATGATAAAAAATAGATCAAGACAAACATAAAACCAGTTCAAATTAAAATTATTTGCTGATTTATCATTGAACACTGATTTATTAAATCGATCCTGCTTCATGTACAAGCAGAAGTAAAACATACAATATTTGAGAGGAGTATAAAGCTGAATAAAACTTATATACTCAAGTAGATAAAGCACCTTAAATTTGTAATGTACAAAATATATACAAGGTGCTGTAAAGTGCTGTATTCTCAAAGCCACAATGATTTCTACCCCCAAATGATACTTTATTTTTTGCGAGTCTTTACGTGTCTGTCTAATTTGACCCTCCATAGCCACTGTATACAGCACAGATTGATTTCTGTTTTCAAAATTAGACTGAAAACAGTGATCTCTCTCTCTATCTCTCTGTCCATGTGGATGTGACTGTCTGTGTATACCAGGTATGTCCAAAGTCCAGCCCAGGGGCCAATCACAGCCCACAGACAGATTTTATGAGGCCCAAAGCTTCACTTTTATAATATATTATGGCCTGCTAGCATTGTCAGATATTGTATGGCTGGCAGTTTTGGCTTTTTTGGTCGACATAACGAAGCATTTGAATGCACTAAACGTTAACCTCTAAGGACATGACTGCTACTGTATTATGTACCTGTAGATGTGACACAAAATATTACTTGAATGATTTTGTGAGAGAGAAGAGAAGGAGTGATTTGTCTTAAACTTAAATGTTAACAGACTTTGCATTAGTCATAATAAGTCATGTGAACATGAACATGAGGTTCAGATTCGTATCAACTTTATGTTAAGTTTAACGTATGCCATACAATTTATTCTTTGTTATGACTTCAGATGTAAAAGAAAGGCAGAATTGATTTTTGGATTTGTTCACATCTGATTGGCGTAGATTTGGTTACACGCCATTTTGAAAAAAATGATAGTTGTGACAATGATTGTTAGAGAACAGTGCATTTGTATGTAACTCGTTTATTTTTGCCCCGGGCATCGTCACAATGTCAAATCTGGCCCTCTTTAAACAAAGTTTGGCCCCCCCTCAGTGTTTCAGCAGTAGTGCTCTCTCCCTGCATCACTCTCTGCTCCTTTCCTCACTCCTCTCTCTGCTCCTCTGAATTCACACAGGTAGTAATGACAAGCAGCTAATTAATGTAGCTAACGTTACTTAGCAGCTACTATTAGATACTATTAACGTTAGCTTCAGAGGCTGTAGCATTTGTTACCTGACAAACTTCCTGCTAATCTCTCTCTCTCTGCTGTTGCCGCTCCGTTCACTTTTACCACTTCGTCACTTTTTTGTCCACTCACTTGCTGGACACAGCCATGAGGAGCTACGCTCCTCTACGGTATGCTAACGTTACGCTACCTACGCTACTCATCACACTTATCAGCGGCGCTGCAGGAGGTTGATCTGAACAGCTGTTCTATTTACACTTTTCTTTCTTTCTTTTTTGTCTTTCCAAGGTAATTTTTAATCTATGAAATCATAAACTTTAGAGCCGATGCATCGTATTTAGATCCCGCCCTTAGTGGTTGACCCCAGCGTTTGTGCACAGAGTTCATGACAAAGGCTGGGCTGTGCAGGACCATTCGCAGGGTCCTAGACATCGACTGCTGGTATCTCATGGTCACTGAGTACCTTGAGTACTGTCGATGTAAGAAAGTTGGAGGGTGATCATTTGGCAGCTGTCACCCACCTACAGCTGCAAATTCCCTGCTGTACTGACGTACAAGGAAAAGTAAATAATCTTAAATATCATAAATAAATAAATTAGGTTGATTTGATGTGTTCAAACTCTAATGTGCTGTTTCCTGAGCATGGTTGTGCGGCTGAGGCCACACTCTGGGCAACAGTGCTAACTGGCTGTGTACAACACCCTGTGGGAGCAACACATCCACAAACTAACCTGTGCCGATGACACCTCAAGCAAGAAGAAGCCCTACGAGGAAGGCCAGAAGACCAACGCAACAGATGGCAACGGAGGACATCCAGATGACCGAGATAATAGAGGACATCCCAGAGGACGTCCAGATGGTTGAGGCAACGAGAATGTTCAGAAAGCCAAGACAACAGAGGATGTCCAAGAGGAAATCCAGATGACCGAGGTAACAGAGGACGATCCAAAGGCCAAGGCAACAGAGGACGTTCAGAAAGCTGAGGCAATGGAGGACGTCTAAGAGGACATCCAGATGTCCGAGGCAACAGAGGACGTTCCAAAGGCTGAGGCAACAGAGGACATCCAAAGGAATGCAGAGAAGGAGAAGGTTCCTGAACTTCTTTGTGGTGGAGCGGGATAGAAGAAGAACGCAACGACTGACTGAACACGATAACGACTGACTGAGCACAACAACTGGTTTTGCCTTGCTTTGTAAATGATATCATCCCACAGCGGTTTTCTCCAGGTGCTCTGGTTTCTCCTCCAAATGTCTAAAAGACATTTAAAAGTCAGCTAACTTTTAGATTTACAGATTACATGATTGTTTAAATAAACAAAAAGAAAAACTGCATGTATGTTTGTATACTGTGTTGCGTAACACTTATGTAACACTTATCCAAAAATACCCAACTGGATTTTATATTCCTCTTCAAGATTATACAAATAAACATTCCCTTTTCAATATTATTTTTTGTTTGACAACATTCATGGTTTTATGGCTGCATTGTTCATCTAAATCAAATATATTTTCTTCAAGTTAACGTGACCTAATTTATATTTTATAGCCTTTATTTGTTTTCTATCTAAACAAACTGTATTTCAAAGGCAGGACAGGCTGTACTACTGACAGATTGCACTAGATGGCGATGTTATTACCGTACAACATACAGTCAGATCCTGTCGACCTAAAGCTGTCACACACTGAAGACAGGAGAGGAAAAACATTTAATTTAAAGCATGCAGGTCACAGAGCTGCTATGTATATATATATATATAGTAGATATAAAGTCAAATAAATGTTGAAATAAAAACCTATTAATTAAAAACTAATGGGGACTATTTTCAGCGGCAGAAAAATCTATATTTGATAATTTAGTGGGAGTGGCAGTAGCTCCGTAGGAATTTGGCTTGGCACTGGAAGGTGGACTGGTAGCAGTGACATGAGCTGTGTAACCGACTATCTGAGCTGTGTAACCGACTCCAGACTGAGCAACCACAGCCTGGCCTTTAGAGAGAGGCCGACACAGACAGACGTGGCTCCCCAGGGAAGACAGACTGTGCACCCACTGCACACAACACGAGGTGGAGACCGAGCTGCACTTCCTAACCACCTGCCATCTGTACAAAGACATATATTTCCCACAAATCACAAACACCCAGAAAGACTTTGAGACATTAGACCACATCAAAAAACGTCCATACCTGCTGGGTGAAGTACAGCAACGTACAAAAATAGCTGTAAGATTTGTGAACTTCTGCGACCACAGAAGTAGGTCCAGCGGACAGGACATCTCGTCCTGCTGGACATCATTTACTTTGTACATATTGAACAATTTAATTATTATTCCATATTCCTGTATTTTAGGTTAGGTTAGGTTAGGTTTCTTTATTTGTCTCCACCAGGGAGAAATTTGTCTTAGAGATAGGGAAGGTTACAGCACCATAAAACACTTTAACATTTAATGTTAGGACATTTATCTGTGCTTCTTGTTGATGTCACACTTTGGCAATGTTAACATATGTTTCCCATGCCAATAAAGCTGTTTTGAAGCTGGTGGGGTTTCGGGGTAACACTAAACAAACTTTACAGTGTATAATCTTTTTATTAATTTTACATTTTATTTTATTTTTTTAGCATTAATTTTGCTGACAGATTACAAACCTGAAATGATGCAGGGAGACATGGTTTCTTATCTTCGAATTCTTGGGTGGAACATGTGTTCCTGTAAAAACAGACATTTTAGTTACCTAAAAAAAATTAAATGTTGTAATCCATAAATTACCATATTGCCAATATTAATTAATTTATTTGTATTTTAAGTATTTATGTAATACATTTGTTTATTTATACTTTTTTATACTTAAGTCGATTTCTTTTTTTTTGCCCTACATACTAAATCAGCTCGGTAGAGTGGCGAACTTGGTCCGGCTGCTCCGGTTCCGGTTAACGTTACCCGTTACGGCAGATTCAGTTAGCAGCCGTTAATTAGCAGTTAGCTATTTTAGCAAGCAGTTAGGCAGACGAGTTAAACACACTACATTTACACGCTAAAATAAACATTACGGTAACATATAACAATGTTTGAGACCTGTACCGAGTAAAATTAGCAACTCTGTGTCGAGTTTTTAACACATTTTTAAAAAAGGAGGAGGATGGCGGGAATTAACAGGAAGTGATTTGTTACAATTAACAAAATAAAAGCTCCCGCCCAAAAAATATACAAGTTTATACAAGAAAAATAAACTGTGAACCCAGATTATTGCTGAAAAATCAATCAATTACTTCATTGCACTTTCTCTTCAGTTCAGTCAAGCACAAACGTTAATTAGCAGTTAGCTATTTTAGCAAGCAGTTAGGCAGACGAGCTAAACACACTACATTTACACGCTAAAATAAATATTACGGTAACATATAACATTTTTTGTGACCTGTACTGGGTAAAATTAACACGTTTTTTGTGAACCTTGATTATTGGTAAAATATCAATCAATTACTTAATTACACTTTCTCTTCAGCTCAGTCAAGCACTTGAGAGCTGTGACAATATATAGTGAAACACATCGTGAATCCCACGCCAGTCAAATCAAAGTTTTTGTTCACTAAGTTAATGACTTGGATCAGATCTGATCAGATCTGTGTTCACACCGCGCAGGAGGAGCCATGCTGCGTCACGTGTGTGTTTTTTCAAAGCCACGCAGCCGGGTGAGAGTTCAGTAAATACTGATGATGTCATCGTCTGAAGATGGCTGAAGGGTGAGAGTGAACTCGCAAATTACTTTTTGTTTTAAATCATTAAAAACAGCGGAGAGCACCGACACCTTGTAGACCGCGTTGTGTGTCTGACACCGTGAGCTTTGCCGTGATTGCTCCGTGTGCTCGCTGCTCTTCGCCGCTCACGGAGTCAGATCAGGAAGTGCATTTGTTTACCAAAACAACAGCCTCGGCTAACGTTAGCATAGCACGGTTAGCTCTGGTTTAGAGCGACTCAGACCGCGCAGTGACACCCGGAGAGGGGCTGCCTGTGTGCTTTGTGTTGACACCAAGCGTGTCAGCGTCTGAGCTCAGCCTCAGGACTCACATGTGCGGCTTGTTTCCACACGTTAGCTCGCTAGCTGACGTTGGCTAACCGCTAGCCGCGTGTTAGCTTGAGAAAGTCAAACAGCTGACAGTCAGCGAGTCTTCTGTTGACAAGCGAGTATTTTAATTTCAAATCAATGCTGTAGTTGTGATGTTAGGTGTGTGTTCGTCTTTTCTCCGCTTGGCTAATGTCGGGATGTGTGTGTGATTACAGAGAAGGCTGGTGGGGAGGCTGGCTTCAGCAGAGCTTCCAGGCCGTCAAAGACAAGGTAATTACATTAAAAAAACAAAGGTCATCACAACATTATAGAAGTATCTGTAATAGCTGCTCAGCGTCTACTGATTTTTTTCTCAAAGCAATACTTCCACTGCTGTTCAGTAGAAACATCTAGAAGGAGTCAGCAAAAGCTGATTTTTTTTAATTTTTTTTCCCAAATCACTTCAAGCCTAGAAATGCTAACACTCATACAGCTTCACGCCCAGATCTGTGGCCCCCTCTTTTTAATGGTGGTGACATGTTATCTCTGTCAATAAAACTGGTTGCACAGGATTGTCAGATGTTCCTCCTACCTGTTAACGGGAGCAGGAACCACGTAAAAGAGTGTTACTGTATTTGGCTTGCAGGACTGTGAGTGTACCACTAAATCTGAGCGTTTAGTTAATATATAAAGAGAAGATGAGTTCTCTTAAACAAGTCTTACATGCACATATTTATTCCTGACCTCCTCCTCTACTTATCCATAATTTATAGACTATATCTCCTGTCCACATACATATACACTGTCTGAAGACCAGAGGTGAATCAGACAACGTTTTAAAATAAATATTTGTTCATATCATTATGTATTGTTCACTATTCGTCTTCCTTGTCGTGTTTTTATCTTTTCCATTCGTCTGCAACAAGACTTTCCTTAACAGAGATGAAAAATGTTGAATCTGGATGTTAATCTTATTCTTATTATTTACAGTCATCTGAGGCCTTAGAGTTCATAAAGCGAGACCTGACAGAGTTCTCCACTGTGGTGCAACATGACACGACCTGCTCAATTGTTGCTACAGCCACCGCTGTCCGAAACAAGCTCGCGGTAGGTTTGCAGCCCTCGTTCGACACCTGGCTCGTGTCATGGCATGTCTTCCAGATGAATGGGGTTTCTATAGTTTACCAAATTGAACCTGTGCGTTCCAGGTGGAAGGTTCGTCTGAGACCACAGAAAAGGTGAAGAAGAGCCTCTCTAGTTTCTTAGGAGTGATATCAGACACACTTGCTCCACCCCCGGATAAAACCATCGACTGTGATGTGATCACATTGGTGGCAACGCCAGCAGGAACTACAGAGGTCTATGACAGTTCTAAGGTGGGTCCCCGTTAAAAAGACACGTTAAAAGCATCACGAACCAAAGAACTAGGCATGATTCTTGTGCAACGTTTGATTCGGGCCAGACTTTAGTTTTTTTCTGCAGGACGGTGGAAGTCAGCACATGATGTGCATGTGGAAAAAGAACAACCGCAGCTAAGCATTTGTTTTTCCTGCAGGCGCGTCTCTACAGTTTGCAAGCTGACCCTGCTACATACTGCAATGAACCTGATGGTAAGACTGCACACAACAAGTGTTAGATTGGTGTTAGTTGTATTGTGTTGGAAGTAAGGTATTCTTTCATTTGTCGTGTTTACTAGATAATTATATATAATAGATATAGGTTGTTTAGATTGCTTACTATGCTACACATTATTTTTGTACTTCCTCCTGCTGCTCTGACAAATAAGTTTTCCTGCGTCAGATCATGAATGTTATTTATAATGTCAATGATTTATAATAATGATTAATGACAACCTTACCTCACTTTTGTTCAACATTCCAGGATTTAAATGTTAAACTATCAGTCAGTGCTGATTCATTAGTGTGGTTGAATTGCTTTCTGAATATCTGACTGTATTTAAACGAGAAGTTATTTTTGTCCAGGTCCTCCAGAGCAGTTTGACAACTGGCTGTCCAGCTTCAGTTTGGAAGATAAGAAGGGAGAAATCTCTGAGCTTTTGGTGAACAGTCCATCTATAAGAGCCCTTTACACCAAAATGGTATCGATTGCTGCTTTTTCTCTACACATATTCTCACAAAACACAGCCTTCGTTTTTGTTTTGAACTAAAACATTACATTACCTTTACAGGTCCCGGCAGCTGTAGCCCATTCAGAATTCTGGCAGAGATATTTCTACAAAGTCTTCCAGTTGGACCAGGTAATCATGCCAATTTACGTAGTGCACTCTAAACTTCAGACTATCGGCTAGATGTGAAATAGCCTTTGTCATCAGCTCAGTTCAATGTTTTGGGAGACACCTAATGGCCAATTTCAGAGCTACCTCGGCATGATAATTTCAGGGCACAGACAGAATCCTGTCACAATGTGTCACAACATTGATTTGTTTAAGATGGTTAAAAGATTCAAACATGCTTGAGATCTTAACTTACTGCCAGTGTCTCTATCTATTTGTGTGCATGTATCAAAAAATGTTTTACTATTGTTACATGATCGATTTGGTGTGAAGACAGTAAAGTGTTTACAAAGTTGTTGGACAACATGTATTACAACAAATCTTCACATACCACCTCATGTGTTACACAATGCCAAATAAATCAGGTCTTAAAGCTTCTAACAGCTCTCCAACCAGTCTGATCTCTGTGAAGCTGACTATCATATTCTGCTTTTTGACGTTAGAGGTATTGATTCAATCCCGATATTTAATTTTTATAATAAACTTGTAAAGGCCAAAAAAAAAAAAAGAAATGTACATAAAAAAGAAACCAGGTTAAACCTGTACACACACAAACTCTCAGTTCTCTCAACTACTAATACATTTTAAAAAGGGTCATTGAACACGTGGAAGTCTGTGTTTGTAAAATATATTGTTGACAATTAGGACAGCAATTAAGATTAGAAAACATTACATTACATTACATACATAACATTCATGTGTTCTAGGAGGAGGCCAGGAGAGTGGCACTGAAGCAGAGGGCAGAGCAGGCCACACACACAGAGACGCTGGGCTGGGAAGAAGAGGAGGAGGGTAAGCGATCCTCGGCTTTCTGTCGTTAATAAACTGATTCACTTTCAAACCTGTCATTTAATCTGGTCTCCCTGCTCCCTGTCAGATGACTTCCTCGGCGCGACATCGTCATCTCAGCTCGACTTTACACCCCCGCTGGACAACCGCTCAACCCAGCTGCCCACGACCTTGACAGGAACAGGAACGACCCTGCTGAGCCCCGCGCTGTCTCCCAGCGACGAGCGCGATGCCACCCTCTCTGTTAGCAGCGACAGTGTCAGCCTGCCAACGCAGGTGGAAGTGCGGCCGGAGCCCGTTGCCACGGAGCTTGCCAAGAAACTGACGGAAGCTAGATTGGAAGATGTCGTAGACAAGAAGCAAGAAGAGCAGAGGCCTGGAAAGAGTGACTTACCTCTCGAGGCTCAAGTGGAAGCTGTAACCCAGCCAGAGGTAACTGTTGATGGGGCTTCAGTGCGGGCTTCGGCACCCACGTCTAAACCAGAAGCAGCAAAGGAGGAGGGGCCGCAGGACTTGAGAGTGTTTGAGCTTAATTCTGACAGTGGGAAATCTACGCCCTCTAACAATGGCAAGAAAGGTACGCTGAGCTGAAAAAGTTTTTTACTCACATTGGCGACTTTAAATCGAAACAGAATTAAGCTCAGTGATGTGGTTATGAGATTTCCGCTCAATAGGCCTAGAAGAAACGGCAGCGGACTGTTCAAAATGTGTCCTTCTTCCTCCAGGGTCCAGCACCGACGTGAGCGAGGACTGGGAGAAAGACTTTGACCTGGACATGACAGAAGAAGAAGTCCAGATGGCTCTCTCTAAAATAGAAGCTTCTGGAGAGGTTAGTATCAAATAACCATTGTGACTTTTACCAGAATCTTAACTTAAAATCTAAAAAGAAGTTTTACTAACCCCTGTTCATTCTTCTCCTTCTTCTTGGCCAGATGGATGAAGACTGGGAGAACTGGGATTGAGAGCCACTCCAACACGAACTCTGTCCCGCCATTAAAGCTAGTTCTCGGCAGACGAACCATGCTTAATGTGTTTTAACTCTTTGTCCACACTGTCACCATGTCATGATTGTCAGTAGGGGATTTTCCGCCGGGTTTGGACCATATTGGTAAACCTGTTGAAAAGAGCAACGGGAAGACCAAGGCAATAAGAATTTAACTGCTTTGTCAGTTTAGTGCAGATAGGCCACTAGTGAGGGTAATGACTCAGGACTTGGCTATTTTTTGGGATAACTTCTGACTTAAAAAGCATATGGCAGTAGTAATAGACAAAGGTTGCAATCCTTCTGACCCTTAAAGCTTAAGGACAAGCAGTAAAAAGTCAGAATGTGAAAGGAGCTGCCCCCCCTTTTTTTTCTTTATGCCATTAAATACATCATGTATGTTGCGAGCGTATTAAAAGTTGGGCAATGACTTAACAGCAGGCTGCAAAATAGCCATAAACTCTGATGCTGCTTGTCACCTTTCTAAGATGAAATACTCCACAAGTGATTTTTGAATGGTGATGATCGATCGATTTAGTTCTACCCGTTTCTTTTTTGTCTTTCTCATCTTTTATTATGCAAGTGAATCTTCAAAATGAGAAAAAAAATATACATATATATATATTTTGGCCTTCATTCATAGAGCACCTTTCATTTTGGATTCACTCCCAACTCTAGATTTATGGCCTTGTAAAATACACAGTAGTGTAATGATGTTCTCCAAATGTTTTTGCTACGAGTCCGTCATCTGAAACACAGCCAGCTGATGTGTCATCGTCACTTCTTTCCCCTCTCTCTGTCATGTCACGCGATTCATTGGAGTTCACTGCTCGTTGCAGGCTACATGTCGTTTTCTGTCACTTTCAAGTGTTTCACTTCTTTTCATTGTTTATCCGTTTGTCTTTTTCGGGTAGAGGGAATTCATTAATTGTTACTTGTTAAGAGGGCAGTCATATCTGACCTAATAAAGACAATTCAAACTGGTCCTGGTGTCACAAAACCGGATTCTTTGGCTTGATTTTGAGGACAGCATCTCTTGTTATTTACTAAATAGGAGAATATGACATGTTTGGAAGAAAACAGCTCAGCAGGCAGTGTGCCAAGTAGACCAAGGAGCAACATGAGCATGCTCCATGCTTTCTTTATTTTTATTTTTATTTTTTTTCATCATCTGTAACGTAACTGAGAAAAAGTAATCCTAGATATGTAATATTTATACTAAAATAAATGCTTAATTATTGTATTATGTGCTTTGGATTGCATGTCTGTGCAATAACATGCAAAACATTGTGCAGATGGTTACTGTTGAGTTGTATGTTTTTTGTTTAATTTTTTTTTTCTTGGGCTGTTCTTCAGGACTTTTGTGTTCAGACGATGTGTTGCATGTCTATAATTCTCAGCTGTGTATTCCCTTCAGATCGACACTTTGAACTAATCAAAGTTATTCTACACACATTCAAAGCTATCAAGTTCCTTTTTTCTTTTTTGTTAAGTCAAGTATTCACTATATTTTTCAAATGATCATTGTCATTAAAGGATTCATGGCTAATTGGTTTAGTGTTGTGCGTTACAAGAAAAAAAAATCCAGTGTGGCCATTTTGCTGCTGACAAAGGAAAAAACAAATTACAAAAACATAATTAGTGGAGTGGTTGCATATATTCAATTACAGTGTAAGCAATGACCTGGAAATTACCACTCATACCAAAACTCTTAGCTCATTTCAGCGCCTAATATGCGCTTAGCAACCAAGTTGTTTACTTACAGTGTAGTAACAACAGGCCAAATTAATTAAGAAAGTGTAATTATTAAAGTAAACACTCCAAATTATTCCTGAGATCCAAGATTGGTGCAAACTTTAACTTTGACAAATAACTAAAAACTATACAACTTTTTAAGTACTTTATTCCCGGGTGATGTCATTACAGAGGAATTTTATTGCTATCTGTCCCCTCATACAGAAATATACAGCTGTGTGTGGGTGGGGAATTTACAGAACAGTCAGAACTATGAGCAAAATAGTCACTAATAGGAAGAATTTAATGTAAAGTCTTTGCACTGTATGAACCCACACTTTGGAGAAACTGTGGGCGGACACTTCCAGTTTGTTTGGCTTTGAAATATGCTATACAGGTTATACATATATTTATTATCTATCTACTGAATGTTATTCACACAATCTGGACATTTTATTTCGCAGCACATTAAAGATTATGGATTGGGTATTCAATTGTAATGGCTGCAAGATGATACATTTTACTACTTAACTTTTTTTTTACCCTCAAGTAGCTTAACAGTTGGATAGATCACACAACATATTCACAATATTCAGTATCAGATCTTCCAGAGTGAAATATTCAAACTGTAGAATATACCATAAAATTTAAATATTGTGAGTCAATGAGGTCTAAACCCATTTCAAATCTGATGTTGGTGTATTTATAGAAGCAGTGTGTGTGCGTATTAAAAAAATCTGTAACAAAGGCCTGCAGTAAAATAAATGAGACACCTGATGGCGCTGTTGCACCATTTAGGCAGCATCGGGCACAAGCAGCCACTCCTTTTCTTTCAGCTGCAGCATCCATCTCACAGACCTACTGGCCACATGTTCTCATATACCATTGTTCATCATCAGACACATGAATAATCACATTTCTGCAATCTTCTTTTCAAATTTGTCATTTTTACACAGAATATCTCTAAATTTTCCCTCACT
This sequence comes from Collichthys lucidus, assembly GCA_004119915.2. NCBI lineage: Eukaryota > Metazoa > Chordata > Actinopteri > Sciaenidae > Collichthys > Collichthys lucidus. Next base: position 12,552,621 of record CM014095.1, read on the forward strand.
GGATGCCTTCAGGAGAAGCAGCAGGCAGTCAGTGACATCTCTTTTTAACGTGGTCTTTGTGGTGGCATCAGCTGGGCTAATGTAGGTCACCGTGGAGGGACACCTGTACAGCGTGCTGCCTCTGCAACATGGATGCTGCCTGCAAAGATGGCTACTGTCTGAGTCTGTCTGGCTTTCTCTCTCGTTGCCTCTTATTGGGTATGGCACAATACAGAGTGTGTGTGTGTGGGTGTGGTCGTAAGGGGGGATTGGTGAGTGACTGGATGATGAAACAGACAAGGGGGGTGCATGATTTGTTTTTGTTTTTTTGCACCAATTTCAGGACTAACATCTGTACACAGGAAAATTTTCACCAGTTTAGGACAATTAAACCAAACCCTGTGTCTTGATCTTCTGTGAGTATGTTAATAAATGCAAAAAAAGCATGGGTAACCCAGACAAGTCTAAAGACTGAAAGCTGTGAAGACTCTTAAGATGTGTTTGTGGATGAAAGTACAGTTGGATGAAATCCAAAATAAAAGAAAGACTTCACCTTGTTTACCTGCTTATTTTGATGAATGGTATTACTCCTGTTTTATTCTGAAAACCAGCGCTCTCACACCCTTGTGGTAATGGCTTACACATATGCTGCCCTAACCAAATAACACAGGCTCCATATACATTACATTCTTTCTTACTCTGTTCTCACTTGGAGGCCTTAGTCAGCAGAAAGGCTGTAAAGGAATTTCCTGTTGAAGCCCACCGCTCCCTGGACCTGTGTGTGTGTGTGCTTTACATTACCACCGGCTCTCACCAATGTCATGTACAGATCATTTCACCGTGGACAGACAATGAGGGGGGTGGACGCCGATCAGACTGGAGAGAGAAATACTTCCCTCCTGAGGATCCTTTCAGTGCCCCCTCCCCTTTCCTCTCATAATCCATCCTTGACCAAACACTTCCTGCTTCTCTTTCTGCCTCTTTGACTTTCTCTCTCTACCCTATCTCGGTCCGTACATATATATTTACTGTCACAAACATAGTCATACTCATTTCTAGTATCTCTCAGACACACATACATAGAGAGTAAGGATGAGGTCATTGTCCTGAGAGTGAGTATTATTGTCTGCACCCTAAAGGGAGAAACCCTGTAACCCCTCTGCCTTTCAATAGGCACAAAAGACTCCCTTTGAGGGAGGAGGCAAACTCCTATGGAATGTGTTACCAGGGTTTTCTATAACGACTTGCCTCTGAATTGTGTGTGTGCATCCCTGCATCTTTGGGCTTTCAAGCAGGTCGTACATTTTGCTTCGTTCAGCTTCTGCATTATTGTATTATTGTATTGTGTGTGTGTGTGTGTGTGTGTGTGTGTGTGTGTGTGTTCTCCCATCCTCACCGTTTATTTGCACAGTTAGTTATACTCTCTATCTGATAGGAACTGACATCTATGTGTGAACTACATGTCCGACATAGTTTTTTATCCGCCACAAAGAAGAGAGAAAATGCAGCCACCATTCTAAGTGTTGATCCATTGCTAAACCTTGTGGGGCGAAAAAAACAACTTCTAAAGGACTCTTGAGATGCCTCTGGATTTTTCCATGACAAACCGTCGCCTTTCCCAATGTCGAGCGGTGGGAACAGGCCACTTTGTTTGTACGAAGTGGTGTCTAGGAGGAATGCGGGGTTTAGTCGGGGAGGGGGTGGCAGGGGGAAAGTATGATAACTCCCACTCCATTCAGATTTATGGTCAAGACAGAGGGGCTCCTCTGGATGCATGTCAAGGGACCAGTAGAACGCCGCCCCTCTACTCTAAGCCTGCCAAAGCAAATGTTTAGCTGAACAACCCCTTGCTATTCTTTACATCCTTCTCTGTCTTTCGGTTCTGTGTGTCTCTTTCCGTGCCATCGTATGGAAAAGTGGCCAGCAGCTCTTTTGTAAAGCTTTTACAGAGCACACTGTGTGCTCATATTTTGATTTGCACTGTGTGAACAGGAGTTAAAGTGGTTTTGAGGTTTAAACCTGATTTTTAGGTCACATTTGAAAAAAGTGTCAGGTCAGTAGTGTGAGAGGGGTAACGTTTGAAGTCTTTACTTTTCACTTCCATTAATACTTTTTGGGAAATGAGCTTTCCACCAGATTCTTAGATGAGAAGATTGATACCCCTCTCTATCTTGTACGGTAAATATGAAGCTACAGCCAGCAGCTACTTAGCTTAGCCTAGAATAAAGACTGGAAACAGAAGCAGCTAACCTGGCTCTGTCCAAGGGTAACAAAATCCACCAACCAGCATCTTCCAGGAACAAAGCGCATAACCCCCCTTAAGCCACAACTCTTAAACAATGACGATATAGCGTAATGATAACTAATGAGCTCTAGAGGCACTGGAAGGTGAATTTTGTAATGTTTAGACAGAGCCAAGCTGTAGCTGTTTCCCCCCTGCTTCCACTTATTATGCTGAGGTGAGCTAACTCTATGTTGGCTGTAGCCTTGTATTTACTGGAAAAAATGTACGAGAGTTGTATTGATCTTCTCATCTGACTCCTGGCATGAAAGCAAATACAGGGTTCCCACACCTTTTTCATGAACAAATTCAAGCACTTTTCAAGCACCTTCAAGCACCAGTTTTTCCATTTTTCCAGCACCTTTAAAGCCTACTAGTTGTGTTTGCCATGATGGTCATGGGAAGCGCAGCGGTGCCACTGTATGGCATAATAATATGGGTCTAATTAGCATTATTTCATATGGTGGTAGATTGACTGTTTTAATTTTTAACTAATTGTGAAAATTCAAGCATTTTCACAACCTTGAAAACACTGAATTGAAATTCAAGCATTTTCAAGGAATTCAAGCACCCGTGGGAACCCTGCATTTCCCAAAATTTCATCTATTTGTTTAAGATGGGGGAACTTGCAAGAGAGAGAAAGGGGATGTGATATCCTGACTTTTAGCCCCTTGTACTGGATAAACTCCAAAAGAATAGATCCTACATTTCCCATACTTCTACTCGATGCAGTGTTTTGTTAGTCCCACCCTGGTAAGTATATGTTAAAGTGTTCCCCCACTTTGTAGTCTCCAAGCTGAAATGACGCATAGGGATTTCTTCGAAATAACTTTCTCAGACTTGACCTCCCCAGAAAACAATTTTTACTACCCATGATGCAAATCGGCTCTTTATTGGGTAAAACCGGTGCAGTGTCTCTTTCGTTGCAGCTGCTGACCAGTTGGAACTATCACAATTATATTTATCTATAATGTGGATAAATGATCTGATTAAGTCATGAAAATATATCCGTCCCAATTTCAAACACTATTTTTAAGTCAGACTTCTTTAAGATCCCGAAACATCCTGTAGAGATTTATCATCCATTCAAGGTTATAATCATTTAATCTCGTTTAGCAGATTTCTGACTTAATGTGTGATGCATGAGTTATTTCACATTGGGGCAGGACTTTGAAAAAAAGTTTTCAAATATTTTCAAAACCTGTCAGTTCCTGGATGAACCCAACAGACACAATGCAGCCCTCAGCTGTGTTCATGTTATCCTCTTTTCCAGTCCTTTAAACGCCTAGACCAACCGCTCTGTGCTGTTCCCTTCTGTCCTTTCTACCCTCCACCTCCTTCTCTTTTCATTACTGTCCCATTCATTCATTCATTCATTCATTCATTCATTCATTCATTCATTTATTCTCAGTCTTCTCCGGGACACCACCGGGCCTGTTCATTTCTCTCTCTCTCTCTCTCTCTCTCTCCCTTCTTCTCTTCTGGTCTAATCAGGGGACCACACACTCCCTCATCTCATCTGATGTCTGGTAATTGAAGGTGAGATTGTTTTTGGTGGTGGAATAGAGGCGAGGCAGAGGCAAGTTTGACCGCCTTGCAGCCACGCAATTAGACTGTCAAAACTCCACTGTAGTCTCTATTATTCTATGAATAAAAGCCGATGCTAGCTAGCCTCTGTCTTGTAGATTGCAGCATTCAAGAGGGAAAACGCTCCAGAATGCTCCCTGGAGACGAGGCTAAGGGTCTGGTGAGGACTTCTGTTGTACTAAGTTTAGTAGTTTAAAATAGACCAGTCTCTCTACTACTGCCAGTGATGTGATTTTTCTGCCTATTTTCCAATATGTTTAATGTTTTTCTAGGCATCCTGTCCTCTCTCATTGGTTTCTGAGTGTGATTCTCTACTTTTTGTACTTTTTAGTTTAGTCCCGGAGTGCCTGCTGGTTAAAACCCCATTGTCATTTTTGCCCTTCTGTTTTTGTATAAATTAAATAAACAAAAGAGAACTTGTTAATTATTTAACTTTAGTGGCTGGAAGATAGATTTTGTTATGTTTGGACCGAGTCGGGCTAACTGTTTCCTTCTGTTTCCAATCTTTGTGCTAAGGTACATTAGCCGACTGCTGGAAGTAGCTTCATATTTAGCATACAGACATGAAAGCAGTGTCAATCTTTTCATCTAGCTTGGCAAGAAAGATATGTATGTGTACTATCAGATGATTTTCCATCCATTTGCCCCCCAGGATGAATTCAAGCGACTGTGCTCATCCCTTAACTTTTCATCCAGTGCCATCATCAGCTCAACGTATCCAATAAATTAATGACAATCCCAACGGCCTGAGCTGTAGCTTCTGTGCAGTGCTACCCAGTTAATGTTAGCATGCTAGGGGCGGTCGGTGGCGTGGTGGGCTGGGCGGCCGCCCCATGTGTGGAGGCTATAGTCCTCGCTGCAGCTGGCCCCGGTTTGAATCCCGCATCGAACGGCTTATTTGCTGCATGTCACTCCCACTCTCTCTGCCCACTGCTTCCTGTCTATCTTCAGCTGTACTATCAATAAATGGCATAAAAGGCCAAAAAAAATGTTAGCATGCTAATATACTAAACTCAGATGGTGACATGGGGAGACTTTGTACCTGCTAATCATGTTAGCATGCTGACTATTTAACTATGTGCAGCTTCACAAAGCTAACCTGCCAAACATGTACTTACTTAGCATGTGTACATTGACATGTTGTCCTTTCACACTGCTGACATTTGCTGTGGGCAAATATGTGCACCTAAACTCTTTTATCATCTTTTATCATCTGATCCTTAGTTGTCACAAGATGATGGCATGTGGCCAGCAGAACATTATATTCTCTTCGGCCTGGAGTGTAAACTTATATTATGTAACTTATATTTCCGTGGGCAAGTGGCAAGCAGCAGTGTATGTGTGTGAAAGAGATGGGAAGAACACATTAGGTGCATGAGAAGGAAGAAGAAACACGACAGGCATGTTACATACGATCCTGCTTATCGTAATCCTAGCCTTCGATTGTTTCCAGTGTCGTGTCGACCCCTGTGCTGAAAGGCTAGGTCCAGGCTTAGCCTGAAAAAAAAAAGGGTGAAGGGACTGTCTCTTGGTGCTGCCACTGGTCAGCCAAAACCTGCTGATCCTGGCCTCTGGAGAACTCTCCCCCTCCACCGTCCCACCCAATCCTGGGGATCCGATTGACACTGTGAGTGTGAAATCTGCCCCTCGGCAAGATTACATAGTGCAGTGGGCCAAGAAATCCTCCAGCACAACAGATTAAATATGAAATATAGGGCAGGAATAGTTGTGCTGTAGTGAGTCTTGATTTAGTTGTGCCTCGGCATTCATGTCAAGTTTTTTCCAGGTGTGTATCTATATTTAGGAACCAGTGTTTTATCTTGTGTGTATGATTTTTCTGACTTTGTGTGTATCTTATAGCACAGCACACCTGATCCTCCTCTAGTCTATTCTCCTTACATTTTAATGAATGCAGTCCAATTTCCTCCTTTGCACTGCTTCTTTACTGATCTCGTTGGTGGATGATTTAGTCTCCGAATCCTCTATGCAAAACAGGAAACTGTAAGAGAAATAAAGAAAAGGAGAGCGAATCAACAGAAAACCGAGAGCGAGCGAAGACAACCACTTAGTCTGAAAATGGTTACTATGGAAACTGTTCCTTTCTTTCCTCTCCTCTTGTCCGTTTGGAGTTGCACATTTTTGTGTAACAGTGGGTACAAATTAGCACCCCCCACCCCCCTGTATTCTTTCATAGAGCCCTGGAGCGATCGCTTGGAAGCTGAAGTTGGATTTGATCGAATCATCACTGGGAATGCTTACAAAGTTACTGTATGTATTCAGTTATATCTCTGTCTCGTCTTTGGATGACCAATCCAGGCCCATTTTAAGCAGGCCATGAGATTTCCACAGCCCATTTTTGTGTTTCCTCTCCCTGTTGTATGAATGAGAGTACTTGTTAGACTCTGAATGCGCCTGGAGAAGAACCATGAAGGGGAGGGAGGGAGGGTGTCATCTCTTGGCTGCCTTAGAAAGGACTATCTTCACTTAGCTTGAAACAAACCAGATCCACACAGCCATAAACCCTCGCAGTCAGAGCTTTACAGCTCTACACGCGGCTTGCGGTTGAAACAATGTGTGTGCATGCTTTCATCAGTTATGCCTGGTGATTGAGTGTGTCTCGTTTTTCAATGGCAATCTGTTGCAACACACATGAAAACAATGTCAAAGTTTCTTTATGCGAGTTAAGTTCTTTGCCTAGTTTTGTATGCTGACCACTGATGTGGTTCCTTCCACAGACCGCATTGATGCAAACCATGTTTTTTTTCTACTTCTTTTTGTCTCTTCTTCACATTTTTTACTCCCTTTCACTCTCTCCCCCCTCTTCAGTCGCTCTTATACCCTCTCTCTGTCCTCTCCACACATCTCCCCTCCTCCTCAGTGCCTCTGCCTCATTAGGCCTGGATGCCAATCTGTTTTCGCTGAGTGCCCATTTGTGGATTACTCACCAAGAAATCATGTGGCACAATTGAATTACTAGTGGTTACAGAGGCTTCACTTACTGCTGAGGCATCTGGAGGATGCTCTTTTTTAACCATCCAATGGCAGCCAAAATGTACGTAATCGCCGCACACAAAGAGACCCTTCTCCGCTACCCTTGTTGCCCCCGAGGCTCTACTGCAAATGCTGTCTTTTTGTCTGCTCCTGGTGATGTTCTTCCCAGACAGGAGAATCTAATGCATGCATGCATAAGAGAACTCTGCAGAGAGAAATACGTTATGGCTACTATTATTTTTATGGCATTACATTTTGAGTTTTCAACATTCAGTGATGAATGTCAAGTGAATTTTATATGTTTTATCTCTTTCTCCTCCTTTCTCCTGTGAGATTGGCCTGACTGTCCGTGGCTGAGCCAATGTCCAGTCTGAAGGAATTAAACAAAGATTTTACATGCAGCTTTGTCTACTGTATAACTAACAACTCGGGACTGCATTGGTTCTCACATGACAAGTCTCTCAACCCTTTTATGTCCACGTGGTTGTATGTTATTCAGAAGATTTGCTGTACCAAATCCTTGCTATTTGTTCACTCAGTTATTATTAAACAAACAGCTGCATGAAAACAGGCTGGTGTTAGGGTTGTTATCTTATTTCCTGAGTCCTCATTCAACCTTGACACACAAAGCCTCACAATTCTGCCGTATGTCTGTCAACCTTTGTGATGAGAGTAGTTGCTCAGTGGATGCAAAACATCATTAGTGACATTATGAAGAAAAAGAAAATAATAAAAAAGTGGGGGGGAAATGGTGCGTCTTTATTTGGTTGGACTAATTGTGATGTTTTAGTTTAGTCTTTTAGAAGAAATTGGGTTAATAAGTGTATTCAAGTGTCACAATATTATAATATAATATAAATATAAGATTAAGTCAGGTAATAATGTATACTTTGTGGTCAGTATGGCAATATAGATGACATCTTCTATTACAATTTTGTGTTTGTGTCGTATACTGTGATGCATAGAAATTCAATTGAAAAACTGTTTATAGAAAAAAATAACCAACGATGCGTCTAGTCTTTTGGCTAGTTTTTAATTGAATCACTGGTAAATTAAGGAACTTGAATAAATGCACAAATTCAGTAAGAACAGAAGTGCAGAAAAACAGTCCTGCTTATTTATTACACTGGTGACATTACCCAACCGTCAAGCAGTTTAGCTGCTCCGCAAGGCACAGCGGTGATTTGTGCTAATTGCTAACGTAAGCAAGCTAACATGCTCGCAGTGACAATGCTAATATGCTAATATGCTTATGTTTAGCAAGCCTTGTTTACTATTTTTATTATCTTCGTTCAGCATGGTGGTAATATTTGCTAAAGTTATTGATTATGAGTTATTAACGTATTTTTAAATCCACCGTATCAAACATAGATGTCATATCTGTGCCGTCACACAAAGGTTGCTGGAGAAGTGGAGCATTGGTGGAGCTGCGCTGAATGATGTCTCAGTGCATAAACAAACCACCTGAGCTACAGATTATGCATCAATTTAAGATTTAATATAATTTTAACACAAGATATAGATTTAACATGCTTCCCTTTAGCGTTCAACAGCTAATGTTAGTTTAGAAATCACCAAACGACGTTGGCTATTGGGGTGATTTGCAAACAAGAAGCTAGTTCACAGTGCCGCTAGTCTAAATTAAAAAAAGGAACATTGTAAATGGTGATATTATTCTACATATATTACGAATGTGGCAGGTCGGGTGTTGCTCTGCTCCACCCCCTCCCACTTAATCAGTATCACCGGTGCTTGATTGCGCATTGGCAGCACCTGGTTAACTACTGCGCTCCTCCGGGGCGCATTCTCTCCCTGGCATTCACCTGGAAAGGCTCTGGGTCGGCGTGCTCCAGTTTGGTTGGTGTTCGGTGTGATTTCGCCAGGTAAGCGTGTGTGCTTTAACTGCATCTTTATTGCACAGTATGGTGCGACAACCGCCGTGATTTTGCTTTCAGTTTTGGCCGTACTGGTTGGGTTGCAGCTGGAGGAAGTGGTGTCCGCGTTCTGCTGTTGTTGAGGACTGGTTTTTTTTTTAGTGCGTAAAGCTCTCTCTATCGGTAAGCATGCTCGTTGTTAATCATGGTGAACTATAGTAGCCCTTTGCTAACAGCTGTTGCCCTCTGCTCTGTCCTGCTGTAGCTGCTGAATTTGCAGCGGTTCTGTCTCTCCTCCTGCGCTCTGTGGATCCACGGCACAGCCTATTGATGACCACCGCAGCCACCTACGCATATCATCCGCTGCCTCCAGCCTTGGTGCAGCCGCTCCGTTTTCACGCTGTCTTCCACACCGTAGTTTCTTTTTCTTAATGTCCTGAGTTCCTGTTGTGGCTCTCACGCAGCACCAGACTCAAGCCCCACTGCCACTGACTTATTAGTGTTTCTTTGTTTGTTTGGTTTATTTATTTCTTGTTTATGTAGTTGTTTTGGGTAATCAGTTAATTTGCAAGCTCTTTGGTTTCTTTATTTTGAGTTACAGATGGTTATTTTGTTTAGTTCTAATTTAGTTACATTTCTGATTTTGTTTATTCTTATATAAGTAAATTTTCTTTAAGGATTTCTATATAGGTTAAAACAATTAATGTGTATTCTTTCTGTTGGTGTGCATGTGGGTGTGAAAGCTGTGTGTGAGTGTTTTTAGAATAGGACATTTTAATAATTCGTATAGTGCAACCTTTGCGTGTCGCTCCACCTAGTTTTGTGTGTTTTTTTTTTTCCTGGACAGGAGCTGGTGTAGCGCGTGGCAGACTCCCTGGTGGTGGTCCCATCTCACCTCCCTTAAGTTTGCTGTGGCGTGCTGTGGTGGTTTGGTTTGTAATATTGTTTTTGTGTGGTTTTAAGTTTCTTTAGTCTGTCCGCCTCACTGAGCTGTCCCTGCTCCTATTTTTGTTTATTTTCCCCCCTAACTAATGGTGGTATAGCAGACACGCAGGTTGTGAAGAATATGTTCATTTTATCTCTAGTAAACTATTAAATAAAATAATTTATATTTTTGGAAGTCCGTCTCTTGTCCTCTCTATATAGGTGTAACGAGTCTGTGTGACCTCATGGTATTCCCCTTACAGGGTTGAGTGAATTTCCTGGGGTGCAATTCCCCAGGTGGCGTTGTTGGACAAATCCCCCCCTCTTTTACCACGTCTCGCCACAAATTGGCGTTGTCGGCAGGATGCACTGTTAGAGGACAGAGGCGTGACTTCCATTTTTTTTTCTGTTAGTGTGAATTTGTTGTTACGTTGGTGTGTTAGGGCAGCAGTGAAGACGGAGCGGCAGCATCTTCTTTTTTTTTCTTCCTCTTTTTGTTCTTGCCAGTGGTGCAGGTTTCCATTTTGAAAGCGGTGGGTGTGGCCTCTGCGGTTTGCCATGGAGGAGGAACTGCAGCAGCTCAGAGAGCTGGTGGCACAGCTTAAAGCAGATAATGAGCAGCTGTCTCGAGTGAGGGATGCTTCTCAGGCCGGTTCCAGCAGAGCGGACCCCGCTTCTGTCACTTCAGGTGCTAATCCTCCGGCTGTAAGTACTAGCGCCACAGTCACTGAACGGTTGGTTGTTATGCCTAGAGATCGTAGATGCACCATGTTTAATGGCAGAACAGGTATAGGCATAGTGGAGTGGAAAGAGGAAGTGCAGGCCTGTATGCGGGCACGCCACTTGTCTGTTCGTGATCAGGCCTTTTTCATTTTTGACCATCTAGAAGGTGAAGCCAGAGAGGAGATTAAATATCGCCCCTGTGTGGAGAGGGAAGACCCAGACAAGGTTTTGGCTATCTTGACTGAGCTTTATGGCTGTGTTCAGTCATATGTAACACTGCAACAATCTTTCTTCTCTCGAAAGCAGCAGGAAGGGGAGACGCTGTTAGAGTTCTCTTTGGCCCTGATGGCCCTGATGGAACGTGTTAAACAGTCTGCACCAGGTGCCTTGCCGAATGCTGATCTTCTTCTTCGTGACCAGTTCATAGAGCATGTGCTCGATGGTGCCCTTCGCAGGGAATTGAAGCAGTATGTTCGCCGCCATCCCACTGCTTCTTTGCTCGAGACACGTGGAGAGGCCATTAGATGGGAGAGGGAGGGGTCTCCAAGAGGTGCTAGGGAACGTAGCCACTCTCTTCCCTCAGCCTATGGCCTCCAGTATGGGGTCCAGGGTGGCTCTCGCCCCACCCCACTTGTCTCACCCCATGATTCAGAGTTGAGTGAAGTGAAGGCACTCTTGAAGCGTCAGCAGGAACAGCTTGACCAGTTGACTCGGGCCATGGCTTCGTTTCAGGCTCGTCCCTTTCCATCACGGCCTCCTCGCAACGGCCCTGTGATCTGTCGAAGGTGTCAACAGCCAGGTCACTATGCCAGCGATTGTGATGGGGAGCGGGTTACCCCTCATCCCCGTACTGGTTCTGCCACTGGTCGGTCTTCTAATGTGGCTGGGTCTTCACGCTTTGCACCCCAGCCGGAAAACTGACGCCCACTGAGCTGAGGAGCCAAAGCTCAGATGGGGAGGCTGGAGGCTCACAACAAGACCTCATCAGTCGGATAATGGCGCCCTGTCCACATATTAATGTCCTGATGGGTGGGATCACTGTTCCGTGCTTGTTGGACAGCGGGTCCATGGTGTCCACGATCCCTGAAAGTTTCTTTGCCGAACATTTCGCACCATGGGGCCAAGAGCGCCTTCGGTCTTGTAATTGGCTGCAACTGCGGGCCGCAAACGGTCTTTGTATTCCTTACATCGGCTATTTGGAGCTGGATGTCACCTTGTGTGGGAAGGTGGTCCCTGGTTGTGGGGTCCTAGTGGTAAAAGACCCTCCCGGTGCTGCATCTGTTGCCCCTGGGATTTTGGGGAGCAACGTCATCCGTCGATGTTATCGGGAACTCTTTGAGGTGTATGGTCCTGCTCTTTTTGATGCTCCCTCAGTGGTTCAAGCTCCAGTAGCTGTCCTTGAAGCTTTACAACGGTGCCATCAGGCCACCACAGAACCCCCGAGGAACCTTACGGGTTTCGCCAGGGTCCGCGGTAGATGGGCGGTACGCATACCTGGTGGGGTAATGAGGCTTGTGGCCGCCACTTGTCCAGAACAGCTGGCTGGTCAGGCTGTGCTGTTCGAACCAACAGAGTTCAGCCTACCTGCAGGGTTATTGGTGTCTCCTTGCCTTGTCCAGGTCAGCCGTGGTACAGCTCATGTCCCCGTGGTCAATGTGGGGACGACTGATGTGCTCCTTTACCCGCGCACTGGTCTTGGTACTTTAAGTGGGGCCCAGGTTGTCAGCTTACCCACTGGTGTGACTGAAGTGAAGCTCCCGACAGCCTCGATCTCATCTCAGACAGCCTCTGGTGTGGCACCTGATGGGGTCCAAACCATAGACCTGTCTGCTTTGAAAGAACAAGAACAGATGGATGTACATGCTTTGCTGCAGAGGTATCAGTCAGTTTTCTCAAACCATGAAGGTGACTTGGGTTGTACCAACCTCCTTTCGCACGAAATCCCCTTGCTTGATGAGGCTCCAGTGAGACAGCGGTACCGAAGAATCCCCCCCTCCGAGTATGAGGAGGTGAAAGCTCACATTGATCAGTTGCTTGAAGCCAAGGTGATCCGGGAAAGCAATAGCCCTTTTGCTTCCCCTATCGTCCTTGTCCGTAAAAAGGATCGCAGTCTCCGCATGTGTGTCGACTACCGCCTACTCAATAGTAAAACACGGAAGGACGCATTCCCTCTACCTCGTATTGAGGAGAGTCTGGATTCACTTGCCGGAGCTTGCTGGTTTACTACTCTCAACTTGGCAAGTGGCTATAATCAGGTCCCTGTTGCAGAGCAGGACAAGCCGAAGACGGCCTTTTGTACACCTTTCGGGCTCTTTGAATGGAACCGGATGCCATTTGGCTTGTGCAATGCGCCAAGCACCTTTCAAAGACTCATGCAAAGGATGTTCGGGGATCAACAGTGCCAGTCCTTGCTCTTGTACTTGGACGACATCGTTGTCTTTTCTTCTTCCATTTCACAACACTTGCAGCGACTCGAAGTGGTTCTCAGTCGGCTGCAGAGAGAAGGTTTGAAGGTGAAACTTGAAAAACGTGCCTTTTTCCAAAAAGAGGTTCGTTATTTGGGGCACATTATCTCCAATCAGGGAGTTTCCACAGACCCTGCCAAGATTGAGGCAGTGGCGAAATGGCAGCGGCCCCGTCATGTGTCAGAGCTGCGCTCATTCTTGGGGTTTGCCAGCTATTACAGGCGGTTTGTGGAGGGGTTCGCTAAGCTGGCGACCCCTTTGCATCAGTTGGTGGCAAAACTCGCAGGTACCAAGTCCAAGCGAGGATCTGGGCAGGATCTGAGCTCTGCATGGACACCCCAGTGCGAGCAAAGTTTTGAAGCCTTAAAGGCGAAGTTGGTTTCAGCCCCAGTGTTGGCCTATGCCGATTTTTCACGTCCATTCATTTTGGAAACTGATGCCTCTTACAGTGGCCTGGGGGCCGTCCTTTCACAGGAGACTGAGAATGGTATTCGACCCGTCGCATATGCGAGCAGAGGGCTTCGACCCACAGAACGCAACATGGAAAATTACAGTTCGATGAAGCTGGAGTTCCTTGCGCTTAAGTGGGCAATGGGAGAAAAGTTCCGGGAGTATTTGTTGGGGCACAAATGCGTGGTTTTTACAGACAACAATCCGTTGAGCTACCTCGATTCAGCTAAGTTGGGAGCCATAGAGCAGAGGTGGGCCTCCCAACTAGCTGTCTTTGATTTTGAGATCAGGTATCGCTCCGGACGCATCAACAGGAATGCTGATGCGCTCTCCCGCCAGTATCTATCGGGGTCTAGCTTAGCTGAACATGTCTTACCTGGCACTTCAGTTCCATCATTTGCTCAGCCAGCTGCAGTCTCCGCCACAGTGGTACCTGCTGCCCAGGCGATGGTGTCTGTCTTCCGGAGTCATTCTCCAGCGGACCTTCGTTCCTTGCAAGAGGCGGACCCTCTTTTGTGTGATAATTTTCTGCCCTTTTGGAAGAGGTGGGCTAAGCCTACTTTCGAAGAAAAGAAGCAACTTCCTGCTGCTGCTTTGACACTCTTGAAACAGTGGGACCGCCTGATCGAACAGGAGGGCGTACTGTACCGCCGGACTTTTCGGTCGGATGGAGGAGAAGAGTGTTTCCAGCTTGTCTTACCTGCTGTTCTTAAAGAGGAGATCCTGACCCAGTTGCACCAAGACCATGGTCATCAGGGTATTGAGCGCACCATGGAATTGGTGCGGCAACGCTGTTACTGGCCAGGGATGTCCGCTGACATCAAGCAGTGGGTTCAGACATGCGAGCGTTGCCAAGTGGCCAAAGATTCAGGGCCGGTGCCCCATAGTTTTATGGGCCACGTTCTGGCGTCTCAGCCAAACGAGATTGTCGCCATTGACTTCACATTGTTGGAACCTTCACGGAACGGGTTGGAGAATGTCTTGGTAATGACCGATGTGTTCAGTAAATACACGGTGGCAGTCCCAACACGAGATCAGCAGGCAGCAACTGTGGCTCGTGTCTTGCTGACCGAATGGTTTTTTCGGTTTGGTGTTCCAAATCGCATTCATTCTGACCAGGGTCGGAGCTTCGAGAGTTCTCTGATCCAACAACTGTGCCGCTTGTATGAGGTAGCTAAATCACGAACCACTCCTTACCATCCGGCCGGCAACGGGCAGTGTGAACGTTTTAATAGAACTCTCCATGACCTCTTGCGGACTCTGCCAGTCTCCCGGAAGCGGGATTGGGTTTCTTGTCTCCCACAAGTGTTGTTTTGTTATAACACTACGCCACATCAAAGTACAGGAGAGTCTCCCTTCTTTTTGATGTTCGGTCGGGAACCAAGGCTCCCTGTGGACTTCCTTTTGGGCCGAGTCCGGGATGCTGAGCCAGGGGAAGTACAGGACTGGATGACTGAACATCAGGCAAGGCTTAAGGTGGCGTTTGAGAATGCTCGTGGTAGGCTTTTGGCTGCTGCAGGTCGACGAAAAGAGCGACACGACGAGCATGTTCGAGAGGCTCCTTTGCAGGTGGGCCAGCACGTCTACCTCAGAGATCTTGGTGCTAGGGGTCGACACAAGCTTCACGACAAATGGAGCTCCATTCTCTACCAGGTGCTGAAAGCCCCACCCGGAAATGGGGCAGTTTACACCATTGCTCCTGTGGAAGAGTTGCATAGGGCTCGGCAGGTGCACCGAGACATGCTGAAGCCCCAGGTCGTGTCTGGTACCCATCCCCCTAGGGCGCCGCTTCCATCAGCTTTGGCAGCACCTGCAGCTCCCCCAGGTTCACCTGAAGGTGGTGAGCTATGGTTGTTGGTCCCTGACACTGTTCCACCCTCTGCTACTGAGGCACCAGCTCAACCCGGTTATACAGGGCTGGCTGTGAGGACACCAGCCAGTATTGAGCCTAGTTCAGGCTCAACTGCAGAACCGGAACATCTTCACTCTGTGTCCCCTCCTTCTAGCGATCAGTCCATTCCTCCTCAGTTAGTTTTGCGTCGAACCGGCCGTTCCACCGCCGGTCAACACTCTAATGTCCATCGTCTTCCCCAGTCTGTTGGCACTAGGGGTAATGTAGTGCCTGAACCTTCACAGCCAGTGGTAAATTCGCAGTCAGTTCTGTTTAGGCCTTGGTCCTAGTTTGGCATATTTCAAAGTGTAATTCGCCGTCGGGGCGACGACGCAGAAAGCGGGGGTGGAATGTGGCAGGTCGGGTGTTGCTCTGCTCCACCCCCTCCCACTTAATCAGTATCACCGGTGCTTGATTGCGCATTGGCAGCACCTGGTTAACTACTGCGCTCCTCCGGGGCGCATTCTCTCCCTGGCATTCACCTGGAAAGGCTCTGGGTCGGCGTGCTCCAGTTTGGTTGGTGTTCGGTGTGATTTCGCCAGGTAAGCGTGTGTGCTTTAACTGCATCTTTATTGCACAGTATGGTGCGACAACCGCCGTGATTTTGCTTTCAGTTTTGGCCGTACTGGTTGGGTTGCAGCTGGAGGAAGTGGTGTCCGCGTTCTGCTGTTGTTGAGGACTGGTTTTTTTTTTTAGTGCGTAAAGCTCTCTCTATCGGTAAGCATGCTCGTTGTTAATCATGGTGAACTATAGTAGCCCTTTGCTAACAGCTGTTGCCCTCTGCTCTGTCCTGCTGTAGCTGCTGAATTTGCAGCGGTTCTGTCTCTCCTCCTGCGCTCTGTGGATCCACGGCACAGCCTATTGATGACCACCGCAGCCACCTACGCATATCATCCGCTGCCTCCAGCCTTGGTGCAGCCGCTCCGTTTTCACGCTGTCTTCCACACCGTAGTTTCTTTTTCTTAATGTCCTGAGTTCCTGTTGTGGCTCTCACGCAGCACCAGACTCAAGCCCCACTGCCACTGACTTATTAGTGTTTCTTTGTTTGTTTGGTTTATTTATTTCTTGTTTATGTAGTTGTTTTGGGTAATCAGTTAATTTGCAAGCTCTTTGGTTTCTTTATTTTGAGTTACAGATGGTTATTTTGTTTAGTTCTAATTTAGTTACATTTCTGATTTTGTTTATTCTTATATAAGTAAATTTTCTTTAAGGATTTCTATATAGGTTAAAACAATTAATGTGTATTCTTTCTGTTGGTGTGCATGTGGGTGTGAAAGCTGTGTGTGAGTGTTTTTAGAATAGGACATTTTAATAATTCGTATAGTGCAACCTTTGCGTGTCGCTCCACCTAGTTTTGTGTGTTTTTTTTTTCCTGGACAGGAGCTGGTGTAGCGCGTGGCAGACTCCCTGGTGGTGGTCCCATCTCACCTCCCTTAAGTTTGCTGTGGCACGTGGTGGTTTGGTTTGTAATATTGTTTTTGTGTGGTTTTAAGTTTCTTTAGTCTGTCCGCCTCACTGAGCTGTCCCTGCTCCTATTTTTGTTTATTTTCCCCCCTAACTAATGGTGGTATAGCAGACACGCAGGTTGTGAAGAATATGTTCATTTTATCTCTAGTAAACTATTAAATAAAATAATTTATATTTTTGGAAGTCCGTCTCTTGTCCTCTCTATATAGGTGTAACGAGTCTGTGTGACCTCATGGTATTCCCCTTACAGGGTTGAGTGAATTTCCTGGGGTGCAATTCCCCAGGTGGCGTTGTTGGACAAATCCCCCCCTCTTTTACCACGTCTCGCCACACATATATAATTGTATCTTATTTTAGGGAATACAGTGTTTCAGCATCCAGCATTTATGTCACAACAGGATGCTGGCTCCAGTTCACTCAACAGCCAAAGGTGGAAATATCATTAGTTTTACAGATAGTTAAGTCATAAACCAAGATATTGGACTAATTAAAACTGAGCTGATGGTGGTACTTAATGATATGGATCATTAAGGTTATTAGAATTTATCCTGAGGGGGACATGAATGTCGTCCAATCACTGTTGAGATATTTCAGTCTGGGTTTAAGTGGCCAACTGTTCAACAAACTGACGTTGCCATCCCTAAAGCCATACAGCAAGTGTGGCGAGGGAGAGAGAGACCTTAGCAGGGTCCTCAGACTTTTTATTACCTGGTCATTTCCTTTTTCAAAATGACAAATTTATATTCATAGTGCTGCTACTAAAATAAATACCAAGTCCTTTAAAGGTTAATGAAATAGCTCTGGCTCTCTCATGCTACCATCGCCAGCACCCGGGCCTACCGCTGGCTGCCATGGCAACGCACCCACCGTTGATTTATGCTGCAGATAATTAGGAGCAAAGATGACAAAGCCCACAGGTGTGAACACAAACACACAAACACATACATTCACACACACACACACACGCATTCAGACATGTGCTCACACACACACACAAGTCTTTATACACGCATGCTCTCACACAAAAACTCATTATCAAGTGGTTTTGCTTCCTAGATTTAATATGCCCTCCAATTTGGCAAGTCCAATCATCGTCCCTCATTCTCATTCAGACTGGCAACTTGGCTGGCTCTCAGCGCAGATACACTTTCTCTGTTAACACACACACACACACACACACACACACACACGCATGTCTGTTGCCTGCCAAGCATGAAGCCCCGCCTCCGTTAGTCTGCAAAAACAAGCAGCGTCCCTTTGTTCTTCTTCCCCTTCATCACCCAGCTATCTGCAGCACCACTGCAAATCACTAATTCTGATCGGAGGCTCCCCTCACCTCGGGGTCCCACTGAGAGTGAGAAAGTAATTCAGCCAAATGGGTTTCATCAAGTGAAATGGAAAGGTAATGATACCTCTGGAACTTGGGGGGGCCTGAATGTCTCCTTCTTTTTTTTTCTTCTTCTCCACTCCTTTCCTGCTGCTATGTTCGGAGAGGTTTCAGGTTCCCTGCTGAACATGGGTGGAGTCATTCTTTGATAAGTGCTTCATTCACAATACATTCTCATAAATGGATTTTGGGGCTACAGAGAGCTGAGAAGCATCATCCTTCTACCTGACAACCCATATCCACCCTCCTTACTTCCCAAAGGCCTTGCTGCGGGGTCACTTAATAGACTGAAAATCCACACACCAACAGACACATGGAGGCACACTCTCTCACCAACACACACACACACACACACACACTCACCAGTGACATCACCAGATGGATGATGGGGGCTACTGCAAGGCCGAGGGCTCCTCTTTCATCAGACCAGTTTATCTTAAAAGTGCACACTCCCCTGGCACCTTCTCCTGCCTCTTTACCACCCACTCCACACTGCGAAAACGTGCACAACCTGAAAAAAAAAGTCTGCAACCCCGACTGTAAAGATGATGGATGGCGCTGTGAAATGCGACCTTTCTTTTTGCATTTTCCTGTCACTCTCTTTCTCCTCACCCCTTGCAGCCTTCCTGCACGTCTGATTTGATTTTCACTTGATTTGTGGCAAAAAAAAACCCCCAAAAAAGTGTATAGTTTGCATGCTCATATGTTTGTATAGGGTGGAGACAGCAGAAAGAGAATTTTGAAATGAGTCCCCAGGCTTGAGTTGTCCCTGTGAAAGTCTCGGTTTTCAACTAGTGTGTTGAAAACAGACTGCAAAGTGAGGTAATGTTTTTTGACAAGACCTGGGAGCAGAGCCTCGCGGATGACATCTCTTGGCGTTGTGATTGTTTTGGCTACTCGCTAAAGCCGCTTAATATCACTCTTCTTCTACTACTAACAATTGCTTGCACTAGTTTTTAAAGAAAACCATTCAGCCAGAAACAAGCAACTGAGAAGTGAATTCAAGCCGGGTACCATGGAGAGGGTGGACGCTGGATAAGAATAAAATTGAAGGAGATAGTGGAGAAAAGATAAAGACATATTTACAGTACCTGCCAATTTATAATCCCAAACTTCAATATCTCCTGCCAGGAGTTGAAGCTGGCCAAAGAGAGAGAAACAAAATCCTGAAGAAACAATACATTCTTTTGAGAAGTGCATATACAGATTTGGTTTATATATATATATTATCTAGTTATACTCTGCACCCTCTAAAATGGTTCTTAATAACAGCTCTGGAGCAGTTTTTATTTTTATCCTTAAGAACGTTTGCTGTTTAACGTTCTTTGGGCAACTGAATGTAAAGAGACATCTTTAAGTCACAGCTGCAGCAATTTCTGAGCTGAAACTTTTTTCTTTGAAATACCCACAACAGTTTAAACACATTTGAACAGACTTTTTTTGTGAACCTGAAGTACGTACGACTTTAACTAATGGCTGCTGTATGTCAAACCTATTGTCCAACGTGTGGCAGTGTGTACAAATTATTTTTGTGGTATCATTTCTATTTGTAAAAAGTGATATACACCACCTTTTAGAGAGAGCAGTTAGTTATGCTATAATAAATAACTTCACTGAATGACTTAAATAACAAAACATGGATTCTATATTACTGTATTTTTTTCCACATGCCACGCAATAGAGGGTTAAATAACTCCAATCTAAATTTTGGCTTTTCATACCACACTCAATTTAGCAATTTATCCTAGCTTCTCTGCTAACCTGTTAACTAGTATTCACAGACTCGCAGAGCATGGTGTTCAGATGTTACTGATGTGTTTTTATCTATTTTTAATCATATCATTGCTATTTTTTAAGTTAGTTGAGCTACTTCACATTGTTTTCCCCAAAACCCTCTGACAACTGCAGCAGTACTCCTGGGGTAGCACTACTGGTTGGAAATCACACACACATCCACATTACATCCCAGTTGGACTATGCATACGATAAGTGCTTCTCTCTTGCTGAATGCACCCCCATGTTCCAGCTCGAGTTGTATTTCTCAGGCAGGATTTTATCCATGTTCCCCTCAAAGTGGAGAGATTTCATGGAGGCAGATAAAGTAGGGGAGAAAAACGAAGAGTGATGGGAGCCAGGGGCGTGTGAACTCTCCTCCCTCCGAAAACCTTGCATACCAAACCGTCATCCACACACACACACACTCGCACACGACAGGCACATTATCAGTCCTCTCTCTTGGGCACTCACCACAAACATGTTAACACACCAACAAACACAGAGTAAGTCATCAATCATCAAAATATTTTGCTGTTCTGATTTCCCACCTCTTCCATTGAAGTGTACCCTCTTTCACCCTGGGTTGTGGATTCATGGAGCCTTTCACTGGCGATTAACAAGTGAAGCATAATATGATTCAAACCAATCAAACATAAGGCTCAATACTGACGTCAGTTGACTCCACATCAATGACAAAACAGCCACTTCATGACTTTTTCTTCCATTAAAAACACACAAAATGGAGATATGTTTAAGAGTCTGTTGACTCGCTTGACTGGTATTTCACATTTACCTTCCCTCACACCACCAATTCCACTCAGACTCCCCCTCTTTTGCTCAAATTAACATAATATGCTATTAATAACAAACATGGCAGCAAGTAGTTAAAGGTCCAGGGTGTGATTTTTAGGATCTATTGACAGGATTGAAATGCAATATTCATTAGTATGTTTTCATTAGTGTATAATCACCTGAATATAAGAATCATTGTGTTTTTGTTGTCTTAAAATGAGCTCTTTATATCCACACTGAGAGCGAACCATCGCTTTCTACAGTAGCCTAAAACAGACAAACCAAACATTGATCTAGATATGGACTTTTGTTGTGAAATTTCCTACATATTTGGAAGAAGAGGGTGAGTCGTGGGAGAGTATTCATTTAGTTGCAATCTGCAACTAAATGCTATACACTGGACCTTTTAAGCCCAAGCTTTGTCATTAGTCCATAACTTTCTAAAAGCACATTTCTTTTCTAGAAGATGTTTAAAAATGATTCTTCATGCTGCGAGAAGTCCCATCGAGAGGCACAGAATGGGGAGCCTTAATGATTCAGAGCTGCAGAGCTTAACAAGGACTCTGGAACATGTCACGTAGTAAAAACATTTACTGTTTCAGCGCCCTCAGACTTTGTCCACACAAAGATGCCTAAATCAGAAACATTACTTCGGTATGAAAACGTTACATGTGTTATGGATGTGTTACTAGACACAATAGGAAAATCACTTCCTCTGCTTCCTCCTTTGGCCAGCAACGAATTAAAACTAAATGGTGCATCATAAGCCAACAACATCTGGAGTATGACAGAAACATACAGCAGGGTGTCAGCTGGTGAAACCTCCATTCTGTCCCTTCCTGCTCTCTGTGTGCACTTTAATACAGCCAAATTCGTACACCCTAATATCTCAGATGCAGGTGCTTTGGAAAGTATAACTTCAGTTTTGAGTAATAAAGATCCTTCAAACTGCTCCACTGAGCATCACAATGTTAGACATACTTTGAGAAGAGTTAAATTTCGGACAACTGAACTTGATTGTAGATCTATAGATCTAGACGTCTTCTTGAATCAGAGGCAAAACATGACGTAACCACAGATTCAACTTTTCTCAAAGAAAGATGACCTAGACGACCAAGAAACTTCATGGAAATATTGGTCATGCTAACATTCCGGTCCTTGGTTGGATCGCCTAAAGTGTTTTTATGCTACTACTGCTGTCAGACAACTGAACAAATGTTCAATTGATGTTTGATTGTGGGTCGTAAATCTTTTGAGACCTTTTGTACTTGAGATTGTTCTTACAAAATCATAAATACAGACTTTTATTTTGTGAGATCAGCTGTATTGACATTTACAGTAAAATGAGTGGTAACAAAGAGGGTTGAAGTGACATTTATCCACTCTGGGAACGCTTTTAAGAACCCTTATTCACGTGGTGAGAAAGAAGCAATCTTACTGTGGACCTAAGGCTAAAATAAAGTGATGGTTTTTCAGATTTAGTTAACTTACTGTGAGTGTAATCTTAATGGGCTGTTATCCAGTTTTCCCTGGTCTCATTCGCTGACACACCCAACACCCTCGTGAACAACCGTGACCACATCAAACTGCATCCTTCTCTCCACAGCAGAGAGATTTCAGTTCACTTAACAAAACATCAAAGCAACACTACCCACTATCATGTCACATTCCATGTTTTACACTCCCAGTCCAAAGAATCAAAGTATTCTTCTAGCCCTTTAATCGCCAGGGCCTCACATCCCTGACCACTTGACACTCCAGAGTAAAGAGCTGGAGCTCCAGAGGAGAATATCACAATAAACTTCCCCACCCTGAACTCTGGTCCTGGGCCAAGCCTCAGACTTTTGTCGACAATACAATTTTCATTCCAGCAGCATCCCCGCCCCTCTTTACTGCACCCCTCTCATTCTCTATCTCCTCACTTACAAACTATCCATCCCCATGTGTACAGCACTGCATGCATAATGACCGCTTGGATTATGAATCATCACAGATGTTTTGTTGGACGTCCACACTTTAGAGAATTGTGGTTGCTCATAAGGTCCACTCCTTAGCATGGTTTACACACATATGGAAGTTTTTATATCCAGCCAGAAAAAAAAAAGTTTTAGGGTCTGAGCCACTTGAGGCCACAGGATCGAATGTGGGATGTTGGAAAAAGCTGCATTTTTTCGCACTCGCACCAAAAAATGATGGAATGATGTGCTCGTAAAGACCGCTTCCCACAACTTGCATGTGTTCTGCATTACAACCCCCCCCCTTAATTCCTGTCCTCCCCTGTTTTCACTTGCACTGCTCGCCACCTGGTATGTGCTCATCCATGACCATCGTGATGACAAACCTGACAAATATATCTGTATTTTCTTTTTCCATCCCGTTCTTTTTTCCCTTTTAAATTCCTCCTCCTTATCCTTTGTCTCTCTATCGTTCTCCCCTTCTTATAGTTTACACAAATGAATGACGAAAAGGCTCTTATCTGCGGTCCTGTTCTGTCTCTGAATGAAAAGAGCTGTCCTTATTGTGTTTTATGTGGTGTGAGGAACAACTCTGGACTTATCTCTGTTATCTGGATTCCCCCCTGCAGGAGAGAAATTCTCGAGCTTGTTGAAGAGTGGAATCCAGGCTCGCAGTCACATCAGCTGCAGTTACATTAGCCAGCTGTCCACATGTTTCTAGTTGAACCTACGTTTCTTTGCCCACAGAGCACTTACAGTCACAACAGCCTTGGCTGATCATGGCTTTCTTCACCGGGGATCTCCATGATCTCATTACTGAGCTGAGGTGGCTGAAATGATGCAACTGATTAGCTCCGATGACCTTTAGTTTGTTTTCCAGCCCTGGAGAGCTGCACTGGAGTGTGCAGTGTGATGTCCTCTAGTCATATTCAAGGCTCTGAAACACCCTCGATGCACGATTTCATCTTGATCAGTGTGACCTTGCACATCCACCCATATTAGATAGAGTCAGTTTAACATGATTTTACTCTTGGCTGTTTTGGTGAAACAGAAAGAATAATAATGTGTCAGGAAGACTTGAGCCAAACTGTCTTACATTGTTAGTATTATTGTATTCTCAGAAGGTTCACCACACCCCAGTCCTCTCTTGGCTTGTGGGCTGATGTATGCAGCTGAGATGATCCATGGTCCATGGAGAGTGCAGTCTGGCTTGGATGGATTTATCAAATGTGAGTAATGAGTCCTCTCCAAAGAACACATGAAGACTCCCTCGCAGTAGATCAACCCCCCCATCCTCCTCTTCCAACTCCCTCAGCCCCTGATCTCCAAACACTAGGCCTTCGCTATCTATCTATCTATCTATCTATCTATCTATCTATCTATCTATCTATCTATCTATCTATCTATCTATCTATCTATCTATCTATCTATCTATCTATCTATCTATCTATCTATCTATCTATCTATCTATCTATCTATCTATCTATCTATCTATCTATCTATCTATCTATCTATCTATCTATCTAATTCTTCCCCTCCCAGCCACAGCTGCCTTGGCCCCAGTTCTTTTTAGGGAGGAGGGAGTAATTATATGATGAAAAACAAATAACATTTGGTTGTAGATGTCTACTGGGTTTGGATTGCACTGATTGGTCAGTGGGTGCACTCTGGGCCAACATTTTGAGAATTACATTGTTTGGCCTGTTCTGTCAGTCAGAGGAGAAGAAATACCATCTGCACCTTCTGTAGAGCTCCCTCTGTGTTCTGGCTCTGATGTAGGCCAAAAGCTGCAAATCATCATACAAGCGAGAAACAATATCTCTAAAGCTCCAAAAATCTGTAAGCTGCTGTCATTTTTACTGCCATCAAATTACCCAATCTTGAGATGTTTGGACTTAACTGGATTGCATGGAGGCGGCCCAGTATCTCCAAAAATTCTGTTCATATTGGATGAACCTGTGCCTCAAAGTTTACATCCAGTGTCAACGTTCAATACACATTCAGTGTAACAAGGCAGTCCAGTTGGTGGGAAGTTGGTGTAGCATGTCAGACTTTCCAAACCTACGGCCAAACAAGAACACTGATACTGGATGATACTGCAAAACCACAAATTATATTACTGTAATGTGTTTTTACATCCTGCGCCAGTGTTGTTACTAATCTTTCATTTTGCTACCTCTGCACATGGAAACTTTGGTGTATATGATTCGGAAAAGATCAAGCAAGGCAAATAGATTCTGGTTAATAGTTAAAGTGCCATGAGACTGTGTATCAACAATGATCATGCAAGTTTATGTCTGGGTATAATACAGTCTTAAATGCATCATGACTCATGTCAGATTGCCTGACGAATACATGAGTCCCACAAATTTGTATTACGTTTTGCTTTTGTTTTTTGTTTGTCTTTTTGTTATGCTGTGCGTTGTTTCATATTGTACAGTGATTAACTAATTTGTATTGATAAGATTTTTCCGATTCCGATTCCATTATCGATTCTCTTATTGATTCTCATTTGGGGAAAAAAGGAGAACAAACTGTTTGATCAACATCAACTTTGTTTAGTTAGAAATATCACAACCTTACAACAGCGAGGTCAAAAGAGTCAGCCAGACTCTCTCTCTCGTCATGGTCATCTTCTAAATGTAATGAAGGCATTCGTTTAATGTTAACTGTTATAGCATGTTGCCATGTTGCCATCTTTTTGGTAAAATGCAGCCGAACTTTGGAGCGTTTGAACGGAGTGGGTGCCCTTGTTTACTACTGTGCACTGCACTTGCGAAACTTGCATGTAAGTTACGTGCCGTTATTAGTCGTGCTTGCTAGAATCCACAAGAAGTTACACAACGTAATTCTTGATGTAGATGTAGGTTGTAGCAGCAGTCACCATAAGAGAATGGACTGTGACCTTCCACTGACAGACTATTTTGATGTCTTCTTGGTGTTGGACGTAAATTGTCTTCTATGCAGGAGACCAGTGTGTTGGCGTTGCCTAACCCTGGCCATGAACATAGTTTATTTGCCATAATCATAATCTTTCTCTAACCTAAACCATACCATAGTTGCTGTGCGCAGCAAGAAAGTGAGAAACTCCATACAATAACACCCTTAAACGTCAACATGTTATTCATGTTTAGTAAAAAAGAACACAGACAGAAACTCGTGACATCATAACTTAGTATGTTATTATAATATGACCTCTGAGGCGTCTAAGAAAGACTGATGAGTCCACATTGGTTACTCCTTATTGCTTTCTCTTGTCTACACTCTGTTTACCTCTGGTTTCACTCTGAGTGTGTACACTGCCTGAGGGTAAAGTTGATCAGATGACAGAGGTTGTGTAACCCCCAGGGTTAACTAACAGGTTTTTGGTTTTGGTTTCCTCCAGGAGCTGTCAGACATCCAGGCCCCATTTGATTTGCATGTTAAAGCTGGGGGATACTGTCTTTCAACAACATAAAAAGCAATGATCATCAATCAGCCCGACACGAGTCAAACTGTAATCTCGTTAGTTGTTTCCAGTTTGGATCTAATTGTGTTTTATGCAAAACAGAAGCCGATCAAATGTCGAAGCACAAAAAAAGTTGTGCTGTTCTGCAACATTTGGTTTACGGCTGTTTTGCATTGAGACGAGTTGTATACTGTATATACAGCATATACAATAAACTGTCTGTCTGTGCGAATGTAGTGCAGAGTCAGCTGTAGCAACACATTTTTCACAAGCTTTAGTGTGATAGAAGCCGAGGCGATTTAATCCTTCAGTGTTTAGAATTAATTTGGTGTTCCTTGACTTGGCTCAAAGCGAAGAGGCCATATGGCACAACTGACTCACCGTGGACCCTGACAGACACAACTTCAAACCAGAGAGGAGATCACTTGTGTGGCCCTCCAACAATATGAATTACTGAAAAACATTAGCCTGAAAAGCAGGAGTGACACTTTGCATGTCTCTGAGGAACGTCCCTGCCACTTCTCCTGTCACATTTTTGATTGACATTTATCAATGCTGCCACTACCCTTGTGTATAACGTATTGTAGTTGTCCCACTTCTTATACAGCCAAATCAAAGGCTGGCTATCCAGAGATTTGAGGCTTGTGGATGCTGATAGTTGTTTGTGTGAGTGCCCTGAAATGACACAGTGACATGATCACTCACACGTAGTGAATAGACATTTGACACCTAACCTGGAGGGAAATGGTAGTGACATGGTGGCGTCTCTGCTGCCTCCATTTCGGGTTCATATACTGGCACTGTCAAAGCATTCTGACTGGCACTATTGGACTTAACACCGGAGCAATGAGTGTAAATAGGCTGTTTTTGTATTCTATCAATCCGCTGTGAACATTAAGTGGTTGTTGATTTTATCATCAGTCTCTAAAGCGCCAGAGCTGACTGAAGAGTCCTCCTGCCAGAGTGAGTGTTATAATTATAGACACTATTTCATTCTGGGATAACAAGTCGAGGTGCTAGAGAGACACGTCAGAGCGTCACTACTGTCCTCCTGCAGTTGCTCCTAGCAACATCATTTTCCCGAATGTCAGGAGAGTGAGAGATGGTGCCGGCTGTCTGATTATGACGGAGCAAAAGACTGCATGCCTAGAAATAATGTAATTATCTCCTGCATCATCGCACCAGACATGAGGAGGGGGAACAAAGTGTGCTAGTCGTATGTTATGTGTCAATCGTCAATCAGTTTCATGATGCCTGTACAAAGAGGCTCGTAGGCTTGAATGAAAAGTCATTGTATTTATCAATCTTCAGTTTTTCTGAATCATTTAATAATCTGGTGCATTTTCCTCCACTGATTTGAGCATCAATTAAATATTTTTTGTTCTTCTGCATGACATAAATCGTGGCATTAAGACACCCTTTGTTGCAAATGGCATCCCCTCACTCTATCTGAGCCCTCAACTTCTCTCTATCCAATTCTCCTCTGCAAGCAATCTAAATCGCTCCTCTGGGATGCTGGCTTTGCTGTAATTCAGGAGTAGATTAAGAGAAGATATGGTATCTGAGAGCAGCAGGCCTGAAAGAAAGACAGTACTCAATAGACAAAGAGAGGAAGGGAATGAGAGAGGGAGAAAGACAAAGACAGAAACAGAGATGGACAGAGATTGATGGCTGCAGAACTCCTGGTATAGTGAGCAAAAGTGGATCAGATAAAGACAAAAGAGGGACACAAACAGAAAGAGACAGACACAGACATCAATAGATTCAGACAGACAGTCTTTGTTATTGGCCCACAGGGACAAAGTTAAACCAGAGCCACTCAGTTCCTCTTAGTCTTAAAGACTCTCTGTTAATCAGACATCATACACTTTCTCCTGGAGGCGCCTCCAGATGCCTGGCCCAAAGGCGTGCACATCACAAGCTCCACATTGTCACACAGGATGAAAGGATTATAACCGTAAAAAGCACCAAGCATCATATGATAATAATGGATATCACAGATAAGACAAACATCTACAGTGTACCAGCTGCTTTTGAAAGCTAAATGTCTTGAAATAAAACAGTCTTAACTCAATTCAAAGAACTGAGATGGCGGCAGGGTGGCGAGGATCAAGCACCCATATTTAGAAGAAGACACTGGACACAGGTCCTACCAGGTCAGGAGCTATGGAAAGAGCATTTCCACACCGGGATGAGAGGAACAGGTAAGAACGCTCCAGCACCACACAGGAGGGGTCAGAACCAGGAGATCAATCTGTGAGGACGGTGATCAGGCAGAGAATAAGAGTTCAGGGGATCAGGCAAAAGTTGAGACGGGAAGGTTAAAGAATCCGGTAGTAAGTGCTGGAAAGCTTAGCGTAAAAGACAATTTGATGAAGAGATGAACTGGCATTAAAGACTGAAGAACTAATGAGGGAAAGAAATGCAGGTGGGGAGATGGGAGGGGAAAACCAGCTGAAGGGAATTTGGAAAAGGCATTTCATGAGGGAGTGGCAGGATTTGAAATGACTGGAGAATTAATAACCGTGAAAACTGAGACTAAATTCTTGGTTGGTTCTTGCTAAGAACCGGTTCCAGGTGTTTCAATTCCATGGAATCGTTTGGCAGTTTATCTAATGATTCTTTTATTGATTCCAGGTAGCACGAATTACATCACGTAACCTCCGCAAGAAGTTACGCACGCTCGATTTCAGCAAGCACGACTAATTATGCCATTTAACTTATGCAAGTTTCGCAAGTGCAGTGCAATCAGTAGTAAACAATGGCATCCACTCGGTTCGCCAACACACTGGTCTCCTGCATAGAAGTGAATTTACGTCCAACACCAAGAAGACATCGAAATAGTCTTATCAATTTAGAAAGCACGAATTATGTCGCGTAACTTCTTGTGGATTATAGCAAGCGCGACTAATTACGGCATGTAATTTACGCATGTTTCGCAAGTGCAGTGCAGTCAGTAGTAAACAATGGCATCCACTCGGTTCAAACGCTCCAAAGTTCGGCTGCATTTTACCAAAACAGATGGCAACAGGGCGACTTGCAATCATTGCAAAGTTGAGATAACAGCGTCGGGAGGGAACACGAAAAACATGCAGAAACATTTGTGCACACAACATGCAATATTTTGAAATAAATGTTGTGTTTTTGACACACTTTGGACTGGAGATGAATCTCAACCTAGCAGCAGTGGCAGCAGCCAGACTATGACCACCTCTGTGGTTACTACGGAAGGTACGGAAGGTAAATAACACACTGCCTACCATGTTAGCACAATGTGCTTCTTTGTAAAACATGCTATAACAGTTAACATTACATTTAGAAGATGACCATGACGAGAGAGAGAGAGTCTGGCTATCTCAGAGGCTGGCAGCTGTACTGTATCGATGAGAATCGATAAAGAATCGAATCGTTAAGCAGAATCAATAATCCCATCCCTGTGAATGAATCAAGTATGAACACATGGAGATCAAGAAGGATTCCCAACAGAATCATTGTTCACTTGCTCATTTTTTTCAGAATTTCAAATATGTCTGGTGATGGCTCCTTGACGGTGACGGCTGTCCAACCAATCAGAGCTTTGTATAAATATAAACTTACATAGACTTACATGCTTTGTTACGTACTTATCGTACCCAGAGAATGGACTTGCATTGTACAGACGTAAGTGGGAATGATGGAGATGGCACCTGATAACGAGCTAGCGTGGCACCAAAATGATTTAAAATCTGTTATTTTACGGTAGAAATGTCACACAGTGTTGCTTTAAGAAACTTTTGTTCAATGCGAATAAAGAATGTCAGCACCTCCAACAAGTTCAACTTTGGAGAAGACAAAGGGCAAAATCAATAAACCTCTGCTCCATGGAATTAATTTAGTTTTGATTTATTTCCATTAAATCCTCACTTCTGCAGTTTTCGGTTGATCTGTTGTTGTTATGCTGGCAACAGACCGACCTGGGGCTGCTTGCAGCACGCTGCTGGGCTGCTTACAGTTGTTCATCCACATTTTTAATTTGAGTTCCACACTTTTATCCACAAATTATGTCCTAAATCTAATTACAATGTAGTAAATCATGAACTGAGCACAAGCATTAGAAACTGTTTGTCTAATGCCTGTGTTAACACCACCTCCACCTTCCACATAGGCTGTCAGGGTGGTGGCTCCAGAGATCAATCCAAACACCTGCTTGCCTCAGAATAATGCGTTCAATACACAGTGTAATACATAAATCATCTGGCGGATTAGTCTCTATCATTAAATCCTCGACTTAAATCGGCATATTCCTTCAACTCTCCAGTGATTGTGATGATATGTTGTCACAGAGTGAATAATTAAGTGAGACGACATGGAAATTCAGTCTAATTATCAGGGTGCAGTTATGAATGACACCACTGTTAAAACAGCACGATGCACTCATTGGGTTTGTTCGGGTGCATTAGTTTTGCCAGCAGGCTCCCTCTCCTAGTAGCCTCGCTAGACAATCACAATCCCTCAACCTGCACAGCTTGTAGTGGCTTGCTCTGGTTCTCCTCCCACCGGCCTGTGAAGCATGGCGTCCCATTGAGCGCTCCCGTCGCTCTTGTCGTAGCTCTGTGTGGCTCTGACAGCTGGGACACAGGAACAGTTGGAGAACGGGTCTTCTGGCCACGTCCCATTGCACTGCAGCACAGCTTGGCTGTGAGATCATCGTCATCTCGAGGCAGAGACAAGAAGCTGTCGGACTGCTGAAGTGTTAGAGCACCAGAAACACCAGCAGGTTGACATCAAACATTAGATGCAATGCTGCGGTGTAATGGACTTCTTTTAAAACATCTGTTTGTACCTCCACCTTTGATACGATGCAGTAAATCTGTTTTGCGTTAATATGCACAACGCAGTTCCACATCCAGTCATGCAGTATTGGGCTGGATCAATACTGCATGCTGGGTAAGACAGAACAGAAACACTATATTTTTCTCTGATATCACAAATACAAATATGCTTTTCACTGAAACCATCAGTATCCATGATGAAAACCAGTGATGTGATAGAACTGTGTGTGTCCAGATATTCTTACCATGACCATGACATTATAACACAGTCTGACCCTCTCTCCTCCACTCTCTCTCTTTTCCATGGAGGGAGGCTTCCACACCCCAGTAACAGGTTTGATTGGAAAGCATCTAGCCCCCGGCAACCAATCCCCCAGCAGTGCTGCACACACACACACACACACGTACACACACAAACACTCCTCACACAGGGTTTCCGTGGCAACTGTGGTGCAGGGGGCAGACAGAATGATTTGGTCTGTGGAGCAAGCCAGTCTATGGTGATGAGGGGATGAGGCCTCCACCAGAGAGCGGGGTGTGGGGAGGGCTGGAGGGTGAGAGAGAGAGATAGGCTCAATAAGGGAATGATCTGTTGTAAGAATACATCAAAACACCGGCTGAATTAATTTTTTTTTCAGGTCACGAGGTTCAAAATTATCGATGGAAAATGTGCCTGCAAAGTTGCTAAAACATATTTGTGAGCGTTTCTTTGAATTTAGTCTGGATTCTGTTTGCATCTGCCTTGTTTCTGTCACAAACTGTGCTGCTGTTTGTTTAAAACATTCCTCATTTTGAATAGCCGGTTTAAAAAAAAAAAGATCTGTAATGGCCGACAATCTGGCTGTCTGGCTTGTTCTACTTGGAGCTGGATGTCGCACAGCTTCCAAAAACTGGGCTTTTTGGAGATTACCAACTCTGAACTAGTTCTCTCTGGTTACTGGAATGGGATTAACTGCTGCTGTGTATGTGTATGCATCCATGCACATATGTGCATGTGTGAAAAAGTAGGAGATTGTGTTAAAGAGACAGACAGACAGACAGACAGACAGACAGACAGACAGACAGACAGACAGACAGACAGACAGACAGACGGACAGACGGACGGAGAAATAATACGCTGTATTTGTGCTTTCCCAGCATCCTTTGTTAAACGTGGCTTAGCCCAGAATCATCTGTTTAATCTTGCCGCCATTTTGTTGTCTGGTGTCTATGGCTCTTCTGTATCTCTCTCATGGCAGTCAGAGCGGCTTAACTTCCCAGGACGGTTACCATAGCAACACCGACAGAGGTTTACCAGTGGCCGTGGCGACGGTTGATGCACTGAGATGTGGCCTGCCATGGTTTTGGGATACAGCGGAGTTGGGGTGGGGAGTGAGGGGGGACCGGCGATATCAGCCACACCTTGATAAGGAAGATGGTTCAACGGTGCGTGTTTCGAGGTTCAAGCCGTGCAGTTAGAACTTTTTTTTTCTATATTTACTTCTAGTTTACCAGCATGCCAGTCTATGTCTGGTCTGCTTGTGGTTTGTGCATGAGCAGAAGTGATTTTTTGTCTTTCTCTGGCTGTCTCTGCGCTTGACTGTGCACCAATCAGCACTGTCTGATCTTAAGAGACTCAAATCTTGCCTCTCCACTGAGGTGAGAATTCTCCAATCAATGTCTCTGCCATTTTCCCTCCACCTCGAATGGATTGGATTTTTTTTCCCTTTCTCTCTCCTCCACTGCAGCCGAATCGTAATTTTAAAAGCGTTTGGTGTAAATACCACTATTGTTGGAGGCGTAATCAAACATTCATGAAGGAGAGGGATCCAGGGAGCAGCAGAGAATCTAGGTCACGGATGCGCTGGCAAGTCTCTGAGACTGCTACTTCACCCAGTGTGCCGTTCTCTCTTTTTAAACCTCGTCTTTGTCTCGATGTCTCTCTCCTTTTCCCTTTCTTCTCTTTCTCTCATCCCATTCTCGTCATCTCCCCCGTCTCCCTCGTCTCCTCTCTCTCCTCATCACCCCTTCTTCCTCTCTTCTCATTTGTATTCCTCGACTCTCTCCTTTCATTCTTTGCCGTCTCATCTTCTGTCCATAGCTCCTGCTTATATACCTTTTTTTCATTCAGCATATTTTTTGTTTTTTTTTGCTGTGCAAGTTAAAAAAAAAGAGGTTTTAAATCCTTACATCCAACGATTTTAGGAAATGTGAAAGCACATCTGTACCAATGTATAACCACAGTGTAACGCCTACAGACAGCTTAGCCAGCGGCTCACAGTAATGGCCCTTTTGACCATCATCAGTCAAGGAGAAGGTCATGTTGTCAGTGCTTTTACAACCATCTCCAAGCCAACTGTGGCTCACTGAGCAACACATTAGCAAAAGCTGACCTTGTGAGTGTGGTCACAGTGGCAGCCAGGACGAGATAGACGGCACTATAGAAACATCAGAAAGAGAGGTATGCTTCAAATCCTTAGAGAATAATTACAATTTTATTTGTGGCCATCTTTGCCGTAGACTAGAATAATGTTTCATTCGCCAGAATAACTGCTAAGATCTTGAAACACAACATGGCAAAAACAAAGTCCAAAAAAGCTGTTGAAGTTGAATAACTGAAAATCAACAGGGGTTGCTCAACCAGTTCACCTTGACAGAACAAAAAAAGTCCATGGGTGAGTTGAGATGCAGACATGACTGTTATGACTGTAACAGCAGGACAGACAAGGAAGGTGAAACACTGGAGATATTTCTGAGATTTGAACATCTTTGTGGTAATCTTAGATAATGGACATCGGAAGAAACTGTTAGCAGATATATCAGGTAAGGAAGAAACCAAGTTGTAAGAGTGCATGTATGCTCGGATACATTTTCATCGCTAATTAATTAAAATTTGTTTAAGTTTGCTTTCAACAGCATGTGCTGTAGAAGATACGTTTTTAATATATGGTAACCTATGGTAGCATGCTTCATTATTCTAACATGGCCAAAGAAAGAAATGCTTAAGACAATAGTTTGACAATTCCATTGTTTGGAAATCACATTCTTCAACATCTTCTTTCATTCTACATCAATATGACCCTTATTTGTCTAATAATTAATTATTATTAATAATAATTCATTAACTTAGCTTAATGTATAAGATAAAAGTAGATGGAAGGCAGATTTAGTTACCTAAAACCTCAAGTTGAGCAGAGCCAGGTTAACTGTTCCTCTCCGTTTCCAGTCTTCATAAGCGAACTGGTTCCTGGCTGGATTTAAAACAACATTACATAAAAAGTAATACAAGTGCAAGTAAGTACAACAACACAAGACATACCAGGCAGCTAGTCCAACAAACAAGAAGCCCAGCTCATGGTCTGTCTTTAAGCCTTTTATTTTACAAAGCTCTCACCAACGACTCAAAGTTTGCTCATGTCTGAAGGCTCTTCTTATTTTCCTTGGTCCTCCTCTTTGGTTTCTTCCGAGCCTGGCTGCGGTACTGTTGCACATTTTAGTGTTGCTCCCTGTCTACATTCCCCTGTCCCGGGCCTTGAAACCTTCCCAGAGATCCAAAATGCCTGTGGCACCAGAACAAACACTAACACTTCCCTGGTGCTCTGAGCTCACAGTCCAGGCAACCCAACTAACAAACTAAACTAACATAAGCTGACAACAGCTATAGTTCACAGTAGTTTACTTTACTGTCCATCAGGAAACTGTAAATCACAGAGAGTTGTCCCAGAGGACATCAGAGGGGAAACCAGAATACATTTTTTCCATAAAATATGGTCAACAAAGTAAGTGAAATAGTTGGTGGTGAGTGACTTTGTTCTGTAAAGCGAGATTGTACCTAGAGCACAAAGTTAGATACTACAAGACGTGCAGACGTGCGGAGGACAGAGACACCATTCACCTGATTATAAGGCCGGGATGCTTTGTAATTGAATTATTTGCATTTGAAAAAGTTGCATAATGTTGCTTTAACAGGCATGGGAGTGGTATCTTTTCATCTGAACCTCAGCAAGAAAGTAAACTATTTTTTTAATGAGACAGCTAGTGCAACAGCAGCTAGACGGAGAGGTGGCATCAGGACTTCTCTATGCCCTCTACAGGGAACGAAATATGAGCCTTTATGAGATCAGACAGGTTGTAAATCATCCAAACCTAATTTGGAGATAAAGCCAAAGTGAACACATCTGCAATGTTGATAATATTCCTCATTGCACAGGAAACGTGCGTGTGTGTGTGTGTGTGTGTGTGTGTGTGTGTGTGTGTGTGTACGACACTGAAAGTTTTCTGCCTTTTCCATATACCACATTTAGTTTGTTTAAGACCTGTCTGATTGGCTGACTGCTTGTGTTTCTTGCCCCATCGGTCTGTGTGCTGGGTTCCTCCAGCTCAGCAGGTACTTTGGTAAGTGCAATGTTGTTGTTGCCGGAAATAAGACCCAAGTGGTAATAAATCGAAAGTATCCTATATCCTCTTTAATCTTAAGAAACTGGTGAGCTTTGAGAGTTTGCATGATTGCCGCCAGCAGTTTTATGCATGGATCTTTTCTCCTATCTGCCTCTGTGTGTTTGCATGTTCCCCTCTGAGTGCATGTTGATTTTAATACTGATCTTACAAGACCCTAAATCCCTGGATCTGTCCATCATTCTCCCCTCCCCTCTTCTCTCTCCCTCTACCCCCTCCGTGGTATTAGAGGGTCTGAATCCACTGGCCACTCCAAACCCGACCGACCCACTGGCATTGAACTCTCTCCAGCTAATCCATTTGTATGTTTTTCAATTACATACGGGAAGCAAGTGGGCAGTAAGCTCTCGGCCTCTGCCTGGAAAACGTTGTCCCCTCGTGACCTTAATATCACGCTAAAGAAGATGGAGAGATGGCGGGAGGGAACTATGTATGTAGCAGGGGGTGAAACAAAACAAGAAAAATAGGTCACATGTTTCTCAATTCCACGCCACAGAATTGGATTGTGCTGAGGAGAAATAATCATGGTCATGTTTGAATCTGACAGGCAGATTGCCGGGCTGCCTTTCCTCTTGGTCATCCAGGACGAGCCAACTGGCTGAAGGGATGACTCAGTTTTCTGTGGTGAGCATCGTGGAGTCACACACTCCATCGTGGCTTAAGCGGCACAGCAGAAAACCCCAGACAGCAGAAAATCAGAGGGATGCATCCCAGCGGTCTTAAACTTGATCTTGTGGAGATGCTTTTAAATTTGCACACAAAAATAAACGACATGTAAAGGAAAAAAAAAATCCATAACATATTACATGCTTGAGATGCCCGGGGCATGAAATCGGCTGAGCCACATTAAAGAATACGACCAGCAGACCAGCAGATCAGTTTTTATCTGTCTTTTTCAAATCCCTCAACACGATTATTATTTTCTCATTTTAATCTCTCTCCTCCCGTCTCTCCATCTTTTAGTCTGGCTTCCACTCCTCTGTCCCTTTTCCTCCTCTTTTCTGTCTCTGCTCGTTATTCAACACTGTTGGGGAAAGCGCTTTTAGGCTCAGCAGACCTCTAGCCGAACCCGTCCTCTCACCTCACCCCTCCCCCGTTCAGGCTTTTCTCCCCTTGATCCCTCCCATCTTGCTTCCCACAACCTGATGAAGAGTGGCCTTGACAGTCTCATCAATAACGCAAGGAGGCTTAAAAACACC
Organism: Collichthys lucidus; assembly: GCA_004119915.2. Lineage (NCBI taxonomy): Eukaryota > Metazoa > Chordata > Actinopteri > Sciaenidae > Collichthys > Collichthys lucidus. Next base: position 12,589,055 of record CM014095.1, read on the forward strand.
CCCAGCTTCGGCCCAGAGCTTTTTATATTTAGCAATTATGTTAAATACGAAAATTGAGTTTTTTTCTTTAGTCCTATTAGCTTAAAGCCGTCACTCCTCTTTTGTTTTTTTCGATATCAGCGCTGATTCTTTTTCCTTCCTCATCCTCTTCCTTACACTTCTGGAAACACAAGAAAAGACTGCTCGGGTGCCTTCCCCTCCTCCATCTTCATTTTACCATCTTTCCCTCCGTCAACCAGTCCTGAAGGCTGGACTTTAATAAATGTCACATCACATCAGGCAGAGCAGCATCTGTGGAGCAGACAGAAGCAAAAGGAGAGGGAGAAAGAGAGAGCAGAGTGGGGCAGGCTGAGTGTCCCCTGCCTCTCCGAGCCTCGATGTAAAGCAGCTTGAGAGGGGAGAGGTGGCGGAGAGCAGGATGACAGTGCAATTAAGTTGTCTTACTCTTTGGCTTTTCTCATGTTTACCTCGTTCTGTCTGCAGTTTTCCTTGTGCCACTCTGGTGACCTTTTAACCTCTAATTCAGAAGCACTCTGTTCATGTGTAAAGCACAAACAAACTGTCATGTCTCCTAGTGCCTCCCTCCTGTGCATCCTCTCTTTATAAGACGCTTGATGATGCAAAGAGAAGGGATTGTCGAGGAGGTGAGACCTTGTACGTCCCCATGAAGTCACAGAGTCAGATGTTTTTAATGGACGTGGTGACAGAAGACAATATGCAAGGCAGGTCTTTAGGGACTCATGTTTATGTACATTAAGTTCACACATGAGTGACTCATGTGCATCAGCATAGAGAGTGTGTTTTCATGTTTGCTCTCCTTTCAACGCTGGAATGTTTGACTGCTGGCATTTAAAAGCGCATGTTGCTTCGTTTACACAAAGCTGACTCGATGCCAGAGCCAGCCCCTACTTCCTGTGTCTCATCCAGCCAACCCAAAAACAGAGACGACTTTACCCCAACATGCATCACTGCCTCTGGATTTAGTGTGCTCCACCGAGCAGAGGAAACTTTTTCATGTTTGGCATTATTTCAAAGTGCTCCTTTAGAAATGACTCATGCATCAGTAATTGGCCCTCCTCGGAGTGCATCTCTACGTCGGGAACTAGTTTGACCGTACGTGCCCCATATAATGTAGTGTCTGCTGTCAGGGGCTCAAAGCTAGACGTGCCCCTGGGATTTAAAAAACAATGCAGTGATGCGAAATAGAGTGGAGTCTGCTGCCTTGCTACTGTGTCACACTGAAGAGCAATCCCAGCAGCCAAATTCTTCTTCTGCTCTGCCGTTGACCCCACATGACAGCATAAAAGTTTTACACGAGTTTTAGAGGTACCACTTTCTACTACAAAATACTTTATAAGCAAAACATTTCAACCACCACGTCCATTGGCAGCTGTTCTGGAGCTTTTGCCCATATTAGGAAGGCTGGTTGTCATGTAAATGTAAACTGTAAATATTCAAATTATTTATAAATAATTCATCCATGTTGGTATAAATTTAGAGTGATTAGAATTAATATTACATTTATTTTTTTTACATTTCTCACATTAATATTTAATGATGTTGTGTCATGAGGGTGCTTTTGCTGTACAGGTTGTAAAGCCTTTGTGGCAAATATGTGATATTGGGCTATAATATAAAATATATAATTTATTAATTAAAAACTTTGACTGCAGTGGAAGTATCCAGGGAATTTGTTACTGGTTTACTACCATTTAAACTGTGTAGGTCTGAAAGAAAAGTAACAACTTCTTTAGAACGACAACTATTGTTACTTTTGTCGTTGATTAATCTGCCTTTTAATTTCTCGATTGATCAATTCATTTGAAAATAAATTCAAATGTCAGTATATGATAATACAAAACAGACAAGCAGCAAATCCTTTGCTTTAAAAATGGTGATTTACTCATTATCAAAATAATTGCACATTAAGTTTCTTTCACTTTTTTATCAATTTCAATCAAAGAATTTTAGCAAGTCAAACGTAAGTGAGTCATAGGACTTCCTGATAAGTTAAGATGAATGAAGCTGTGAACAGAACAATTTATGCATAAAGTTGTTCTTATTAATGTTTAATTACTCATCTATAAAGCGTTAAAATGCTTTATTAACTTATAATAAATCTATATACAACTTATAAATCATTTACAAAGCATGATTTATTAAAAAGTAAGACCAGATATGTCAGTGCAGCATCAGTAAGAATCATGAATCAGATTTCGACCATACTGAATATCAATAAACTGTGAGAGACAGAAGCTCCCTGTAAGAGCTGTTAATTCTTGATGAGGCGTCCACAGGGAACAGGTGGGTCTGAGCTCTGCCTCTCAGGTGGAGTCAGGGGGGGTCAGACATCGGACGGCTGCTTCTAATTAGGCTGTCTCGGTAACAAGTGTATCCAACAGCCTTCTCAGGCCACGCCACGCAGCGCCGGGCTTAAATGAGCGAGTAATGGGCGCCCAGAGAGAGAGCAGCGTGACCTCACAGCCCCTCCCCTCTGGCTATGTGGCCAATTAGATGAACACCGGGTAATGACAGCGGTGGCTTTGTTTATCACGGTGTGTAATAGATAAGAGCATGTACGTCCATGTGCATGTCTGTGTGTGTGGTTTTTATGTAAGTGTGTGTGTGTGTGTGTGTGCAGGTTCACCCTGATGGAGGCCAAGCCCTCACCACCTGCTCAGGAAGCATTTTTAGGACAGCATGTGTCAAATGATGACATTAGCACTTCTAATAGACCGCTGGCACTCTATGGCTGATAACACAAGCACAGCCTTAGGTCTACTGTTGGAGATTGTGAGCCAGCTTTGTCAGCTAAATCAAATTAGTCACACTCTGCGGATCCTCTATACGAACAGACCATTTCAATAAAACATGATCACCTCCCACTTTGACCATTCTGGAAAAGTTTTACAGCAAATAAGTCACATACACCCATGGGTCCGCTCATGGGTGGGACCCCGACGAAACATACACACATTCATGCACGCACACACAAAGCCACCCCTGCTAAGTAGCTAAGCAGGGTGCTTAGCAGAACCAACAGCAGGGGAAGGGAAAACAAACACGGGGGCCACTAGTAAATCACCTCCATCCGCAATAGCTCATCAGGGATTGGATGGCACCGGGAGGCCCTGTGAGAAACAGCAACTAGGCAGGAGGACTCACAGGACCAGGGAGGTGACGATGGGGAGCCGAAAGTGCTGGTAATCAAGCCCAGAAAAAAAAAAAAAAAAAACTAGTGGAGTGATTGATGCTGCTGGCAGATCAAGAGGCAGCAGAAGGCAGAAAGAGGATACTCACACTATCCAAAACCTTTCAGCTCACCCTGTCTCATTTGTCCAAGCAGGAGAAAGAAGAGGGAGGAGGGCAGGATGGGTGGAGAACAGTGAAAGACAGGGACACGGTCACAGCTGTGCCAAATATCTAAATAACGTCCCTCCCCTTCATGCACTCCCCTTCCCCTTCACGCTCCTCCAATCCCATCGCCCCGAAAGGCAGGAAGCGGAGCGTTTGCCCTTTGACATGGCAGGAATGTTTTCCTCCTCTGTCCCAGCAGCAGCAGCAGCAGCAGCAGCAGCAGAGTGTCCGTCACGAGCTGATAGAGTGGACCCTGTGAAACAACACCGTGACCTCCTGCACTGCACATCCATCCCTATGTGCGGTGTATATAGAAAGAGTCTCACTTCACTTCTAAATTCACAATATAATCACATCACTCACAGTCTGTGCGTCCATCCCACGAAGTATGAGCAAATGTCAGAAAAGATGATGCCTCTGATGAAATGTGACAGGTAGTCCGGCCGGCTACAATAGAAGCCTATCTGTCTCTGTGGAGCACTGCCAGCTACAGAGTGAGGTATTGCAGCACAGTCCTGGTTGAGCCGCCTTTGGTAATGACTGTGAATGGGCTGTATCTATGGGCCATTACTCTATGGACTCGGCTGAGGCAGCAGGGTAATGCTGACTAATGGAGATGAACTTTTTCGACTGATAAATAGTATATCCCGCTGATGAGACTGTGCAATGGCCACAGTCCCCATTTCCTCATGCTTATTTGTTCCTTACCAAAGCAACGGCCATTAAAAAGGAAAATTGGTTGTCACACGACTGCAGATAACATGTTGTTGATTAGAAGAAGAGAGTGTTTATTCTAGCAGGCTATTGAACTGTAAATATATTGTATAAAGCAGACAGCAATTGAATTTGAAGATGTATTCACTCTATTCATAGTTTTTCCTGCAGTAAGCAATATTGCATACAAAAAGAAGCTATAGAAGATCACAGTACAGTTGATTAATATTCGTCATTTTACAGACCGTGACGTTCAACAGGAATTCCCTGCTGTTTAATATGTCAGACAGTAACATATCAGGCATACGTCAGCGCTATGAAAGTGACCCCTTGCCCTCCTTTATTGACCATTCCTGGCATCAGGCCCTCAGGCACTTTTCAGGATGGCTCAGTTTCCTCTCATCACCTATTAGATCCAGATGAGACCCAAGCCTCCCCTGATCACGGCCCTGTTTCAACTCTTCACAATTCAAAGCAGATGGCGACTTACACAAGCCAAAGCCGCCTGCTGGAGCTGCTGCGGTGTGTGACTGCCAGGACAAGCCGAGGGCCGGCATTAGCTAACTCACAAATTCCCTTCCATTAAAGGGAGTGTGATCGAATGTCAGCGACTGTTAAGTTGAGCCGATGCTCATATACTGGAATAATAGTTTCATTTAAAAAACACGGATCTTAAACGCTGTTTTCCTTTCAGCACAACAAATGCTGTAAGTCACGACGGTATCTACAATATGGCTGAGGCATGATCTCATAAAGGTCTGAGGGTAATATGAAACAGGATGTCGAGGTGACCCCTCCCTAACAACACACACACGTCTTTACACACACGCACAATCCAGGGAGATAGGGCGCATCGTGTTGAGGTTGTGTGATTCTGTCATTAATGTGTCTAATGTTTCCTGACCTGAGGCCTTTCTGCTAGGAACTCTGCTGCCACACCTATATCATTAAACAATAATTGTACACACAATTTAAATGAATTTATTCCTCACAGGGTGGAGAAATGTCAGTGGTAACAGCCATCGTGGGGCATTAAACCTCCCCAGTAAAAGTCATAATAATAGTAAAATTATTAGTTTTGGCTTTGGAGCATCTTAAAGCAGGTTTCATTACAAGTTTTACAGACTTACAAACCCTGAAGCTGGTGAGTGAAATTATATGATATCGGTGTGGGACACCTGATTTTGATTTATTCTAATTGTTTAACGAAATGACCGGCCACATTTTAGTTATTTGATTATTGTTGGTTTTGTCTCTTATTAGTCAACACACATGAAAGACATTTTCATCATTTTTCTTGTTTTTTTCCAAAGCATTTTGAGGCCACAGCTGTGGCCATCTTTGAAGTGTACAGTTGTAGCTGTTGTTGTTATCTATGGCAAAGTTAACTGTGTCAGTCTGCTTGACAGTCATTCCAGATGAATGTTTGAAAGTAGAATTTGGTATTTTTGTGATTCAGCACCAGCAGTTTCGTGTGCAATACTGCTGTTCTCAATATGGACAGGGTTATATCTAGATTTGTTGATTATATTACTTTAAAAACTAGCAAGTCCACGACTTTGATAACACAGTGAGCAGGGGCTGCAACACAGGAAATAGCAGTTAGTTCAACAGATGGAAGCTCAGCATCTGTTTTTTTTTTTAACTTTAATTTCTCGAAAGACTAAAAGTCAGTCCCACATTTACTCCCATCTGATGCTTCTTGCCCACTCTCTCCTTTTCTCATCTGTTAACGTCCTCTTCGGTCTCTTCTCCTCTGCCATTATATCCATAGAAGCATGAGGCTAGTTAGATCTACCTGCTGGTTCTCTGCACCATGTCAGCATTCCTTCACGCCATGGTCCTGAAAACCTCCTTTTCCCAGTGGTCCAAAATGGCTGTGCTGTAAACACTGAGACTTCCTCTAACTGTGCTAACATCAGCTAACAGCAGCTATAGTTCACAGCAGTTGACTGTCCATTAGAAAACTCTGTAAATCACAGAGAGCCGGGGTGGAGCAGTTCTTGTCTAGTTTTATTGCCATTTACCAAACTAATTCAGTTTGTTTTTCTTTCAAAGAGGCTGTAATGTTAGCTAACATTAGTGGCAGATACAGTACATTTATTGCATTAAGATTCTGTTAAATTAATTTCTAAATATTTTTGTGTCAGTGGAGGCTAACGAGTTAATTAAGGAGCGTACAATGTGAAGTGATTTCACAGATGAATGCAGGTCATTGAGATTGCTTCTACTTTTCATTTTCATTTACCTCGAGTTGGAATACAGTTTTGTTTGACATGGTAACTCTTTATTTGGAGCAAATATTATCACAGTTTCTGTCCACTGAATTAACACGAGTGTGGGATGACCTTAAGAGTCAAATTCCTGATTTAGATGAAAAGAACTGTATCAGCCCAAACCAAACCAAACACTGACATTTCAGGTCTCCATACCCGTCAAGATGTCTGTGGTGCTGATGTGCTGGGGGTCTCTCACCTCCATAATCTCTGTTTAAGCTGCTGTCTGTCGCAAGGTCTTTCTCTCTGACCTTTAGTGTCTAGATGACCTTTGACCTTGTCCTTCAATATATGCATTCACACTCATATACTACCAGGCCTCCACCTAGAAAATGTGTTATGCAGTCCAGGATGCAGCTGCACTCATGCAGAAGAACAGAGAGGACTGGAGTATGAGTGATTTGCTGCTTGTCTGCTTTTTAGGAGGGCGCGTTCTCATATATGATATATTATGTTGTCATCTCTTTGTCTGTATCTCTGTCTGTCTCTTTTCTCTTTCTGTCCCTCCACTCCCCTCCCTCCTCCTCTCTCCTCTCCCTCTATTTCCCTCATGCCCCAATCTCCCCTACAGCAGTTTCTAATTAAGATTAGGCCACAAAATGGAGGACAGCCAAAGCTTTTGCTCTGGTATGAGGGGCGACGTGATGTGATAAATGCCTGAGAATTAATAGGATGTAATAAATAAATAGTAATGAAGCCAATAAAAAGATAGCATATCACATGTTTCCATACAGACCTCCTAAGCCCATGCTACGGGGAACTGAAGTTCAATCTTGATTAACTCCAGCTTTCCTCCATTTAACCAATAACTGTCAAATCACTTGGATTGTCTTCAGATAAGCCACCTTGTAAAAAAAAAAAAAGAAGAAGAAAAAAAGACTATGACCTTTATATAACCCAAGGTTTGAAAGTCCACGTGTGTGAATGTTTTGACACAGTTATGAAGGATGTTTTCTACAAATGCATACTCGTCAGGGAGTTCAACATTTTAGAAAATATGCTTATTTGCTTTGTAGCAAATAGTTACAGTAGATGACATTCTATGTTTTATAAGTATGTTATCTGCCTGACTATTCCAGGGCTGTGATCAGTACCTTTTAGGAGTATGCACTGGTTTTCCAGCAACCTCTCATGAAATAGACAAGAAATAGTCTGACACAATAATTGTATTTGTATGGTGCCACTCTGTTGTCTTGTGATTATTTATCTTTGGAAACTCAGGAATGTAAGAAAGTGTGAGATAATATGATGTTTGTTATTAAAGTAGATTGTAAAGTAATGATATTCTGTATGTGTGTGTGTGCACACATGAATACTTCCTAACAGAATCACTCTGGTATAGTTTATTCTTACAGAGAAGGTTGTAATTCCACCTCTTTAATACTTAGAAATGTGTTAAATGACTCACACTTACAAAAAATCTTTGAGGATTTTATCATAATTTTTGGATTAATATGCAGCAAAATTGTTTCCTCGATATTTGTTCTGTCCTAAGACACCTTTAATATCAAACCTGACTAAATGCACTCCAAAAAGTTTTATAACATTAGGCACTTAATCATTTTGTCGAGCGAGATGAATGGTCAATGCTTTAATTTTTCTTGAGTTCCCACACACATATTCAAAGCAACACTTTTTCCTCACTTGAAATGCTATTAATCTCGGCCCATTCTGATGCCACTAAACTTCAGCCTTGAAATATGTTTTTGCTTTTGCCCTCAGACAGTTTGGCTTCTGTTAGTGAACATATTCTGCAGCTGCCTCTTCTCTCACTATGAATCAGAAAATATTTTAGTGAAACTGTGACAGCCACAGGTTCATATTCGGGGAATGGTAGCAGATGTTAAAGTTTTCAGACCAAATGAATGTACAAAATATTACCTACATTGTAACCTAACCCCAGAATTATTATTTTTTTCCACAATCTAATAACTAATTGTGAAACCTTAAAAAAATCCTCTGTGAGTTGCCTGTTTCTCTACAAAGAATAAATACTCGTACAGATTTAATTCCATATTTAAAGGTACAGTGTGTAAGATTTAGGGGAATTTATTGGCTAAATGTGAAATACACTAGTCATAAGTATGTTTTCAATTGTGTATAATTACCTGAAAATAAAAATTGTTATTATATATTTTATTGTTATGTTTTTGTTACCTTACAAAGAGCCCATTATATCTATATCTTTAACGTGAGGGGTGTTCAGTCTGCAAGTTCACCGCTAGATGCCACAAAATCTTACACACTGGACCCTTAAAGTCTGTGTAAAGTAAGAATAAATATGTGTTCTGAGTTTGTCAGACCAAAGAAGAAAATGTTATTAACCACCCAGCTAAATGTGAATGATAAAAAATATTGACAAAATTACTAAATTAGGTGTCAAAATCAGGTAAAAATGAGCAGTGTTCTCAGCTCCAGGACTGTGGGGGCGTGTCCAGTGAATGTGCTGAAGCTACGCCCACTCGTGGGAGCAATTTTGAAGCAACTGAAACGTGTGAGATGAGTTCAGAAAATGACATGACTTTGAAACACTGAGCAAGATAAATTAATCTGTATCTCTCTGCTAGGGGTGCAGGGGTATGCTCAGGGTGGCCTCAGCGTGTCATCGAGCCATCCTTTAGGACCGCCCACAAAATCCTGGACTGAAAAACTGTTTTAACCTCTAACACCACATTTCAGTAATATATCATTCAAAGCCTTTTCACATGTTTTCAGCAACTATTTTACAACATATGTAATGTATTTTGAAAGAAATTTCGGAATTGCCATAATCTACTTCTCACAGGTGATCATACCTGCAGCACAAAGAACATGTGTACAAATGACAGAGACACCATTCATCTGATTTCATGTTAATAAAGCATCAAAATGATTTAAAATGTGTTTTTTCTTTATAGTAAAAAACTTATGCAATATTGCTTTAATGAAAGTGTTGAGAAATGCAAACTGTGCTGCCTCAGGCCAGAGAAACAACATCATCACATTGTGAACTGCATGGTATTTCTCTTTAATACTGTGTTTTCTTACAGGAGGAATCCTCTCATGCTAGCTGCGAGGACATTTATTTATCACAGTGAACTCCCTCAGTATACTTTGGAGTGCTGACAGACCTTTTGATTACATTACATACAGACAGAGCCAAGTCAGTATCTACTATATGATGGGACTGAACGAAAATCAGATGTAATCAGATGTATAAACACTCGATGCATGTGTGTTTTTTTAGGTTGTAGTGTGGTCATAATTAAACGGTCTAAGGAGTGTTTTAGCGTCTGTTTGCATGTGTGTGTGCATGCACTGATGTGTGTGGACGGTCCATTGATCGTGCTCTAAGCCCGACAGCCGGCAGTGAGGTAATGGATGAAGCTGCTGAGCGCTATCTGAACCACATGACCTCTGCCGGCTTGACTGACAGAGCAGGGAGAGGATCAGAAAGGAGATAGAGAGGGTTCGCTACATGCCATACATCCCAAAGACCGCAAACAGCACCTCAGAGCTTACAGGCAAGAGCCACCAATTTAATTCAGTTGTTCTCCAAAGAGTCCGGGACTGAGCAACTTTGACTTAGGGGGGTTTAGAGCAGCAGGATGAAGGGATGAGGAAGAGAAATACGTGGGAGGATGATTGATTGAAATTATAGGATGAAAAAGATAAAAGATGGGCTGATGGGAGGATGGTGGGATTTGTGTTTGTGGGTCAAAATGTGTCATAGATTGAGTGATCTTTCAAATATGGATTTCAATCAATTTATCCCCGCAGAAATCACTGGAGCTATGCAATGAAATATGCTTTCTCATAATATAGAGTGCTGTTTGTGTCGAAATCCTGTCAGTGCATGGTTTGTCTGTTTGGATCAGAAGCTGGAGGCAGAACAGCCACCCCTGAAGATGTGTTGATCTAGCCAGCTCATGTTTCCCAGTGTCAGTCCCACTGCGGCAGACCACAGAGACAGTCCCACGGTGGCCTCCGTCCCAAACAACCCATTCCACAGCAGAGCAGAATGGGGACGAACCTGCAAGAGAAGAAGAGTGCTGCAATACCCTCCCATCACCCCCCGCAAGACATTTTCCCATGGATTCAAAACCAAAGAGACATTATACATACTGAAATGCTGATTAATTATACATCTGCTGTAAATCAAAATTCACTCAGTGGTTGCTGAACTTTTTTTCTCCTGCATACATAGAATGCTTCCCTCTTCTCTGGGGACTATTACAATACAGATTTACAAACCACCAAAGCAAACACTCGCTATTTCAATCCCATTCCACCAGTGCAGCCAATCTTGAAGGAAATGGGAGCACTGCATTTAGTTTTTGCTGAGCTCAAGATTTTCCGACATTTCTAAAGAAAGAAACAGCATCTCAAGACAAAGGGGGAAGTGATGAAAGTGAACTTGCTCCAGAGTAAACTTTCTTTACTTGAGTCAGCTCCTGCAGTCTCATCTGAGTGGATTTCCTCGTGTGTCGTCCATTTAGACTGTCCACGGTTGGCACTAGTTGTCTGGGGTTGATTGGTGTGAAGTGAGGCAGTCCAGAGCGGCACACTTATCTTCTATTGATCCACAGATGGCTATCATGTAGGGTTACTCGGTCCAATGCAGAACAGACATGTATTTGAAGCTTCATAAAATGTGAAACTGTGTCATGTCTTTCCAGAAAGTGACTAAATTTTCCCTAAAAAATATTTTAAAGTCACTTTTTCACTTTTTGTGTGTAGCCTGTAATGACCCTGCAGCTGTGCATATTTTGCGACATTTTTGCACATAAGCTATTTGTGGAAACAACGTCTAAGCTTTCAGCCTCTTGGGGGATGTTTCCCTTCACAGTGATTTACTGTTAATGTTAATACGAGACATTCCTTTTTCCAGTAAGTCCACATGGCCATATTTGTGTATCATTAGCAATTTAAGCCGTCTGTCTCTATAACATTTAACATTTTCAGCCTTCATGTTAAGTTTGTCCTCAGCTCTGAAAAGGGTAACTAGCCTACACAATAGACTGGATGTTGTATCGGTGACATTATGTGTATGTTTCTGAAAAGGCATTGTGAAGCTGAGAGTGTGGTAGCTCTGGTTGCCACCATCTTAGCAGTCCTGCCTCTGCCACCTCTCAGCTAATCTAAAAAGCCTTTGTGCTCAAACAAGCCACCTGTAATGGTATCCACCTGTCAATCAAACCATTTTTTGGCTGTAGTTGGACATTTTACCATGGGGGTTTATGGAGATTGACTTATTGCGTATCCAGCCTCAGGCGCTCAAACTAGAGCTGGGAATCTTTGCCGGGTTCCAACATAATTTTTATCATTTGAATCGGGCCCGGGCCAGGCTCGGGCTTGCGTTATGACTTGCGCGGGGAATGAGCGATCATGTGATGCGTTTTGATCTGCAAGAGACAGGTGCAAAAATAGATGTTGAGGACGTGAAACGGATGCCATATGCCCACATTTTAATAACGTCGGGCTGCAAACAGGTTCGGGCTATACAAAGCTGCCAATCAAAACGGGCCTGGCCAGACTCGGGACGAATCCTATCGGGCCTGGGTCGGGTCGGGCCTGACTTCTAAGGCCCGTTTCATGCTCTAATTCAAACTTCATTGTTGGACAAATACCCTGAAGACAACTCACTAAAACCACACTTTTTGGCAATAACCACTATGTTGTTTGTTTTTGTTATTGTAGTCATTAAAACTTCATATCCATGGGAAGCAGAGGGTTGGTCACTGGTATGTCAACACTTACCAGCAATATCATTTGAACTATTTCCTGCAGTTTATTTACACTCAGTCTGGTGGTGAAATTACAGACAGAGTTAGAAGTTTATGAGCTGTGATGCAGTCATGTTCCATGTGTTTTTTTTCTGTATAATACTAATGGATTAATTTCTGTGATTAAAGGACTAATTAGAGAAAGGAACAAGCAAAGAATATGACAACAATAACTCACAGTCGATGCTTTTGTTCCGTTTGCATTCAGCTATAAATAAATTGTTTACAATCAGGTTTAATAACAGCAAGCTAACAGCACTTTTTGTGTGTGTATGTGCGTGCTGGTGTGTGTAGTCAATGCATTACTAGCTGAATGTAGCACTGACGGGAAGCTGGGTTTGGCCTGCTTCTGTCCTTTCTTTTTCTGTTACTGAGCAGTCACCACTGTGTTTGCAGGAGCTACAGCAGCAGCAGAGGTGTCACTGCCTGCCACACAGATCAGAATACACACACATAACCACCCACACACACACACGTAGCTGGAATTTAAGACCTGTGTGGGAGTGCAGTTTGGTGATGCTCACTTTCAAATGCTAAATTGTTGTGCTGGCATTTAAAGAAATACACACAAACACACACACTTGTGGATATAAATGAAAGTAGAACCGAAACATGCACACATATATGATATAGTGCAAATTTAACACACACACACACACACACACACACACACACACACACACACACACACACACACACACACACACACACACACACACACACACACACACACACACACACCTAAACTTATTTTAAAGTTGGGTTTCAGGAGAATGAAATCCTACACCTTTGCAAGCAAAAGTCAGAAATGCAACAGAAAAGGGCTTCGATTAAACAGCATATAATGGAGCTCTCAGCCATATATTGGAAAATGATGTCATCCATCCAACCATTATCTATAACCGCTTATCCTCATTAGGGTCATGGTGGGACTGGAGCCTATCAGCTGATTTTGGATGAGAAGTGAGGTGCAGCCTGGACAATTCGTCAGCCCATAACAAGGCATTCGCATTCACACCTACAGCCAATTTAGAGTCACCAATTAACCGGTTATGTGCATGTTGGCCGCCGCCGTTTCACCCCGGCGTGTATGTGTGTGTTTAATGTCTATTCCCTATGTGAGTCCAGGTGTGTGCTTGGCGGTGAATGAATTTAAAAACTGAACAGTTTGCTTCGCCATTTTTGTGTAAATGTACACGTGGTAAGGAAGGGGAAGCTAAAACTATTAATAAATTAAGTTCAAAATTAGACTAAATTAGATCAAAACACAGACGACGCCACCTAGGTGTAGAGAGAAGAGCCTAGGACTCTGACTTTAGCCAAAGAAGTCGCTACAGTCTGCATGGATAACATCCTCTCAATGGCTCATTGATGAGCAACCAATATGCTTTTCACGCAATTATGCCTTTTATCCAAAGCCCCTTTCAGCACCAGCTTACATGACTATTGAGAACACCATAGCATGTATAATAGATTCATCACTTGTGCTGGACGCATCTGAAATAATATAATTGTCGCTTGGCTCTTGCCCTTGCTAACCTTCTGATGCGCGTAGTGACAAAAAACGATGATCCTGAAGCATTTTACGTAACAAGGAGATTGTACAGGATTATGACGGTGCTGAATGTACACAGCCTTGCACATAAACACACCATTAGCAGTGGAAGGCACACACACACACACATACAGATGTGATTTGGGTCAACCAGTAGTGGACCAAGATTTTAATTCTGCTAATGACTAAAACCTGTCTGTCTCTTCACTCGTCCTGCCAAAGGTCACAGTCGGAGGACACACTCATCAGTAGGCTGCTGGTTTCTGCTGATGTTTTGGCTCTGATGAAAAGAGAGATGAAAGGGAGGAGGGAAAGAGTGTCTCGTTTCCTCTCTGCTAGCAGAGGAAATAGTGCTTGAGCAGGGGGTGTGGGAACACCAAAGCCAGTAGCAAGGGGCTCAACGGGGTGCCGAAGGCCTCCTTGGCAGGATGCAAGCAAAGGGGATTGTGGGAAATTACACGGGATTAAAGCGGGCGTCTAATGCCCTCATCCAGCAGGACATTTTCATCAAGAAACGAGGCTGTTGGACAGGCACAAAGAGAGAGAGCGAGAGAGAAACCTCAGCTGACCCTTTTTTCCATCTCCCCAGGATTAGACCTTGCAGAAACCTTCTTTCTTCTCCTTTGTGTTGCTTTTGCAAGCTGGCACCTCTTTGACCAATTGTCTGTGCACACGGAAAGAGGGGGGGGGGGGGGGGGGGGGGGCAATAAAAAAGGAGAAGGAGAGTAGTGAGGATGCTGACTAGTGGAAGTCCCGCTGTTTAAGTTGTGATTGGGTTTGTGGGCCTTCATAACTTCCTTCTCCCTGCTCTATACATCCCACCACATGGGGTTTGTAACATGGTAGCTTCTGAGTCATTGTAAATTGCAACCCCTGCACAGATGCCCCTGAATAATGAAAAGCTTAATCTCGGGCCTCAAACTCATGGGGCAAGTGTTTTTAGATTGGTTCTTCATTCTTAAACTAAACATAGAGAAAGACCAACCAATTCATTCCCAATAAAAACACTTTATTCGACACGTTTGTCAATTGAACAAGCGTCTTTGTTTGAAAAAAAATCACTGTACAGGTACACATATCACTGTACTTCTAACATCTCTGGTAAGTTACATACTTCTATCACATGGAGGTCATTTAAATATCTGAGCCTGGGTTTTCTTTAAATCCTACATGTAGATGATTTTACCTATTTAGACACTTTGGTTAAAAAAAATATTATACTTTTGTTTAAATATTTAAAAAGTGTCAAATCATTCTGTTCCCAATTTAAATATATAAACAAGACCACTCTTTCCCTGACCTTAAGGCTCCTTAAAGCTTCTTGCAATACAAAGAACACACTTTTCTGCCAAAGTTAAAACTGTTTTCTTGTTTCACATGAGCAATATCTGTATTTTCAGCAATATTGACAGTATTGCACTGTATTATTAGTAATTAGTATTTTACTGATTCTTCTGCCTCTCGGTTAATCTAAATATCAGCAAAGACTTGGGTCCACCGAAGGTCGTCTGGGTGCTCGATTAAGCCATCTCTAAAGTCACTTACCTGTCAATCAAGTTGTCACACTGCTAATTATGCACAACTCTTAGCCTTAATATCATCTGAACGGGTGAGCTCAACCCCCTCACAGTTGTCATGGACATGGGAAATTAGCTACAGAGACCAAAACTGTTGCCTGAACCAGGTTGTGAACAAGTTAATTTCTGCTGTGAAGCTCACTTCTGCAGCTTCTCTCAAGCGGCCACTGGAGGAATTACAGTTTTTAGCACTTCAGCATTGGCTTCATTTCCCAGTCTGAAGTGAGGGGCTCAGAAATCACGATTCAATCATGATTCAGCAACATTTATTCTTTGGTCACAATTACATCCATCACTTCCTTTGTATACAAGTGCAAGACCTATCCTTTGAGGAAAGAACTAAACTATAAATATGTGTGTATGGACAATCCTGCCCCCTCGCCATCATAGTGCCTTCAGATGTATTTGGATGACATTTCCCACAAGCATGCCCATAGCTTTTATGACAGTTTCATTTTTCACACGCTTTGCGTCTTTGTGGTCAAGTTAATTAAAATGTGTCCACTGTAATCTGAATATCGTTTGCTGTTGCACATTACTGGTCTATAAAACTGATTTTTTAAGAGACTTGTACATCAGCCTCCCTGTTCCTTTGGATAGCTGTAAGTCATCAATGGCTCTTTGACAAAATGTACCACTGGTCAGTGCTTTCTCCTCAACTGAACTGCCTGGTCTATGAGGTAAGGGAGTCCATAAAAGTGACAAAAAGGACTCAATCCCTGCTGCTTTTAAAGACAGGCTGTAAAAGCAGATGTCTTTACTGCCACTTTACTCATCCTAATGATTCAGGACATTTTAACACACAGAGGAGGGGGGCGAAAAAATCCTCAGCCTACATTTCCTATGGTTGACAAGGGTGGAAAAACAGGAAGCCGCTGTCTTTATAAGGCAAAATAAAACCTTAATGGCCTTTTTAATATTTGGGTTGCCAGGTGCTGCCTACTCTGGCATGCATTTCCCCCTTGGCTTGCTTGCGCCTATTCTCTATGGGCCTCTGTTGAATGCTGTGGGAGAAGCCACTGAGAAGCCATTCACTAACCTTGTAGTGGTTTACATGGCCATTAAATCAGGCTTAAACAGTGCCTATATAGACATGACTGCTTTGTGTAATTAGTTATGGAGGGATAATTGCAAGGTCACTGAGTGTTATTGTGTGCAATCTGATTAAAAATCCTTCATCTCTGGCCAAACGTTACTAATAAGTTGTTAGACCTTGAGAAATAATGGATTAATAAGGCTCTGTGGTGATATTTCACCCAAAATTACATTTTAACCTTTCACACATGTTTAACAAGGTTATTTGTCTTTCTATAGTTAAATTGGATTTACATCATAAGATCAAAGTTTGT
Source organism: Collichthys lucidus (assembly GCA_004119915.2). Lineage (NCBI taxonomy): Eukaryota > Metazoa > Chordata > Actinopteri > Sciaenidae > Collichthys > Collichthys lucidus. The sequence goes on from CM014095.1 coordinate 12,605,648, forward strand.
CCTTTGGTGGGGTTTTTTTTGAGTGCGTCTGCTATGAATGCAATGCCTCATAAACATACAGAGGATATGTTTCAGATCCACAGCAGAACAAATCAGTAAATCTAACCCATTGAGATCTGACACTCACAGGGATTTTCCTTTTGACGGATGCATTACAATTGTGCTTTAGGCCTCGCATTTTTCGCTTTTATTTTTCACGCTCTTTCTCTCTCTGTGTCTAAAAATATAACTGGAAATTATATTTTCAGTCATAAAATTGTGATTTGTGCCCTTTCTACACCACTGCCCCGCTAATGCCAAACAGCATTTGCACATCTGATAAAAGACGCCACTGTAATTCGAATGCCTGAGTCATGGGTAGCTTCCATAAACGTAATATTCATCCTGCATAATAGAAAGGAGGTGATTTAGCTAGCATGAACTGTCTGCCATCACTCCAGAAAAGACAAAGGGCCAGAGTATGAAATCTCACAGCTGTGAATATGTAGCCAATTTTTTCAGAATTGGGCCTTACCCTGTGATTTGAATTACTACTCAGAATAACCAGTGTACTGCATTATGGAGTAACCTAAGGAGTACTAAAGTCACAGATGAGCCTAAACAATGTCTTACAACATTGACCTCCCAGCTGGTTAACTACCTGTGTGGTCGTTAGAACTCAAGTGCTATTCTAACCAAGTGGTAACCTCTTGTGGCTGTGAAGCCAACACGGAAGTGTCAAAAACCTCTGTTTTTCAAACATCCACTTGCGGCTGGCTATAAAGTGAGACGCCATAAATGGTGATCATACACAATAAGTATCGCCCTGTAGACTTGCTACCTTTTTTCAGTGCTTGCCCATTCGGATATTGTCCGTCTTAACTTCAGGACACAGATACAGGCCATGTTGTCACTGCAGAAACATATATAACAATGTATTTTCTTTTTCTTGGAATCCCGACCAAAGTATACAATCAGTACTCGGTTCACACTTTAAACATGCAGATGGTGAAATGTATTCAATATTAATGTAGCAGTCCTGTTTGTTGTACCATCTTTACAAGCCATTAGTTAAGTACAGCGCAGTCTATAAAGCTGTACTTTCAACACCACAGATAGTATGTGGGAACTGCCAACCAACACAAACTCGAGGTCACATGATTCTGGTTTACTAATCCTTCCAAGAATCAAAAACTGCAGGCGGCAGGACTTTCCAAAGCAGAACACCACTAATGTGGAGTAGCCAGGAATAAGGACAGTGTACAGACAGCCTCAGTGTTTAAACCCAAAGACTGTGGTTCTCCTCTGTCTCCTTGGGGCTCAGAGCCCCAACGTCCAAGGAACATCAGGGTACTACTGTTCGACCCCCACTCTGCTAGTCCCCCTTTTCTACAGGAAGCTGCAGATGTCTCTACAGTTAGAGCAAATAGTGTCCAAATGGTGATGAATAGCTTGTGTTTTATGAGGCATAACCAGAGTGATTAGTCAGAGGGCTAATTATTCCTTTTGAGAAGTGCGGGGAGAGACCGCAGGCTTTGTCAAGAAGCATTTTTCATTTATTGTTTCAACTTAACCTCAAGTAACCTGAGGCGGGAAGAGGAAATATAGAGTTGTGGTTTTTGCGTGTTGTATTTGCCACAAATAACATCTCCTTCGTTTAGGTATTTCCCTTGGCCTTCCTCGGTTTTCTGGTTACATCATTGACTTGTTTTAGCCACCTCAAAACCAGTTTCTACAGCCATAAGCCACACTCGGTGTCAAGTGTGCGCCATTAAATAAACAGCGTAACTGGAGAAGTCTTTTGCTCCGTCAGGTTTACAACGTCAGCGACACGATATTAGCAGTTTTAATCTTGAACATACTTCACTTCTCACACCTTTCATCTACATCCCATCTGACATTGTGGGTGTTTCACACATTCATCTCAAAACTATCATTACAGGGCGCTTTGCATTGCTGCGCTGAGCAAGTGAGTCATGTTTGTGCAACATTATCGAGGCAGGAAGACAGAAAGTGACACACTCAGGAGTAACTTAAAGAACAGTAAAGTTTATTGGTATTGTTACCATGGAGATTTGCACAAGTTGTATATAATATCAAAATAGAAAAAGAAAAAAATAAAGGAGCAGATCCAATTCTGGTGAATTTTAAAAGGTTGTAAGTGATAGTAACCATAACAAACACTGATGGCGTAACTTCACACAGAGCCACTAGTGAGTGCACTAAACATGCAGCTTGTCTAGTGGAAAAATCAAGTGTCACAGCTGGCAGGCTGTTTGCACTTCCCCAACAACTGTTGAGCTCCATAAACAATGCTGCAGTACAGCCACTGCCCTTACACACACACACACAAATACACACACCATACAGATGAACACACACCCCATCAGTCCACTTGTTTGCATTCCCTGCTGAATGACATCACCACACCGGGGTCAAAACCCCACGAGCCGATTGGCTGGCCATTGCAAAATTGCTGATCAGGTCCAAAGATCACAAAGTTGTGCCAAGAGGTGACATCAGCGTGTGGGGCTTAGCCAATGGCCGAGAGATGCCTGGATGGCTCTAAAGCAACATCCTATTTACACACACAGACGACACACACTCACACAAAGCAAAGCTGCTTTCAGCAAATGTAACATGCAGAGTGCGGCCCTCTGCTCCGTCCAGATGAGACGCTGGAGAGGATGTGAAGCTGCTGAGAGTAAGTTGTGTCGTAAATAAAAAATGTGCTGTGGTTGAGCTTTGGGTCTCTGTTTCTTATTCACTGTCACTTCCACAGCATATGATGATGTGACAATCAGTGTCGCGCGTTCAGACTTCTATAGTGTGTGTGTACACTACAGCATGCATGACTGTTAACTACTGCTTAACCGAAGCATTTTTAAAGGTGACTGCGAGCAGTTATTGTGTCTCACATCCTATAACCGACACTGAAAACACAAAACAGCTCCTGATTCATTCAAAAACAGTGATTACAGATTCAAAACGCACAAAAATAACCAGAATTTTTCTTCCATCATGACATAACTTTCCCTCTCTGAGATCTTTAAATAATAATTCAACATTTTGAGGAAATGTACCATGAGTTAGTGTGTTTGTGTGTGTGTGTGCGTGCGTGCGTGCGTGCGTGTTCAGCTGAATGAATGTCGTCTTAACCACCACGAGAGACATCATGAGTGAGTCACCTCTTGATAGGCAGCCCTCCTTACAAGTTTGCTCCTCACAAACTAATTCCTGGAAGAAGAAAAAAAAAACATTTATCAGCTCAGAGTGGGTCTGTTTTCCTTTCAATGCTGTTTGATTTTTCATTAGGACTCGACTCAACCACCTCTCAACGTGACATTGATGAATCATTTGTCTTTGAAACGGTGGTTAACAAACTTTAACTAACCAGACTCCCGGAGAGCTTCCCACAAAAGCTCCCAGGGAGCACAACAGGAGGCCACGTTTACTGCTTCAGCGATGTGGATAAAAGGCTGTCCCAGTGGCCCCTGTAAGAATAAACTTGACTGTATTTGGAACAAAAGGCCTAGATGGTACTCAGCCAAACTGTTTTATTGACTGTTGACGATAGGCTTCTTTAAAGTCTATAATCTACTGTCCTCTATATGTAGCTCAGAGATAAATACACAAGAGGACATACAAATCTTTACAGTTTTAACCTTTAAGTTAAGTTCTAACAAATGTTTCACATTTTTAAAAAGTGGCATTTGGGGATTTTGGTAAGCCAGTATATGCTTTCTGTCCTGATACAACACAGACTTATTAAACTGTCTGCTAGATTAAACCTCTGCTAGGTCAGGGACTTTTTATTCTTAGTTGTAGCTGGATATTTCCCCAACTCTTTGGGAAATTAGGGGACTTTTTGTGGCACCTACCACTGTACCAAACTCGAAATGTCACCGTAAAGATGGACAAGAAATGCACTTCCTCTTTTTGCTTTCGGTTTCCTGTATTACTGATGCTCGTGGGGGTGTTAAACAGAGCAAGTGTGCAAAACAAACCTTGAACTCGAAGAGGCTTTGACAGATATTTCAACCCACATTTCACAAGAGCATTGTCGAGGGCTGAGGGAAGTGTGTGGTTAAGTCGGAGATGGGTGAGTGACGGGGCTTAAGAGTATACTTCTGTTAGTCATTTGACATTACCGTTAAAACATCAGGCTCCCTGGCATCGATTCCAGTGTACAACAAGCAGTGTGGAATCCCATCAGATGGTACATGGTACGACATTTAGCAGCACAGTAACAACAAATGTTTACTTATTTTGTCTAAACAAAGAAATGCCTAATCCTAAAATGTAAACTCCATTTCATGTTATTAAGCTCCCTTAATTCCTAGAATAATTAACAAGTGTCACTTGTGTTAAAGCTGCTATGATTGATATTTCCATAATAACAACAGAACAAATGACTCTGCAAATCCCCTTTAGTTTTAGTATCTTTCAGCACATTATTATTGTTTTTTTTTGGGTCCACAGCTTTTACTGTTTTGGTTTACTCTTAGCAAATTTGTTCCCAGATGCAGCAGGTAGCTGTTTTTTTAAAACAAACCCCAAATTGCTACGAAAGGCGACCCCATCGCTGTGTAAATGTGTGTGTGAATGGGTGAGCGTGATATGTAGTGTAAAAGTGCCTTGAGTGGTCGGAAGGCTAAAAAGACGCTATTTGAGTACAGTCCATTCACCTCTTACAACCTGCTCAGCACCATCCAGCAGAGACAAAGTTAATGGCCAGCTGGTGAACACTTGTGGACTATTTAGAGGCGAATTATTTTCTCGAGAGTTGCCCGACACCAAAACACAACAAAAAAGATACTGGGTGAAGGACTTAACATTGATCGTGTTACTAGAAACACAACTCCAAATGAGTGATAATGTTTCTGCAGAGTGTTTGAGTGTGAAGATCAATCTGACATTGTGTCAGTCTACAAACTATATTAATGGACATCTTATTCAGAAGCCAGTATAGAGACAAGAAGGTGCTATAGGCGCCCCTGCCTGGTCTTCAAACTGTGGAGGTACACCCTGCTCTTTATGTTCTTTACTTTCTGGACTTTCTGATGAAGTAGAGGCATCTAACACTGAGTGGCACCATGACATGAATGTTTTGTCTACAGTGTAAGAAACTGGTCCATCTCAGCCATGCGTAAAAACTTTTGTGTCCTCTCAAACTTCTTTCATTTGTTTCCACTCAAGTTTTTTTCACATGCAAATTGGGAATGCGCAGCAAAACAGATGGATGCAAAGAGTGTACATCTGTGCGTACACACAGCGTCTATTCGCTTGCAAGTTCAGGCCTCCGTTGTTTTCTGTAAAATCAATTAAAACGGCCTACAGACACATTCTGCTGCATTGATGAACATAATCCATCACTGTGAATGAGACAACTCAATTTGTTACTCACATTTTTTTTTTCTCCAGCATGACTTTATAAAGACAACATTGATCGCAGATCTAATCCTGTCAACAACAGTTTCATTCAGCCAGAGATGAGTAAGAACAGGTCACTGCTCCTCTCCCGTCTTATCGCCTTCTTCTTCTTCCCTCCTCTCTGCCACCAACACTTATATGTACCAGCGACCACTAATTGAAAATGAAAAACTAGTTCTATTAAATGTGGTAATTAGCAGCTTGGTCAAGTCCTGTAAGGAGAAATTGCAAGTTGTCTCATTTAACATGATGGATAGCATCTGTTAGTACAGCACTCTTTCTCTGTCAGCTGTTTTAAAGGATTTTTATTTTAAAACAATAAGTCTGACTTCCTGGATGGGGAACAAATCCTGAAGAACAGACAATAGTTGGTTTAGTTTCCCTGCTTAAAACACGACCATCTCTGGCTTGATGGTCGTTGGAGTGTGACAGTTTTACGTGTTTGTTGTTGTCGTCAATAATAATCTGAGCACAAGCTTCAAACTTTCCTCAGGATGTGACATTTATGGCAACTTATCCCACAGTAAGATAAGCCATAAAATTATAAACTGGTTGGTGTACCTGTTGTTTTTGGCACCACTGCAATAAACCTTTTATCTCTTTGGTGATAAAAAATAAATAAATAAATAAATATATGCCTTTAATGCGATTTTACCCTCTATGATTAATGCTGGAGATGCACTGTCAAATATTTACCAAAAGACACTGTGGCCATTGCTCACCTCAAATGTTCTTTAAGTCAAGAGAGTGATGAATGAACTACATTTAAGCCCCAGGGGCGGGTGTGGGTGTTGTTCTGGTAACTGTGAGACATGAAATATGATCCAGGAAGTCACGTTTGTGCATGAATGAAATTACTTTCATTGATTGAGAACAACACTGCAACACTAACAGAAATGACAGAAATTATCTTTTATCCTGACGATTGTGAGATGTTCCAAAGTAATGTACCAAGAATGTGTGTTGGTAAGTTGGTATAAAGAGTGGACAGAGCATGAGTGATGTTTGAAGCAAAAAAATATATTGGCTGTATCATTGTATTGTCAAAGTTAAAAAAAATCACCACCCTCACAGTTGTCATGAACGGGAAAATTAGCTAGAGAGACCAAAACCATTTTCTGTACCGGGCTGTAAACATGTTTAATCAGCTGTGAAGATGGGCTTTTTAATATGGGTGCTTACAGAGACTGACTCACTTCTGGAGCCTGTCTCAAGTGACTCCAAATGATGTCAAGATGGCAGCTGCCGTATCCGGGATATTTTAGATTCATTTATTCATACAGTGGGTGGAAATGGAGAAGCATCATCCATCTTTTTATATGTATATGTGTGCTAATAGTCTATAGCCATGCTAATGAATGCTAATTTCAGAATGCTAACGTGTTCAAAATGACAATGCGGATAATTTATTACCACTTTCTTTGTATATTAGCATGCTGGTATTTGCTAATTAACACACACACATGCAAATTCAGACCTAATGATGGTGCTTGATGAAAAAAAATAGGGCTTACAACTGATTTGTACAATTTGTCTGAGGGGAACATGAATGTGTACCAAATTTGATAGCAATCCATCCAATAACAGACGGTTATGACGTTTCACTCAAAACTATAAACGTCAATATCATTGTGGCTCAAGAGGAAAAGTCATGGCATCAATACAGTCAATAGGATTCACTGTCATGAGCCAAATTTCGTGACAGTCCATCCTTTAGGTTGAGATGTAGATCAAAGTGATGGACCGACCACATGACAGACCGTCATTTCCATCCACTGAGCTACACCGCTAGTGTGGATACAAGCACAACAGAAACCAAACAGTAGTATAACACTTTGTACTCTACGACTTTGAGACACAATGAGCATTTTTGTGGTTTTCTTTCATTTTCGATGATGGTTTTTCAGTTCCTCAACAGTTTTGCCCTGTTCCTCTGTCTCACTTTTAAAAAGTCCAGGGGAATTGTTGCAGCAGAGAGTTGGTATTTCACTGAAAGAAAGATCTGTGGGATTTCCAGCCTTCGTCCGACTGAGCCAGCTGTCAGGATCTCTCTGTCTGTTCAGCTGGCTTTATACACATCTCAGAGGAACTGATAACAACTCTCCTTTTCCCATTCTCGGTGAGACTTCCACTGTCGTCCATGTCACAAGGCCATAAATAAACTCTATAGGGAGTATGGCCTGACAGTGAGAGGGCGACAGCATTTTGGTTATATTGTGAATATTTTATTTTAACACTAGTTGGCTGAGTCAAAACATAGCTGTGTGTTTCTGTATCACACTGGAATTCAATCTAAGCTCCGGTACACGGGCCTGTGCTTTGATATCGAGAAAGCAGCACAGTGTTTTGACAGCTTTCAGACTGTGATGGAGAGGGGGGAGAAAAAAAAGAGAGGAGGGCTAAGGGAGAAAGATGGGAGAGGGAAATGGAGTAGGGGGAGGTGGGTGTGGCAGAGAAGGACTCATGGGCTGCTCAATGTCACACCAGGGAGGACTGCAGGGAAAATATAAGGGGATGGGGGAGGTTATAAGGACAAGCTTATCAGTGTGTTTGTGAAGATAGAGGGGAGCGGGCTGGCTGCATGAACCACAACAGGATGGAGAAGTAATCCAAAGAGAAGAGATACACCGAGGAGCCTGTGGAAACACACACACACAGACACACACACACACACACACACACATATGTACTGAAGCTCCCACCCGACTGTCTCTCTTACACACACACACACACACACATGCTCACATTATGTCGAGCAACACTGCAGAAAGGCTCGGGGTGTATGGATATTTAATGAAACACCCCCCACTCTCATCCTCCACCAAATCTGCTCACTAGCACGGGAGTCCAATGGAGGAGGAAGAGGAAAGTAGGGCACGTCTGCAGATTTAATGAGGCAAAAAAGCACTGTATGACAAGCTTATGTTTTCTCCTCCAGCAGAGCTGCTGCTCTCTCCACAAGACAGACTCAACTCTCTTTTGACATACAGCCACAGAATTCAGCATTATCGACGCCGTCTCAGAATCACGTTCTTTCAATTGTAAATCATGATTTTTTCATGATCGTTTCTACAACGCAATCCCATTGAGCAGTTAAAATTAAGTCTCAAACCCCTTTTCATTTCACATGTGTATTAGGTTGAGTCACAGTGCTATGTTGGACAAATATCCAGAAGTCATGGGCTGTTTTGAAAAGTTTTGATTTATCCTTTATTAACGTATGAAAACATGTTTACCATGCTGATGTTTGGTATCCTTTTTTTTTTTCAGCACAACATTCCCTATAAAACCTGACAATATTTTTTTCACTTACTTGACATACTGTTGCAACATTATGGACCTAAAACCACACCAAAAACATAATATCCAATTCGAAAAATAGTTTTTCTATGTTTCAAACACACAGTATGCTCAGTGAAGCATTAAACTGATGACAGTGTAAAGACAAGTTGCAAAGATGAACAGAAAAAGGTAACACTGAGATACGATCAACCTGTATACATCTATTTTCAACAAAAGACAGGTGTATAGGCGTTTTTTTATGACGTCTGCGGGGAAGAAAATGCTTGAAAACTTGAAAAGAAGAGGAAATCTAACTGCTGTAATTAGCATAAAATTGCAGACTACAAAAGATGTTTTTTCAGAGGATGATGAGGCCTGAGGGCAAAGCAGCCTGAGGATCCATGCTGGTAGTCCCTACATGGCTCTCTCTGATCTAACCACAGAGCTCGGAAAGACACTCTATTTTGGTAAAGATGTGCTCAAGCTTATTTCACCTGAGGGGATTCTGGATGCTAAAACAGGGGCGCACACTCATGCTGCCCCCTTTGGTATGGCTAATGAACACACCCACAGACCAATGCACGAATGTAAATACTTTGCAGCAAGTGCGCATACTTAAGAAGCAGTTTGCACCAGCCTCAGCGAAGAAGGATAAAGACAATACGGGCAGCCATGTATCCAGAAACAGCTGAATATGTGGCTAATTACATCCTGAGGTAGGTCACTGCTCCCTCATAAGACCTTGTTTACTCTTGGCAGCAGACTTTACACCAAGTCATTGTATCTCTAATTGAGGACATGAGTTGTTTTCAACAAGGTCGACATGTTTTACTGAGCAGCGAGTGGCTACACGACTCGTTTGTTCAATAGGTGTCCAGAATTTTCCAGAGCGGCTGTCAATTTGTTTGTCTACATTCTTACTGCAGGAAAAAAATGTATTGGCATTGTGGTTTGTGGCCAGGGTGACATTGTTAAAAAATAAAAAAAAGACATTTTTGAGGCAGGCATGTTCGGAAAAGAAAAAAAACTGCTTTTAATTACAATTTCACCATCTGCTTAAACCCTGCTTTTGATTTCTACATGTCCTTAAGAATAATCATTTCTTCTGTTTGTCGGCAGCCAAACACACAAACAAGTGCTGTTACATAAAAGCTCAGTTTTCTTTTTTTATATTTCGTATGTCAAAAAAAGAGGCCTTGTCAATGTGTGTGTGTGTGTGTGTGTGTGTGTGTGTGTGTGTGTGTGTGTGTGTGTGTGTGTGTTTCACCGTCTCTGTTTGAAATGAAAAATGCATCTCATCACGCCAAGTGTCTGTCATTGTCACCGTGGGTGAGCTGGAGGAAGAGAGGGGACGCAGGTAGCGAGTCAGAGGGAGAGAATGAAAGACGGATGCTTTTTGGAGTGAGTTTGATTGCTGTCTGATTACAGCTGCTCTTGGTTCAGACACACACACACACACACACACACACACACACACACATGTACATCACTGAGTTCATTAGAGGCCTGCGGAAATCAGATAGCTGGACCTACATCACCATCACAGTGGGGACATGGTCATGAGCATGCATAAGAAATGTGCTCCGACATCCCCAAAGGCACTCTGTAAAGCAACTGGAGACACGCTGACGTGTGTGTGTCTTTGCTTTCCAAGCAATAATGTTTTCATGTAATGTATTCAGTGCCTCCTGAGACTATATGAATCCAAACGTACTCGACTTTCTCATGCTAAAATTGCATGCATATTCTATACCGTGCAACTGGCCCTTGTTTTTTTTATGTTGTTAGTGGTTTTATAATGGCTTTCTGCTTCGCCTATGGTGGATATGGATGGAGTGAGCGTCTCTCATCGGGAAGAGATGGAGGAAAGGAAGGAAGAAGAGAGTGCCTTATGGGTGGGTGATGGAGGGGTGTGTGTGGGTGGAGATCTGGGGCCCCATTCCATGCCACTGTATCCCAAGGCGTCCCTCTAAAGTTACCCACTGTCTGTGGCTGCAGCCTGCGGGTCTCACATCACCACGTTCATTAAAGCACCACTGTAACCAGATAGCCTTAACTGGACCCACATCACCATCATATTTCGGTTGGCATGTATGTGGCCTCTCGCACACACACGCACATCCACACATATAAGGTTCTTCTTCATGTATCTGTCACACATCTTTTAACTCCCTCTAATCCTGAGATTCCCGATACCGTCGTTTTTTTACTGCAGGTCCAGTGTCGTTAATGAGAGATGTAAGGTGCCAACAGGGTAAATCACTTATCACCAGCTTGTGCTGGCACCGTGACAACACTGCTAATGCTGGCCTGTGTCTCAGAGAAGAAGGGGAGTTCATTTTCCTTTGTTGGCATATGAATCACACTGGGAAGCTTTGTTACTTCCTGCAGTTACACTCATGTTCAAAAACACAGATTTCAACATCCACCTGTCTACTAAAACCTGATTGGAATATGTTAAGATTCTGTGTGTGTGCCCTTGCTTTTATATCTGTGATTAAATAGCCCACACAGCTAGGAAATGAGTACACTGAGTAATGCTGTGGACGTATTGATTTTCTGTCTCTGTCTCCCTCTCTTTCTCTTCCCCTTCACCACCACATCCCCCCATGAAGGAAGCCCCGTCTGAGCCTGTATGAGCCCCTGTACGTGAGGCGCTACTGGACGCCGGAGCTGCCCAGCTTCTCCACCCCGCACCAAGGGAAAGGAGGGTACTGGTGGAGTTCCCAGAGGTACCAAGACGTGGGGTCCACGTGGAGGGACACACGCCGACGCCGCATTGTCTTCCCTGGGAACACCGGCTTCTCCGACGTGCCCTCAAGTCTGAATGCTGGCTACTGCCACCTCCACCCGACCTTGGTGTGAGTGCACCTCTACAGATCAGGCTATTGAGGGGGTCACAAGCATACCTCCCTGCATGTGTGTTGGCATTGTGTTCTATGTTCCTGAGAGGCCTGCTTTTGAGCCTCTTCTTAAGTAGAAATTGGTTGTCAGCACTTTGGGAGAAGCAGACGACAGACCAGTTAGTACTCCATCAGCACTCCGTCGGCTTATCAGAGGCCAGCTCTCCTCACGCTGTCACCGTGCTTGTATGTCACCAAGGCCACACCTTCACATAGAGGCCTGTCAGACGACCTGCGCTGCTGCATCGAAGAGCATTCTGCCCGTCAATGTTGTGGTCGTCCTAACTTATACGATCTGCCAAACAGGAGTCTAATGATGTACAGAGAAAAAAGGAGGGAATGTAACAGGATACCTAAATACTGTGTGCATGTCAGCCACTCTCAACAATGTACATTTAAACTGACTTGAGTGTTTAGATTTCACTACCCTTCATTACGTTTTTTATTTTTTGTTAGACAGTTATAGGTTTCAACAGGACTAACAGTCTGCGGCCATGCTAACAACTCCATGAGGCTATATTGAGGCACAGCAGTGATTTGAGCTAAATGTTTAATGTTTGATATAATGTTAAATGTGTTCACTTGCTTAGTTTAGACCAAGCGGCAACCTCTGATTAAGTGAAGTTAAGCCAGCGCGAAAATGCCAAAAACTGCAGTTTCTCAAGCGGCCACTTGAGGCAGGCTGCAAAAAGAGTCTCCATAAGAGGCCGTATTAAAATGTCCAAATTCACGCGTTTACAGCCTGGTTCAGACAACTTTTTTTTTCTCCATAGCTACTTTCATTGTTCATGACATTTTTTTCCTTCACATTCCGCCTCAGGTCTGCTGATAATCCACGTCTTTACCGATATTTAGGTTAACCAGGAGGCAGAAGAAGCAGTACGTCCAACATGGCGGCGGCCAGTATGGCTTCAAAACACACACTTTGAAAACCTACGGGTGACGTCACTCAGGGTCTGTCTATTCTTTATACTGTCATCGGTTTAGACACGAATGTCATGTCATTACTTTTGCAGGTATTTGTTGTCAAACCAGAGTAGCCTATTGGAGCCATTTAAAATTTTGACCTGATAATGGCGCTGTACATATATGTACCAAATTTCACAGGAATTTTTTAGTAAAAACTACAAATGTCAATGTCACAGTGGCTGCAACCACGTCCAAAAAAAAAAAAGCATATAAAATATGCATTGTTATGAATTAAATTAGACTAGTATTTAATGCCATGCACACATTAATACAGTCATAATTATGTCTAAAAATGTGACACTGGCCTTTTTTTCTGATATATAATGTAAACATTTTGAACTTTACAAAGTGGCATTTCTTACTATGTACATATGTACACTTGCTTACTATGTACATATACATACCAACTCATTGTACAGTACAAATGTCCTCTACTCCTTCAGCTCCTCCACATCACATCCACCTACCCCCCAAGAGGCTGACCTAAATGGATGAGCAGTGTAATGGTCTCCACACACCCCAGAGCATCTTGTTGTCATGACAGCAGAATGGTTGTGACCGTCTGGGTGTTCCCTCGCGCTGATCTGATTTTTACCGCTGTCGATCGGTATAAAAGCAGAGGAAGGAGGTGTAGGGTCCAACGGAGGGATATGAAGTGGATGAACATCCCATCACAAAAAAAAAAGCCTCAGCACTCAGGAAAAAAAGACAAAAAGAAAGAGGAAATGATAGAGAAAGGAAGAAGCAGAACAAGAAAGAGAAAGAGGAGAACAGAAAGATTCAAAGAGACACTTAAAATGGAAAGAGATGGTTTTGAGCAAAAGGCAGAAAGATTGATGGTCAGGGGAAAAAACGAGAGAGGGAGTGAAAAAAAAGGAAAGAAGTGGAAAGAGAGAAAAAGCCAGGGGGCTAATGGGCTCGTGGCTAATCAATCCTGAGTGATGGCCACTTTAGAGTGGGCCAGGCTGACAGATGGAGACCATCCTTCTGCTTTAGCTCTCCTCTGACTCCCCAGCTCCTAACTCACCACGCAGGAAGACATCGGCACCCCTCTAGTCGACACCCCCCCGACCCACTTCAGAGGGCATCGCGTACATGCAGCACATACGGAGACACGCTCAGCTCGACCGGGGGTCTGTCAGATCATCAGATCAACCAATCCATTCATCACGTGAGAAACGGCCATATCAGGGCTCCATACTGTTATTCCTGACATGGATGAGTTTGAATGAGTGCAGCATCAGTTGTAGATTGATCCTCCAAAAGGATTGATTGCACTAAATGAGTGCTGGGATCGATTTCTGGAGATAGGAGGGGTGGACGGTGAATGAGTTACTACTTATGGCAGCTGCGTGGTACTTTTGTACACTTGTTCTCAGCGAGTAGAAAGAGGAGAAACGGTTCCATTTATACAAGATTACTGTATAAATCAGTGATGTGCTACCACAGCAAGTAAGACACACATTTTCCACGTCGCTGTTGCAAACCCACAGCATGTGGACAGAAACGGACAGGAGGATAATGAATGGAAAAAAGGGGAAATAGATGCTATTTAAGGAGCCTGACTGAATACGCAGGGATTGTGGAAGTACTTTTATTAGTAAGTTTATAAGTTTATAATCCATGCTGAAGCAGTCGACTCCTGCACTACCAATATTTCTCTTTCACATCACAACTATGGTCCCAACATTAGAGGTTGTTTACAATCTTGTACTGAAACCAAGTCAGGGTCCAAATCAGGGCCAGACAAGAAAGCAGTGTCATAAATTGCACTCTGCTGGCCACGTTAGAAAAGATTAAAGGCAAGAAAGTGCAATCCGGTGACAGCCTGCTTGGACAGGGGGTGGATGGAGGGCTGTTATCAGCTCCTAAAGGACAGCAGGAGGCAAGGAAGAAGGAGGAGGAGGAGGACAGCGCTGAGGTCTCTGCTGATAGATATTCAGCAGACAGTCGCTTTCTGCCCATCAGCAGGGATGTTGCCGCTGGGTCATGCTCGCAGACACACAAGCCTCTCATGCTGCAACGTCAACAGCTGCAAGACTCCAGTTGCTACTGTGTGCTTGTCTGCTTCAGCATGCGCGTTCATTTGTGCACACATGCGTGTGTCACTCACATGTTTTTCTTTGTGAGGACTAAAGCTTTATACAATCCAGCGTTGTCTGTTCTGTCTTTTGCCGATCCCCCCTCTGCAAGGGAACGGCTCTGTTTTCCTCACCCAGCTGTCACGTCAACAGTCAGTCAGTCAGTTAGGCGGTAAGACACCGAGTCAGGCAGCAATGCCATTCTTCCCCTAGACCCCGCTAGGGCTTAGATCCTTCACTTCCTGAGGCATGGGAAGGGGTCAAAGCACAAGCCACAGATGGCAAAACGCGGGCTGAGCTTTGGAGAAATCTAACTCTGCTCAGGGTTGGAGAGCTCGAAGGTCGAAAAGGCAGAGAGAGGGGAAAAAGAAATGGATCTGGCTGGAAACGAGGGAGGAAACTGAGCAGAGACAGGACGTTTGTTTCCACAACCCAGCACACACACACACACACCCACACACACACACACACACAGTGGAACACATCCATTAGGCCATTAAGCCAGAAACTGTATTGCTTTACGGATTTTGAGGTATTCTTTGAAAGTGTATTCATTTTCATACCTATTCATAATTTCCAGGGTCAAGTTGTAAGAGTGTTTACTCAGCGGTGATGTATGTCGGTAAGACCAAACGTTCATATATGTCTTTCTGAGCAGTGAATAGCTTCTTTGAGAACAGAAGCTTCTAATCCAATGACATTTTTCTTTCTAAAAGAAAATCTGGCCTCATGGTACGTTGAGAAAATCACCTGCTGATCTGGGTAATTGAATGGCGCTGTTCTGCTATTATTATCTCAGTTCACCTCACACGGGCTGACGTGCTCAATAATGAAGTCTTTGGTAATTAAGTTAGCTGATTAGGGAGGTGATATATAATTAAATTCACGGTCGTGAGGACTGTTTCATTGGTAGCCCTTTCTGGTCTACCAAGATTTTTAATTTCTGGGGGAAATAGAAAATCTCTTTTTGGCCCTGAGCATCGGGCACATCACTTGAAAAATGTAATCAATTACTCATGACACATTATTAATTGAAAGTATTTTCGATCTCTGAACAGCAACATCTTATTTGTTACATTATTTATTACATTACTTTGTACATCTCACCAAAGCTCCATCAACTCTGACAACATTTAACATGTGGAGGTAGGGTGGCTACGGTTTCTAGGTATTTACTGCCTGCCTAACAGCAAAGTGTCAGTAAATACCAGTCAATAAATTAACAGCGATATCTGTTAGTGGGATTAGTAGCTGTGTAATTCCAACATTTCAAACTGTAATCCCTAATGGTGTGTGCACACAGAAGGCAAAGTCTTTGGCACAAGTAGATTATATAGGAAGTGAATTCAAAGATGAAAATAGACACAAGACGAGAATCGGGCGACGCAAATATGCGACTTCCACATTGTGATGTCGTTCAAGATGAAAGTATTCAACGTAGAGAAAAAGGTTTGCAGCTTTCAGCTTTGCAGAGTGTTTTGTTGGTAGAAGCAGACGCAGAGTTTCAGAGTGTGCCAGCAGACGTTTGCTGCCAAGGAGCTCTGGTGGAGAGACCTTGTGGCACAGCCAGGTGTTTATCGGAGTCATACCGGATTCTGCTCTGATCAGAGCTGTTTACAGGTGGGAGGTGGGAACTTTTGGGATTTAAAATATGGACTCCTCTTTATCAACCTGTGTTCAGCAGCGTGCAACTGAGGGTGCCAACCTCCACTGCTGAACTAGCCATCTGTGGGCACCCAGAGCTCTGTGATACTACTTCATATTCATACAGAGAGATTGCTTGGAGGAAAGTAAGCAAGAAAGTTTGACTACCTGGTGTGAAAAATATGTGGCTCCATCTATGAGTTAAACTTTATTGTGAACTAAGTTAGCGTATAGCCTTGATCGATCCAAACCCAATCCAGAAAACAAACATTTTAAAAGCTGTTTCCTGTGGGGGCGTGTCGACACACGTTTTACAGATCACCATGATAGTTATTTTGACATCTTTCTGATCCGACGTCTGTTCGTTTTGGTTCGATCCTGCAAGTAGCGCAAGTTTGGTGGGAACACATCATTACACTTCTCATTACTGCATTTGTTTTACCGCAGCGGTGAAACAAAGATGTTTAGTTTTAATGTATCAGTCTTGATTATGGTGGTTATGGGCACGGATTCTGCTTTGTGTTAAAGTGTTGTAAATTCTCTGCAGGGACATTTTTTCCTCAAGGAGTTGAATAGACACACAAGTTTAGACAGAACAAAAGGATTCTGTCTGGGTGAACCGTGACATGAGTTAGTCATTAAGAACCGAAAATCAAATAAGTGAAGTGCTAAGGCTTGACAAACACCCTTTTCGTCACACCCTCTCTCCGTCGATGCGTGGAGCCTCCGGTGAAAGACGACGCCGGGCGGCAGAAGGCGGTTCACACTGAACAGGTGACAGAACAGCCCCGTCCCTCCCTGAGACGACCAGCCAGGCTCAGTTTACTGTAGAAAGTCACACAGCAGATGGTGTCCAAGGAAGTGAATTAGCACCAAGAGGCCGTGTCCACACACACCAGATGGGGGTAGAAGAAGAGACAAAGAAACTGGGGGTGGGGGGGGGGGAGAAAAACAATGGCATGAAGGCAGAACAGCCAAGGTGGAGAGTGGGATGACGGGTGGAGGGGAGTTGAGTTTGTATGGGCTCATTTATTTGTTTGCTTGTGTGTGTTTGTGTCTTTGTTGTGCCCAATGCAAACCTTGGGCCAAGTTCATGGGCCCGACAACCTCGATTATACACATCCATTGACTCATTAATCAACCAGCTCTCGCGTGTAACACTTCTCATTTTGATGATAATTTTACATATGCTGTGCAAAGCAAAGCTGCTCAAACATTAGCTAACTCGTCTTTTGTTCTCTGGGTGAAAAGGTGGAGGTACCGCTGGCAAAAACTGAGGGAGACGGTGCCTCGAGTGCTGAAAAGAAGAGAGTAAGAAAACGAAGAACGATTCTCCACCCAAAAAAAATCGCAATGGTGCATTCCTCAACCTGTTTCTAATATGATGTTTTTCTCGTTTCTCCTCCAGTCTCGTCCTATGAGGCTTCCTCAGAGTGGACGTGAAGCCCTGACACTTGATAGGAACATATTATATGGGTGACAAATCGCTCTTTCAAAAAACAGAAACGACTCCTGCAATTTGTGTCGAAGCTGGAGGGAAACAGCCATGTTTTAGTCAAGGTAATCTCACGGTGTCTGTGGTTTAGGAATGGGCTCTGGAATGTTAATAAGGGGGAAAAAAGGGCAACATGACTTAAATGCCACACAGATGTGGCCTATCAGTGATGCAATCTAGCGGGGAAATGAGCTGTAGCTTTTGTTAGTTGCAGTATTTTGTTAAGCGCTGGTTAGCTTCGTGTATCGACTCTGCGCAAGACTGTAACTAGAAATGTCAGAATAAAGTTGAGCTGTAACCTAACTCTGAAAATGTCCCCGGCTATCTTGTTTTTCAATCTCCCTCTCTGTCCACGCCCCTCCAAAGCCCATCTGGCTGTGATTATTGGCCATGGACTAATCCAGCACTGTGTCCCTTTTGACACAATGGGGAGGGCCAACTCTCTGTTGTCTCACTCATCCCTCTTCTTCTTCATCATCTTTTATTTCTTCTACTCTTCTCCGTCTCTCTCTCTCTCTTTTTTTCAACCTCTCTGTTTTTAACACTCCTTCCTTTTCTCCTCTTTGCCTGACTGCTGCCGCATCTGTCACTAGCCGAGCGGCAAGCGCCTGCATGGCACTCTGCCAACGCTGACAGCTGGCAGAGAGAAAGAGAGAGAGAAAAATAAACGGCGGAGGCGAGAGGGCAAAGAGAGAAGGGAGGGTGTGGGAGATGAGGGAGAAAGGGCGGTCGATAAATATCAGCACAAGTATAAAAAAAAAAAAATTTAAAAATCCAATATCACCGTCTTGACTGCACATAACGTCGCAGAGGCAGCAAAGGAAAATCAACGACGGTGTGACAGACAAACAAAGAGCATAAAGGAGTGTTGCAACATCAAAACAAAAAACTGCATGAGGAAGTTGGTGTCAGGACACCTTCTGTCCTTGAACCCTGGAGAAATGACTTCTCCTATTTTCTGCTTTTTCAAAATATGTGTTTCCTTATGCGTCTTATGCGTTGAAGTGGTTTCAAGGCCCGTTGTTTTCTCTTTCTGCTGGCAGACAACCATGTTTCATGACGGGAATCCACTCATGAAGGCAGCTCTGGATGAACCGGTCTACTTTATTGACCTTTGCTAGTTTACAGAAGGAAATAAATAATCAGCGGATGGATTTTGTGTCATGCAGAGTGAAGGCAGCTGCGCTTAAAACTAAATTCAACTTACAGAATATTGTTTGTAACTTCTCTCCAGAATGACACATACAAGGTGTTTTAACATCATTCGTCAAGGTTTTAAATCACCGTTAAACTGTTTTCTGTTAAAGTGGGACAGTGTAACTTTTGAAAGAAGAAATGGCATAACCATCCCTCTTACTAATGAAACATTTCAGTCATAAGCAATAAAATGCACCCTTTCCCAATGAATTATGCTCAGACGTTTTTGCTGCTACCTTGCACCGTGGCTGATGGAGCTGGTCGTGGCACGTTTCAGACGATGTTTGTGATTCCACCAGAGCATGTTTATAGAAATGCCTCAGAGACGGCTATCCAGCCATGTCAAGGTGTCTGGTTCTGCAGCGCTCCTGGTGAGTTTCGAAAGTAGAACAGACCAAAAGAAGCGTCACAGAATCTCGCAGTGTCTGGTCGAATCAAAGGGGATACTTGGTCTTGTTTGACCAGTAACTTATGGCCATGATAGTTATATGGCATATCTATTTAATTTTAACATTAGCCAACATCACGTGATCAGTTCTCTGACTTTATGACTGTAATTTATTGGTGTTACTGTTACACTCTGTGGTTTTATCTCAAAAATAAAGTAAACACATTGTGCCAATTTGTGTAATGTAAATGCCACTTATGGCCACAGTGGAAGTTTAGCAAAAGTTACATAGTTTAACTTCAAAGTTTAGATAGATTCAAGCACAAAGCCTGGTTTAAGGTTAGCGGAGGATCATGGTTAAAATAAAAACTTTGTTAAAACTATCTTAACCAGCGCTGAACAGAGATGCAATAAAAAGCAGGGGACCAACAGCAGAGGTATTCATCCACCTCCTCTTTAGGCCTCTATAGCTGTTTTTCTTGTGCGTACAGAAAGGTAAGGGGTTTGTGACTGAGGGGCAGATGGTGTTTGGTCTGGTCTTTGCGTGTAACCAAGAGAAGTCCCGGGATGCATTGCTTCACTCAGCGTCGTGCTGAAAGACAGACTGCAGCAGGCCAGGGTGGGCTCACAACACTGTAGGGTGGTCTGAGCAAAATGATCAGCTTAGCCACAAATCTAAAGTGGCAAAGCCTCAACGACGCAGAGCTATAATATGTTTATATCCGCTAATAATGCGGAGAAAAAGTTTAAATCGTTCTTAACAAGTGTGTGAAACTCTAAGACTTCATGGAAACTTGTAGTGTTGTAAAGAGGTGGAGCGTGCCAAGGCTTCAAAGGCGACAGATTAGTAAATCACCCACCCTCCCGATGCAGCGTCATTCTTGTGTTAGTGTTTAATTCTGCAGGTGAAGCCAGGGCAACACACACACACAGGGTGAGCCATCTTATAAATATCTGCAGTGTGTTTATTTGGCAGCACAACACTATTCTTCCTCTTCCCTGGCTGCACTGTAAAAACAACAGTGGCATGTTTATAGTACGTACATAGCGATATATAAGAGCTCTAGTGGGAAAATATTTCTGCATTTCACAGTCTGGAATCTCAGGAATCACAAGAGTCCTCATTCTGACAACAGAGAAGAGGACTGCAGAGGGGATTTAAGGGGGGGTGAGGGATGGAACAGAAACATTCAAGCAAAGACGATGGCTTTTTGTTGCACTTTTTACACAGATGTGTTATAATGAAAACAAATGATTTATCGAGAAAATAAGCAGTACGTCGGGAGAGGAGAGGAAAACAACAATAAAAAGTCCAGATTTGTTTCCACTGTGGTTCACAGACATACACGACACACGATAACACCGAGGAGAAACGAAGCTGCTCTCTGCACAGAATACAAAACGGTTCACTCACATCACAATCAAGTCTGATTAAACGGGTGGGGGAGGTCGGGCATGAGAGAGAGAGAGAGAGAGAGAGAGAGAGAGAGAGAGAGAGAGAGAGAGAGAGAGAGAGAGAGAGAGAGAGAGAGAGAGAGAGAGAGAGAGAGAGAGCAAAAGAGTAAATCTCCATTTTTTTTCCATCTGGAGAATGTATGTCAGTGGGCTGCACTATCTGCCTGGCCCACATCTCTCTCTCACACACACACACACTTTCTCAGCCTTTGTAAGCGGGACTGAATCAGTGCGGTGAAGTACAGTAGTCTGTTGCCAGTGCAAGCCAATTCATATTCAGAGTGCGTACTCTGCACTCTCACACAACACACACTGCACACTCCCATTGACTGGCTAATGGACGGACTGAAGAGGTCTATCTAAGGCAGCACATATTCAGTTCATTAAAGCCACAGTCGCTCTAGTGTAATATCTTTTTTCATATCCCCAGATACTATACGTATGTCAAGTGAATTAAAACTCCTCACAGGAACATTTAAACTACACGGCCAGCTAAACGTTTCACTTAAATGAGATCGCTCTGAAATCGTAGGCAGCTATAAGAGACTCTCCCTCAAGTCTTTGGTTGCACAAGAGCATTAGTGAGGCTGGGCACTGATGTTGGATGATAAGGCCCGGCTCGCCGTTGGTGTTCCACATCGTCCTTTATTTACCTGGCTTCACAAAAGGCGGCATTGTCATGTTCGAAAAGGAAAGGGCTTTCCCCAGACTGCTGTTGCAAAATTGGAAGTACACCACTGTACACAATCGTATAATAGCGTCACACCCCATGTGTCATAGTTTTGGCCATATCTTTATGAGGAACTTGCTAAATGATTAACATGTGATGTGATGTGATGTGAAGTGAGTATTATGCTTAGTCACTTTATTATAATATAAAAAGTCACATGAACAAAACCCACAGACACACTTCCACATGTGTGATGTGGTAAATAAGCCTAACACCTCTAAATCTCAGTAATTAACATTTGATGTATTTATTTTGTTTAATCTCTACAAAAACTGACGTGTGAAAACATTTTTGTGGGTTGATTGGGAGTTATGTGTCAGACTATTTCTTGGCTGGGAGTGATCATAACTATAATAACTTCCTTATAGGGGTCGCGGGGAGCTGGAGCCAATCCCGGCTGACATTGGGCAAGAGGCAACAAGTCACCGGTTCATCACAGGGCTGGCACATGCTATCTGTTTCCCAATGTTTCCAGTCTTAATGCTAAGCTAACCTAACTAGGCTGTCAGTGGTATTCCCTATTCCCTTAATTTTTTGATGAGCTCTTTGAGCTTATTTCAGAAAGGATGTTGTAAAAAAAAAATCAGATATGCTGCTATTATCACTGGAAACAGAGGGGACATTCATCCATCCTTCATCATCCAACAGTAGCATGGATTCAGAGGCGAGACGTGCCCGTCGAGGTGGGACGCCACTCCTCGTTAGCTCAAATTATTCGACCATCTGCGCAATCAATAAGACCTCGGAATGTATTTCCTAAATAGGTAATGGAATCTCAAACTTTTTAGATTATCAACATTGCTTGGGGGAATATCCCCTTGGCACAAATACAATTATATGCACACACTCGCCTCCCCAGAAAAACCCCCATGCCTTAAATTGAATTAGAGCTTTAATGAAGAAGTTATTTACCTCCGCCCGTATAACCCCCGAGCAAGACAGCAAACACAACCCTCGTCTAGAAGAAATAAAGACCCACCACAGCAGGCCGTTCTTATACGCACCAGTTGATATATGAATTTCTGTGTAAGTTTAACAGATGGTGATAATATCTGAGCAAAGAGGAGCTGTGCTGTGTGCATCTGAGAGCTTTGCACAAATTCTGTTTCCTGTGTTGTGGTTCCAGTGCCAACAGCTGTAGGGGAAGTCAGAGAGTGTTTGTGGGGTAAGCACTTGTTTGTGTGTGTGTGTGTGTCTCTCTCTCTCTCTCTCTCTCTCTCTATATATATATATATATATATATATATATATATATATATATATATATATATATGAATATGTGTGTGTGTGCGTGTGTGTGTGTGTGTGTGTGTGTGTGTGTGTGTGTGTGTGTGTGTGTGCACGGCCTCCCTGTTGGGGCTGTTCTATTTCCTGGTTGCAGGTGCTGCAGTGAGATCACTTCCTGCCGGCTCCCCCCTGTGTGTGTATCCGTGGGGTCCAGCTATTTCCTGTCCGCGGGGGAAGAGGAAACTATAGGAAACAGGATGAGCATCCCGGGCAGGAGGGGTCAGACAGGGCTGGGAGAGGTGGAAAGAGGAGGTGATGACCCTGGAAATAGAGGGGAGAGGAGCACGGATACATGGGTGCAGCATATCAGAGCTTGTTTTCTTTGCTGATAGTAGATAGTGATGTCTTTTTTAAACATTCACAAGAAATGCATAGGTATTATATCGTTGTCATTTCAGGGTGAGCTGAAGGGAAATTCCAGAACGACTTCTCTTAAGTTAACCTTTATTTTGAACCCATCATTCACCTTAACATGAGGGTCATACCAACAGCCGGGTAGCTTAGCTCATAGGCTCTGTCTACCCACGTCTCACCCGTTAACAGACTGTATCTCACCTGTGTAATCTGTACACGAACAACAAAGTGTAAAAATGGCATGTTGTGGTTTCACAGGTGGCTTACGTGCTTCCTAAAATCCCTAGTCGTTGCCTGGCAACCTCACAGGGACAACAAGATTTTAGGAAGTCACTTCAATAAGGGTAGGCTGGTGCAGAAGTGTACTAAAAAAAAGATCTAGGGCCGCAGAGTTCAAAAGAAGTGAGCTTTACCAAACCTGCATTAGCCATTGCTAGCACAAGAATGTCCAACCGGACTGTTGGTCGGGATTCATTATGGCTATGTAGTAGGGGTTCAACTAGTCGACTTCACTACGCCACAATGACGTTTAGAGCTTGACGTCGACTAGTCGCTAATCGAGAGAGGTCTGGCTCAATTCGTGGCTGCCGCAGCTAGTAGTGGCATTTCTGGTGGCAGCTGACACCGGACGAATTGAGCCATCCCCTGCTGCACTAATCTCATATTTTGATGCAAACACGATGGACGCAAACGTTACCTGGCTGTCCCAGTGACAAGCACGCCAAGCGAGAGGAGTTTTTCACTCGCTGGTAATACCATCACGCGACAGCGGGCGAGCCTTCACCCAGCGCACGTAGATGCGCTCGTGTTCCTGGTGGGGGATATCAATGACGTCACCGGCGACTAGTCGACGTCGACTCGACTTTTATCATATCAGTGTCGACTTGTAAAAATCTGAAGTCGTGCAACCCCTAGTATGTAGCGGTCACATGAAGTTGGAATTCAATGTTTTTACCTCTTCTCATGAAATGATTGTGACAATGTGATTTCTTCTTGAGTGTATCTTCTCAAACTTTTTTGATCAATCACAGTTAACCTGATGTGTATAAATCAGAATAAAAAGAGGAATGTGTCTGAAAACAACATTATTTTAACTTAATGGGCAACAGTGTGTAATACCTGGACGTAGTCTTTGTGATGTGGCTCTGGCCCGCACCATCTTGGCTGTCTTGCCTCTGCCAGCTCTCACCAAATCCAACAAGTCAGCTGTAACAACACCCACCTGTCAATGAAGGTGGCCATCATCTTAATTATGCAAAACTTTAAAAGTACACTTTTTCACAATTAGAGAAATTATAGATCAAATCTACCTTTTGTACCAAACATGGTTATTTCTGCTGTGAAGTTGGATATTTTAACATGGGGTCTTATGGAGATTGACTCACTTCTGGAGCCAGACTCAAGTGGCTGTTTAAGAAATAGCATTTTTTGGCACTTACACATAGGTTTCACTTCACAGCCATCGAAATTGGCGCTTGGTATGTAGCACCAGGTTTGTATATGGAAAAAGACGAGTAGGAATATAAACCATGATAGTCTGATAATGTTATCCAGACACAATGTACAGTAACTGGTAAACTGATCACTTGTTTAATGGGCATAAATGAGAAGTATGCTTTGGCGCCACAGCCCACAGATAGTGTTTAACCTTGCTAGGGTGACTAAAGTTCGGAAGTCACACTGATGATACCAGCGTACCCTCCTGTGTTTGTTTCCTGTCTTTAACTCATATTTCCTCTAACTGACAAGTAACTTCCCTTCATATCTTGAATATCCCTGTCAGACAAGACAGATGTTATTCACGTATACTCACATGTAGTCACACATACTGTACATGCTGACACACACAGACCCATTCATTACCCAAGACCCAGAGCCATGTTAAGGGCAAGCCCAGGCAAATAAGTTCCTCTCCTGACATTTCCGCTACACTTCTTACTATTGTCCCCTTCTGGGAAAAAGTGGGCCTTTGGGTGGAAAACATTTTGTGATGTCACCTTTTAAAGAGAGATTTTATGTGAGTGTTGATGTACAAGGATGTAGCTTCACAAGTTTTCAGAAGATATTTTCCTCACCACCGATGGAGGTTATCTTGTAATATCTGTCTTTAACGGTCTCTTTTAATAGCTGGTCAGACTCTAGTCAAAATAAAATTGCTGTGGAGCTCCCGAATGCCCTATAACTTTGAAAGGGCCCTTGCGATAGGAATCTTTTTATTATTATGATCAACTGCCCGCGGTGCACAGTAAAATAGTTTTCATCTTAGGGGTCACCTTAAACAATGACTTTGTCTGTGTGTAAGACAGAATAAGACAGAAAGGAACCTGGAAAGTTGAGTTATCAAAGACATGTGATCTACACATTTCCAGGAAATTCCTCTCCCACTTTTATGGCCTATCTCTGCTCCATCTGCAGATGAAGAGGATACATACAAGGATGATCCAGTTCCTATTTTTGTACACTACTAAACGAACCCAGATCACAACTTAAACCCGGCTCTCGGCTGACCTCTGACCTTTTCATATCCTGTCAGAAGTTTCACCCAAAGCTTCATGTGCTTGGCTCACTGGTTATGCTCTGTGTGTGTCAAGATTTATGAATGAACCAGTGGGCCGAGCTGGCAGAGCTTCCTGACTCGCCGCCGTGTGTGTGTGTGTGTGTGTGTGTATGTGTATGTCGATGGAACTTCCTGTCAAAAGATGTGTGATTTCCCGTGCTCGCACAGCTGGGCTGTTGAGCGCTTTGGGAAAACACCGTTTACTACAGGGAATGCTTGGAGAAAACACTGTCAAGCTAAATAATTACACACATTACAGTATGATTGAGTTGAGCGTTTTAGTGTGAAATGAAAAGAAACAGACCCTATTGAATTTATACAGCATTAAAAGTTCCCAAATGAGAGACACCTCTTTGTTTTTTCCTCGTGCTGTTTAAAGGTCCTGCAAATACATGTGAAGTGAGACACACAGGAGTCCTTTAAACTCACAGCCAGCATTCTTATGGGTACGTGTCATCGCTCTATGCAAGAATGCCAGGAATGTAAAAGAAAGACTAAAGGGGAGAGAGACAAGATAAAGGATAAAAGCAGTTTAAACATGTCTCCCTTAAAAAGCAGTATGAGTTTAATGAAACCACAAAAACTTTGTCTAAATAATTCTCATGTGTCATGAGGTTTGTCCCAAGGAAATCAGATAAATATCTAAACATTCATCTCGGATGAGTGTGGTACGTGTGGCAAGATGACTGAAGTGATAGTCCTTGTGAAAGAACGCAGTCTGGTCGTAAATAGCTGAGACAAAAAAAGAGATGAGCTGATGACCGGCACAAATTATTTTGATCTAGCCGGACACTTTCGAATCACGGACGACCCTATTCCCGACACCTTGCGATCGCCTAAAGATACCCCTTCTTCCTTATTTATGAGGTCCTAATTGGTGGAGGACCGCCTTTAGGAGGCAGTCAGGATGGGGCCACATTAAAAAGAAAAAAGTCACTCCTCTGATCTCTCTTGGGGGTGGGTTAATGGGGCAAGATCAGGCAAAAAAGACTGACTGCTCACTCAGTTAGCCCTTAGGAGTGTGTCACAGGGCCATTAACACTTTAGCAGAGATGACTGGTTTATATGAGGTGTCAAGCCTGATGGAAAGACACCTTTCTAAAATGTAAAAAGAGAAGTTATGCTCTTGACAGGATTCGTGTTTTAGGCGACTGATTGAGGCAGATGTTTAATCTATCGTCGAAGGTATTAGACTGTGTTGTTGGTCTCAAGTGGAGGCTTATTGTTTATGAAAGGACTTCCTCTTTCCTCCCAGGAGCCAGGACCGGAAGCACTACGTCCAACCTTAACTGCATATCCTCATCTTTTATATCTACTACTTCATTAACTCCACTTATCTGCGTGGTTTATTTCTTTTGTCACTGAGAATGAGTTGTCAGTATTTAGTCTACTCAGTCTCAATAATCTGTGACTCAACTTCAGCGCAACCACTCTTACCCAATATGCTCTGCTCCTGCAGATGTTGCAACTTCTTTGAACATTTATCAGTCTGACACACTGGCTGAACAGTCTGTCTGTCTGTCTCTCTCTCTCTGACAATTCTTCATACATGTGTCATCCTTTCATATCTCTGGGGAAAACATTGGCTCTTCCTCTTCCTGTGGGACATCCTGCATATGCTCTACCGCCCAGCAGGGTACTGTTGCTTCCTGTATGACCTGGGGGCAGAGAGAGAGTGGGGGTTCAGATGAGGAAGCAAAAGCGGAAAAATAATGAATATAAGTTTGCCTGAATATGGATCGCTATTATGACAATGATAAAGGGACCCGAGGTCATTTATAAAGCTTCTGATACGCTGAGATTGAAATTGATGAGTGTGAAAAAAGCTCTTCACTCACATACATGCGAGTCATTACTGAGTTAATCTGCATTCAGCAGCTTTTGTCCAACTTTGTAGCCACCATGGAGCTAAAACTGACTCAAAATGGTTCCACCTGAAGAAAATACACAGCTTGTAGCAGCTAATAATGGACTATTTATCCAGTCATGTCATAAAATAAATCAAAATGAAATCAACTGTAGTAACATTTACATTTACGTCATTTAGCTGACATCATTTCACAACTTACAAAAAGGGAAACAATCAAGGTACAGTGTGACAGGACATGTTAGTTACTCATAGATAGATATAGCATATCCAGTTGTTGGCAGTGCTGGGAGTTGTGTGATAGAGGTCTCATGTTCTTCCAGGGTAATTATAGGTGGACAAAGATCAGCAGCAAACTGACCTTGGTTAACAGGTAGTCCTGTCTTAGTTTTATATTCATTTCTAGTAGATGGTGGTCTTGAAACTGAAATGTTGCAGAAGCAAACAGTCAAAGTTTTAATGTGTTCAGCTGATAATTATGACGTCTCATTTGATTCCTCCACCATCCAGTTTGATGCGTTTCTTAAAGGCATCCTTCAGTACAGGCTTTAGTGGCTGAATCAAAACATCATTTTACATTTGTGTTTACATTTTATTTGTGTCATGCCTGCACATATCATGAATAGGTTGCCTTTATCACTACCATCAAGAATAATGGTGGCCGTGGCACATTTCATAGATAAATACTTAGAACTGAGCCATAGTGTCAGGAAGCTAAATTCATTTTGTATTGTGATATTTCTGTGAGGGTTCTCCAGGTCATTCAGGCCATCTTTCTTCAAGAAGGTTAAATCTGGACCAACAGGACATGGCTGTAGATCCCTGAAGATGTTTCGCCTCTCATCCGAGAAGCTTCTTCAGTTCTAAATAACTGGTGGAGAATTCTGAATATTTATCCTATAGGCAGGATTCTAGACCAGCCCATTGTTTCCACTTTGTTTTCCTACTTATAACAATAAGCACTAACAAACTTCATGTGTCTACATAAACATGAGTTCAATTGCCTCAAATTTAACCTTCTTGAAAAAAATATTGTCAATAAACTCAAACTCAAACTTAATAGTATATAGGTGATACCTTGCACTGCAATACTTGCACAATGCAGTTGTTTGCACAACCTGGACACTTGCACAATGTCTACCTCAACATGGTGTTATACTGTTGTTCTTCTTTTTTATATTTTATATTTGATATCGGGCTGCTCCGGAACTAGGGGAAACCAATTTCGTTTCATTCCATGTTTTTACATGTGCTGTAATAACTGTAAAAAACTATTTGAATCCTTGAATCCTTGAATTTAAAGTGTGATGATATCACACTTTTTTATTTACAGAGCAGCTGACTTCACACCTTCAACAAGGCTGACCTTGAACAGGGTTGAATTTTGCTCCTGTTGTTTTAACCTTAGGTCCTGTTAATTGTAAAAAAGACTGAACTCACAACAGTGCAGTATAATTATGAACACAGAGTCAACAAGTATCCTCTCCTCTCTCTCTCTCTCTCTCATTGTGAAAGAAAATCTCCACCAAGCTTAATTACAGATTTCCAGAGTGGCCACAAAAATGACACTTACTCTGACACAAACATGAAAAAGAATGCGGTCAGGCACGCACATGCCCAGCTGCGAAAATTGGCATCCCAGAAGTGGCAGATTGTTTGCACTACATTGTTATCAGTGTGTGTGCGTGGAGTGTGGTGTGTTTGTGTGCGTCTGTATGCATGTGTAAACAGTACCTTACCATAGCTTTCATAGCTCAGATTCCTCTGGTTCTCCATGTTTACAAATAGCAAAGAGAGATTCTCGTTTGCTTGTCTTCTTCCATCTCGAGATGAAGCTGAAAGAATGTTGGGTTTTAGATAGTTAGCAGACTGAACCCGAGTTTGGTGTCAGTGAGTTTTTGTTTTCATGTATACAGAAGGACAAAACATTTTTCTTTTTGGGTCAGAATCTGTGCAGGAGTTGTTTCTGTACAGTCTCTGATTTCAATCTCCTCCTTTCAACTTTATATAATTTTATATCCACACGAGAGGGGATGAAAGCGTTTGAGCTGGAGCTCAAGGGACTCAGATAAGATGCACGAGAAAGACGAATTTCACAGAATGTCGTGCACACGTATGTGCAGAGTCCAAGGTACACAGAAACCTCAAATATGAAACTCTCAGCATCTGATATGATGGTTAAGATCCCAGTCAAATAAGAGTGAAAAGAAGAGTGGAAACAAAAAATGGAAAATACTTTATGGTGAACAAATCCAACATTTTATTTGGTTGTCCAAACTTCACATACAGATTTCCACTGAATATTTAGGAATGCAGGAAAATATGAAGGAAGTGTGATCTCACACACACACACACACACACACACACACACACACACACACACACACACACACACACACACACACACACACACACACACACACACACACACACGTTTAATCAGATCTAGTTTGTCAGTAAAATAAAGTCCAACTGTTTCCAATTTTGGACTCTTCAGCAATGATAAATGATGACGTTCACTTGCCAAGGAGTTGGTATAACCCCCAAATTCCACCTGGCACAGATGCAGCCCATTACGTGTGCGGCGTTCTAGTCAATGTTTCAAACCCTACCCGAAGTGCCATAGCCCATTTCAGAAGCATCCCATGGAGAATATGCAGATTTTCTTTTTTTTTTGCTGACAAACTCTGAAGCAGCCAGGAAGTCAGATACATAAGACACGTAAATATCCAGTTATAAAAACAGCCAAAAGAGACTGCCAGCTACGTAGTATATTTTCATATTTAAAAGCATATTTAGAACTTTATCCAATCTGAGCAAGTTAGCAAAGTCTGGTGGGCAAAATGCTTCCGAAACGTATTTTATTTATTTGTTGGGAACATTGGGTGTTTGTTGGTATTCGATGGCTTGTCCTGTTGTCACAGCCCCCAAAGGATAAATCACACTTATTCTGGTGATCCTTTGACTTTTCCTCTGGTGCCGCCAACAAGTTGACATTCTTTTACTTAAATATCTTGACAACTGCTGATGGATAGGCCATGAAGTTTTCTAAACACAATCACCAAACTACAAACCCCCATCAAGGTGAATTGTAATAACTTCCCTGACTTTTCATCTGGTGCCAGCATCAAATGACAGTTCATATTGGTTTGTGTCAAAATACCAGCCTATATCAGCCTCAGGGGAGCATAGCCTAAACATTACACCTGCTACATACCAGCATAGCACTGTCATTGTGAGCATGTTGACTAAACACACAGCCTACAGTGCTGTTAGCATAGCTGTAGGCTCTTAGCTTTGTTCGTGCAGTATCTGTTCATGGCAGCTACAGCTTGATCAAACTTTTTTATGGTCTAATATCAACATTTAGACCCATGGGTAAGATCCACGCTCTACGACGCCTGTGACTCTGTATTCAATAACCACTCATCAAACATGTTTTGCAGCTTATAAGTCTGTTTTCCAAAATGTTTGCTTTGTTTATGAGGCTGTTTTCGATCCCTGTGTTGACCCTTCGTGGGTTGGGTCTTCCCAAAGACCAAGTGAGGCTTACAGCGAAGCCTGAAGGGACTTTTGAAGAGGAGGGCACTGATGGTGGACCGTGTCAGGGCTTATTAAAAAGATCACGTTGCCTTCTGAAGACCCAGGGGGCTCGCTGCTTCCTGTGGCCATGCGACAAGCAACAACCCCGTAAAGACAAGACTGAACAGATGGACGATGCAGAGTCCAGGGAAATGAACACTTCCTCTTATACTGAGGCTCCTCTTCTGCGCAGACCCACCTCCATGTATCAAAGTTGCTTTCTCTGGTTTCACTTCTTTATTCTTACACACATTTCATGGGTTTCATTTATTGTCTGAATCACTCACTTGTATCCAGCTCCCTCTGTCTTTTCCATCGTCTCAGCTATATTTTTTCTTTAAAGCTCACACCTCATTTCCTTTGAACCCACTCCAAGTCCGTCTCATACATTCACTCGTGTTTTGCTGAGATACAGCATTCCCTCACAGCTCTGACAAGATGTAGCCTTGCATTTCTTTGCCCTCCAAGATGAAACAGTTGTGGGACAGAGGTGTCAGATCTCTGACTATGAACATCTGGAGGATGTTAATGTAATCAACGCAAATCAGATTCCTCTAACAGTCATTGGCAGGAGTTCAGGGCTCAGGGGGGCGGGGGAAGAGATGGACTTGGAGAGAAATGGAGTAAAAAAGAAAGGGAGGGAGTTAAAGTGAGGTAATGAAAGTGGAAAAGGTTGCTGGTTTGTGTCTTAGAGATCTAAATTGGCTTGCTGTTAAAGAGGTGGCACATTTTTTTCTTTTTTTTCTTTCACTGATGGCTCTGGTGTTCAGCAAAAACTGTGGTCATGCACCCGGCCTGAGAAATTAGAGAGGAAACACTTAGATGGGGAGAAAATGGGGCCCACTTTCATGGCCGCAAACGAGATCTCAACCCGTGAGATGTATGATCATGTAACACAGCAAGAGCGAAGGGGTTCAGAGTGTGTGTGTGTGCGAGAGCGAGAGAAGGAGAGTGTGCGATTAGTGTGCCTTTTGAATGGCTGAACGTGAGAGTGAGCCATTTGTAATGGTAAACTTTGACCTCTCAGTTCAGAGCTGTCGTAACTACGTTTCCTCTCCCCTGGGTAAGTGTGTGTGTGTGTGTGTGCACATGTGCTGTCACAGGGGGGAATTGGACGTATTTCCTGGTGTAGAGTCTCCCAGCATAGTGACTGACTGGGAAAATAATGATAATACAGGAGCAATGAGGTCAGCCGCTCTCTCTCTCTCTCCCAGCCTCTGACTGACCCAGATTGCTCTAACGGCCAAAGCAGATTCTGGTCCAACCCCCCAACCCTCATGAACAACAAACTCCTCTCTCCTTACTCATGCCCACCCGGTTTATCACTGTGAATCTGGCAGCAAACACCACTGTCCACGAGTTTGATAACATTCACACATGCTGCTACAGTATGCTGTGCTCGTAGGCTCAACGTTATGTAAAACTGTTAACCGGTGCAGTCACTTTTAGGATGTACACACACAAAACTATAGTATTTAATATATATATAGCATGTTTATTATCTTTTGTCTAACCTCCTACATGTTTTTCACAATACAGAAAAAAAAAGTCTGAAAGGAAGGAAGGCAGACGAAAGAAGAATCAAGCCAAGGGAAGGATGTGAAGGACAGGATGAGGTAAAGAAAGATACTGGAGGGAAGCTTGTAAAAGGTATTTATACCCTCCTATTGAGCCAGCTAAAGGACAGGCAAGGAGGCAGACTAACAAGCGTACAGCCAATATAGAGTCGGAGGAATAAAGCCAGGTGGCTGAAACCAGACAGGATGCAATCAAAAGTGAAGATGGGAAATCTGAGGGTGAAATTTTTAGATAGCCGAAGAAGCCTTTGTGATCTAAATCAAAGCCAGACATCATGTAACAGATGTTAGCAGCAAAGGGCAGGTAAATGTCTTCCCATACAGTCTGGAGGAAGGAGGCGACAGTTAACGCAGACATGTACACCGAGAGCCCAATAAAATTAGTCCCTGCATCCAAATATTATATCTTTCATTGGTGTTGTGGTACGTTGGTACATTTTATTGGTACTGTTAAACTACTTTTCAATTGTCAAATTTCGGCTTAAGGACAAGCCTGCACTATAACTGATGTAATTAATGCTTTATGGACCAAATGCTGACTAAAACCTACAATTACTTGCCTCGGGTTGGCAGCAGGATATAGCAAATATGTTTTCTTTAAAAGGCAGTACTAGTGGAAAAATGTTCTTTTTAAATACCCTGAATGGCACAAAGAGCCACTGTAACAAGAGCCACTGCTCTTTATGTGGACATTGTGTCAGTGATCAATCAATTAGCAATTAAATTACGGATATAATAATTTGGAGACATTCTAACTTCTGTGGTAGGCCTACTGTCTGGACCACATCAAACTATACTGTATGTCCTATGAAAGTCCACATAGCATCGGTAATGATATAGCACTTTAAGCTATGTGATGGTTAAGAAACCTCGCGGAAGAGTCACTTCCTTTATCTGTGTCATGTGGGTTTAACCTCTGCCGTGAATGGGTGAAGTGAACGTGAGCACAGATCTAAGTAAATATTGGACTCGTTTTGTTCCCAGGCCACATATCTTCTGAACATTCTGACACTAAAATAACATTTTTGAGAAACAAAGCAGGAAAATGTCCTTTATTGGAGATCTCAGCAGCAACACTCTTAGGCAAGATTAGGCAACAAATATCTCTCTGTCAGTGCTGAATTGTCGGTCCGGTCTCACTAAGATGATCTATATGATAGCTGAACTAAAATGTTTTAGTAGAGATCATGGTGAGGAGTTCACAGCCACTTAGCAGACAGGAAGGTATACAGTTTCATATCATTGGCAGGAATTGTAACGCGTTATCTCTTGTTGGGGACATGTCAGTGGAGAAAGATACATAAATTGCAAATGTATTTTTTTGGTTTATGAAATTTGGACCAAATAAGTACACAAGTCAAACCAAACCGTTTCATGTTCATGATCACTGATCAAGAAGATCACTGAGAGGACAGAAATATGGCCCTTTAACAGACATACTCAACCAAGTCAACATATCTAACTCTTGCCAAAAGGCTCAACTTTTCTCGTCCACAGAGCTCATTAAATGTAGTCTCCAGAGAGTATTTTTTGAAAATCTCTGTTTTTGATAGTGAGCAAAGGTTTATTTATCAGAGAAAAGATGCTGTTTCCAATTTATCTCCATTAGTGTGGACATGGCTTAAGCAAAGCCCAGGGGGGAGGAGGGTGGGGAGGGTCAAACTATCACCTTTCTGCCCCCGAGTTCTCCCACAGCTGCCACCTCCATCTCGAACAATTACTATCAAAAAGGCCCAGCTACATATTGCACACACTCTCGCACACACACACACATGCACCTCAAACGCACACCCATACCAACAAGCAAACCAGTAGGGGGTCGAAATATGTTGGCATTTCTTAGAAACGGGTAGACATTCATCCCTTTTCAACTGCAGACTCTTTCTCCGTAGTCTGGGAGAGTTTTTCCGAGCTCCCACAATTCACCAAGGAACACTTGTGTGGCACTTGTGGTGGGTCGGATTAATGCAGGCATGCTGTGTGTTGTGTTAACTGTGTTGGCACAAGGCACTTAACCTACTTCAGTGCAAGCAGTAAGACCCAGTCATGGTAAGAGTGTAGGCCAGGGGCCAGAAAAACAATGAGCGTTTGATTTGATGGACGTGCTTGATGAAATTCTGCACTTCCATCTATATGGTAACATAATGTCAACACTGTTTTCATAGATAAAGATGACATGGTGTGGTAAGACTGATGAGTAGAGGCTAATCGTAATGACCTATAAAGTTAGCGCAGGGCACAGTAATCAGCTTAGAAGTTCACGACAGCTCCAGAGTTAGCTGGCGGGCCGGGTGGTAAAACCACGATGCATTATGAAATAAAGAGCTCAAGTCAACCCCTAACAGAGTAATGTTATTGAGTTATCCCATAACTGGCTCAGCCAAATCCGCCTGCTGCACTTTGCTTAATGTACAACAGCTGGTGGCAGCTGGGTCCTGTGGCAGCCATGATGGATGTGATGTCACATCGCAACTCCCGCCCACCCTGACCTCCCATGATTCGTCATCTGCTGTGGGCCTCCCTGAGTGGTGAGTGTGGCAGAATGACTGGTGACTGCTCGTGGTATGCTGATCGTCCACAACTTATGACTGCAAAACTTAATTAATTATTGCATATGTTAAAACGTGTTTTTAAAAATCAGGAAAAATTGCCTCAAGTGATGTCATTTAAGTCAGCATCCATTCAGGCTCAAATGATCGTGAAGAAAGACCTCAGTAGAATGATCCCCGTCCCGGCTAGCTCTTTGCAGCTCCTACATAACGCACCCAAACCTCGCATTTAACTGCTGGGTGTAACGTGGCATTGTGGGTAAAGTAGGTGCCTGGTTTGGACTTGCCAACCTCCAGTGCTGGGAGTGAAGCCAGTGAGGAAGTGCTATAAACTGTAATTCCCCCGAGTGGCCGCTTGAGACAGGCTGCAGACGGTCGTATTAAAATGTCCAACTTCACTGCAGAAATAAACATGTTTACAGCCTGGACAATGGTTTTGGTCTCTATAGCTACTGTAATTTCCTGTTGATAATTAACAGTGTTTCCACTTGACAGGTAGGTACCGTTACAGATGACTTATTAGAGCACCCAGGTGTCGGTCGGTCCTCCTCGGGATGATCCACGTCTTTGCTGATATTTAGATTTGCCAGGAGGTGGAAGAAGCAGTATATCCAACATGGCTGTGTCCAGTGCAGTGTATTTTCGGCTTTAAAACAGCACTTCAGAAACGTACAGGTGACGTCACCTACAGATGACTGGCCATTCTTCATACTGTCAGTGGTTTGGACAAGACAGAATGATGCATGGAATAAAGAAGATGATAGCTCTGGCTCTGCCGTACTTACTTATACTACTATAACTACTTGATATTTTAGACCTCCAAAGTTAGAATAGAAATAAAACACTAAATCAGTGGAGTGCTCCCTTTAAGTGTTTAATTTGCCTAACACAAACCATACCTTAATCATAGCTTATTAGTCAGAATTGTCCCCTAACATTATTACACCATAGTGAAACTTGAAAAAGCCAGTCCTGCTATTAATATGCAACAGAGCACAGCAAGTTTAAATAGGAACATGCTGACTCTCAGTATTTCTGACCATGGGATCTGACAATCCAACCAACTTCAACGTCAGCTTTGGGGCAGTTAGTTGGAGCTTTCATGATGAAGATATAATGTGTATCGTGCCTCTGTGTGTGTGTGTGTGTGTGTGTGTGTGTGTGTATTATATGTGTGTTTAAAAAGAGGCGGGGGGTCGACTTTCTCGTCGTCCACAGACAGCTACCAGACGTGAAGTTCCTCGGGTTCACACTCCTCCATTCATGTGATCCCAGCCATGCCAAATGAATTCCATCACCGTCGTCATGGCATTGTCATGGCAACCACTTAGACCCCCTGTCATTGATGCCGCTGCTCATTCAACAGGGAAAGTGAGAGTGAGACGCAGAGCAGGACAGAGTCGGAGAGGAGCAATATGAGGGCAGTAGGAGGTCGAGAGGGGAAGATCTGAAGTCAGTGAGACGGTGAATTATAAGATGAAAGTCAATATTTTATGTGATCTGACCATTAAAACATTTTTAATAATGTAGAGAAGCTGCAAGCAAGTGGCTGAAATGAGTGTTTCTAGTGACTGAGGGCTTTACACAGATCCAGTTCTGTTAACAGGCAGGCCGACTGACTGACTGTCCCCTCCTCTCTCTCCTGCAGGGATACTGGGAATGAACTGGGGTGCACAGCAGGTACATGGTTTATTAATGGATATGACTCTATTTTGGGACTCTGTGTAAGGAATGTTTGCCTGAGAGGGCATAAAATGCACGGATCATACTTGATCTTTACATAGCTGAGGGCTTATAGCTCGTTCTTCTCTTTTTCATCTGTGTCATGACATAGAAACACAAACACAGCATGCAAAATTCACCATCACTTAACCACATATTGAGTTTCATCTTTGTTGATCTCACTCATAGAGTCTCACAATCAAACATACATTCTATAAATTCTTCTACCTCCATCTGTTTATCTCTCTATCTAAATTTTTGTTTCACTCTCTTAGACACAAACACACACACATGCATATTTCACTGTGCCCTGACACAAGCGCGCCACTCTACCTTCCCTTCAGACTGGAAGCTACAAGATTAATCCATTTGCACAACAGTAGAAGGGAGAGAAGAGCAGCCAGAGGGACCAACAGGAAGAGAAAGATGTAATCTGACTTTACTGTATCTTTTACACTTAGACGGTGACAATCAGGCAGCAAGGTCAAAGACAAAGGGGTCCCTGAGGTGCCACTCTACATCTTACTCATCACAAATGTGCTTCTTATAAACGAATTAAATGTAGATATTGTCACTTGTTTGTGTGCATGTCGACCTGCACGGGCGTCAAATATGTGATGTGCCAGTGGATGATATGTGACACGTTATGATGCAAGATGATGAAAACCGGAAAAGGGAGTTTAGCAAGGGAATGTGCTTCATGCCTGCGGGGTAGCATGTCAGGGCTGATGAGAGCTGTCTAATATCTGAGCCTATGGGAGGTGGGAAAACAATTGAAGAGGGAGTTACGCTGGCTGATTCCTGTTTTTTTTTAGAGAGAGACAGTTAATATGCGAAGCTTTTGCTGTTTGTAAACCTCAACAGAATTACAGAACAACTGTAGAAGCCCCGGCCAAAGCAAAGATGGGTATCTTTCCATTACAGTGCCCCCCCCCCGTCATCCGTTATCCTCATCTGAAAGGTGTGTCTCGCTATTGATTTCCTCCACCTGCCAAAAGCTTGGTGAACAGCTGCTTGGTTGGACAGCGACATTACTCATCCCGGACACTTAGCAGATATCAATAATCAGCCGTTTTCCTCTTCTCTATTTGGAATAACAAGGCCATACATCAGGAGCAGCATTTACACGCTTGCTGCCAAGCTGCTTGAGGCGAACTCCTGCAGCCCTTATAAGGTGATTCACTCTGTGGTTGGACAAGGGAGGAAGGCGATGGGTCTATAGGTTGGGATGTTAGAAACAAGCCCAGCAGTGAGAGCTGCTGCTGAATATCTGTGTCGTCTTTATGTTCGGCTGTGAATACCGAAGCAATCAGCTCGTTAAGCTTTATTTCTGCCTAAAGCCAAGTCATTATTGCCCTGAAACAACCTCGTGTTACGCCGTGACACAGCACTTTGGGAACCAACACATATGGGACGTGCTCATCGATCAAGCTAAAGAGTGTGTCCTTGGACAACCTTGAGCGCGTCCGTTTTTAGTGTGAGCGAGGCACACACAGATGTGTAGTGGATTGTTGTGTCAACTCAGAGCCAAGCAGGACTCTCTGAAGGTTTGAAGTGTTTGATGATAGCACAGGAGCCGAGATAAAGGTGGTCAAAGCGGCTTTGCTGCCGGTCGTTAATTACTCCAGATCACCCTGACCTTGAGGAGACCGGGGCCACTGGGCCCATTAGGAGAGACAACTTGCCTCCACTCAAGCAACTTTCCCATGACACACCCATAAATCTCCCTAAAAGAATCCTCTGAATGTTCTGCAGAGAGCATAAAACCAGCCCGCTCTTTTAGTACCCTTTTAAGCAGTTCATTACCTGCCCTTCTACGAAATCCTGTCAACCTGGGATGAAAGATTATGGGAATTCTGGGAGTTTTTTCGTCTCTTAGACTTTTTCAAATTCTGGGTGAAAATCGGACACCCAGGAATGTTTCAGGAATGAGCCCCTTTTGGGCAAATTCTCAAGCAAAAAAAGGGAGCTGCCCTGTAACTAACCACATCCACATCCATCACACGCCGCAGGGACCAATCATGACACCGAATAGCCTTGATAGTTCAACAGTCTTTGCTTACCATAATGAACCTGCCACTATCCCAGAGGGCAATTTGCACCGGCAGGCGACAGAAATCAGGCCACAATGGACTGTGATCAAATTGCTCTTGTTGTGTGTGCACCGCATCAGTCTGGTCATCTCCCTGTGACACAGGTTATGCGCTTATGTTACACATCCATGGGCTTAAATCCTCCAATGACATCAATAAAGAACTGACAGTGGCATTAAAATATGGCCTTCTATATATATATCTGAACCGTTGTCACTGAGTTCAAACAGATTATCTCCCACACGGTCCTGAATGGTGCCTGATCGGCTTACATGTTGGGTATTGGAGGATGTTATGGAGGTTGACCGGGAGAATCTGATCATATGGCGCACATCCTCCTGATACCTTCACCAACTGATGCCCTTGGCCCCAATACCATACCTGCTGTCAGCGCTGTCCGTCTGATGGTCAGAGCTCCTTTGTAGACAGATACTGAGGGTCTTCCAACTGCTTTGCAATTGATCTCCAGTCCCAGCTCATTACTGACCCATGATAACCTTGTTAGTAAGCCCCAAGGGGAAGACACACAAAGGAAGTGTCTCCCTTTGGAGCTGACAGATGCCTTTTTCTTCCTCCTGCCATTGTTTGGGCATGTGTCTTTCATATTGTATCTGTCAGCAGTAGATATATTCATCCTGTTTTGTTTTTAATGTATCTTCCAGTCAGGGCAGTATCTCAGGCTCTGACAGGGAGAGAATGTACGAGGGAATAATGTGGGCAGTAACTGTAAATCTTGGCCCAACTTGACTGCACTCATTTCCTGATGAGACACAAACGTAAATAACTGCCCGCACGACCCATGTCCTCACCTCAGTCCACCTCCATCCCTATCCTCCTGTTTCAACCGATCAATTCCTAATCAATCACTAGCAATCACTGTCGGGTGGTAGTTAGAGTTTTATGGGCTAAGCAGACCTAGGCTAGAGGGACGCTAACACATACTGAACTGTGCAGGTTGGTCGAGCTAGCACAGATCGATGCCAGCTGTCTCAGCTGAGCAGTGGAGATGAGGTCAGTGCCGCTCTGCAAACACAGTCGGACAGTTCGAGATCAATTAAAGCACTGATGGGAGGGAGGGAAGAAGACGAGGCAAACTGGACTGCCAGCACTCTTGGTAAGGACAATCCTACTGACAGTGCGATGATAAATTTATGAAGACTGGCTGGAGGTCAATGTTAACAGGCTGGGTGAGATTTTGACAAGCTGTAGCCATTGTCTTTGGAGACTTACAGTCGTTAATCTAAAAAAGAGAGGGTGCATTTGCATGACTGACATCTGAGGTCTTCAGGTGATCACATAAACCCAGATACAGCAGACAGTGAAACAAAAGGTTCAGTTCCCACTGTGTCACTTGGCACGTGCTAGATATATGTCTCTTCCTGTAAAACATATTATTTTTATGACTCATCTTGAACTCTGAGGCGTACATATAAATCAAGCTAACCTGACCCATCATGTAACA
Source organism: Collichthys lucidus (assembly GCA_004119915.2). Lineage (NCBI taxonomy): Eukaryota > Metazoa > Chordata > Actinopteri > Sciaenidae > Collichthys > Collichthys lucidus. The sequence continues at coordinate 12,646,254 of CM014095.1, forward strand.
ATGAAGGTGTGTGAAATAAGTTTATCTCATTTCAATATTTCAAATAAACATGTGACACTCAAGTCACAAGTCTCTTTTAAGTCGATTTTGAGCTAAAAATATCTCTCAAGAGTGAAATTTAAATAACCCAGACTCGACACCTCACCCCGTTTTCTGAATTATTTAATGACTCACAAGGACTTTGGTGCCACTTCGAAGACCCAGTGCTGGTTCAAAGCGAGTTGTTTTTATGTAACTGTGTTCTGACAAACCGGAGGAGGACAAGAAAGAGAATTGGGAGCAGGAGATAGAGGGGGTGGGTTATAAATAGGTCACTTACAAACAATGCGCAAGACACCATAATGATGCTCCGTGACAACAAAGCTGCAATGGCAGATGGATAAAATTGAAAAAAAAAAAAACTATATCAAAATGATTCAAAGCTGAGTCAAACTTTGCTTTTTCAGACTTGTTTGAGTTTTTTCAGCTGGAGGACTTCTTTTTGGTGAACATCCACTTTCCAAACATGCCACTGACTCTCTGTAACTTAACCTGCACTCAGATCCCCGTGTGAAGGAGGGCTTATAATAGGAACACTAAATCATGATATACTTATTGATATAATAAATGTCTGTGTAAACAAGTTAACAGCGCTCTAATCCTAATTGAACCAGGCATGTATCTATGTGCTACTTTTTTCTTTAGGGTGCAATTCATGGTAATCAAACCGGGAGTGAGGAATCAACAACAGAAGTGGACTGGCTTTTTTTTCAGCTCAGCACAATAAGAGGTGCAAAGTCGAATGAATCAATCCCACACATGGTTCATTAAAACACAATGGCCGAGTATTGACTCTAGACATTTATTTATTTTCACCGGGGGCCTTTTTTTCTGCTCTCTTCTATCTCTGCCCTCCATTCTCACGTGTGTGTGTGTGTGTGTGTGTGTGTGTGTGTGTGTGTGTGTGTGTGTGTGTGTGTGTGTGTGTGTGTGTGTGTGTGTGTGTGTGTGTGTGCGTGTGTGTTTGGTAGGAGGGCTGAAGTGCATTGTCACCAGAGAGCAGGCACTCAAGCTTTGACTTCGACAGCTTCCAACTTTCAACACTGAGACAAGCGTGGCTGTAGTTTAAGCTGCAGACAGACCCCAGATGCACACACACACACACACACAGATGCACATAGTGATTATACACACCCTGACACACATGCGGAAAAACCATAAACACACTCACATCTCAGAGGGCACAACGGACGAACAATTAGAGTAGGCAAATTAGTGATTTTTCAGTTATGGCTTTGCTGCTTCTGCACAGATGAATACATCACCATTTGCAAAGTACGATCGCTATTCATTTTCCAGTTAGTTTCACATAGTATTAGTCTGTGCCAGAGGGGGAACAACAGCATGACCTCAGTGACATTAAGCTCATTATGTCTAGACAGAACAAAACGCCATTGAACATTTTATTCTTCTCTGTCCCACTCCTGGATGAGATTACCATTGAATGGAGATATGAGGGGCATATCTGCCATAATTTATTTCAAGATCAGGCCTGTATGTTGATATCTGATGTCTGAGTCATGTATACTGAAGCGCTCTCTTTCTTTCTCTCTTTCTCTCTCGGGCTACCCTCCCCCCCAAGCCCATGCCAGACCGCCTGCTGAGGCACAGCAGGGCTGCCAGGTCATACTTAACACTAACCACAACCTCTCCACAAACCTTCTCTCCGCCCCATCCCCCAACTCCCATCCCCCACTCGATCCTTAAATCTGCATTACAATGAAGATGGTTGAGGAGGAGGATGGGGGGTTTGAGGAGCAGGGGGAAAGAGAGGGAGAGAGAGAGATGTGATGATCTCACAGACTGGGGAGAAGAAAGGTAGCAGATAACCAAGAACTGAGCTAATGACTCTGTCTGTCTGCGTGAGTGTAGTGGTGGTGGAGGGGCTGCTGGTTGTGTATTTGTTTGCGGTTGCACGCAAGTGCTTGTTGTCGGATATATATTGTATGTCTTTGTGTGTACCAAACTAACAGACGCCTATTACACTGCCTATTTCAGAGCAACATGGGAGGTTTCTGTGTTCATTCAGGCTGTTACAATCTACAGGAATGCAAATCTGTCATGAAATATAGCCTCCTAAAATTGATTGGTCTGCCTTCACTGGAGTGAAGTGTGTCGAGCTATCTGTGCTCATACTTCCAGATCAGATCATTAAGCTAAATTCACAAGGCATAATTCATTTCTGTCTCTCACAGGGCTGTCTGTCTGTCGTCGTGATTTTCGACAGAAAGAGGCTTGGATCTGATAAATGGCTGCGATAATGGCTCTCTTCACTTTTTTGACATTGGCAGGTCTTTCAGAGATACTTAGACCGTTGTGCATAGGACCGTTTTCTAATAAGGCACAGTTTAGAAGTGTTATGATGTCTTTAATAACATCACTTCGGAAGTTTTTAATGTGAATAAAGTCACTGACAAAAGTCATTTATAGAGCGTCACATTACTTTCCTATATATATATATATATATATATATATATATATATATATACTCAAACTTCAGCTCCAGCAGCTCCCTTAACCACAATACCAGTAATCCTTCCCCTTCTGCTACGTGGCCAAAATGGCGACCATTGAGGGTGGGAAGTGTCCAGCCTTCCACATTCAACTTTTTGACGGTTATGAGTGCACAATCTGGATACTCAGTGTACTTAGCACTTATGTACTCAAAATAGCAATTGCGTGTATTGAAGTACGTAAACTGGGTAAACTAATTCGACGTTCAACGAAACACGTAACTGTGGACGTAACCGCTGTTTTTTTAAAAACTCAAATTAATGGAAAAAACTATTGTTTTCGCCGCAGTGCCTGATCCTGTCTGAATGCGACCTGACATTGCCACTTGCATGGCTAAACATGATCTGGCTCAGTGTGGATGTAGTCTATAGATTCAAAAAAAAAAAAAAACAGAACAATGTGCCACCATTGAAAGTGGTGCCTTCTGTGCTTCTCAGCATCTGGCCGAGGATGACCCCAGCTGCTGTGGTACATCTCAACGTGGACTCAAACTGTGCAGACCATCTGAGTCTGTTTGGATTTCATTTCCATTCTGTGTCTGAAGCTCTGTGCCTCTCACAGGCGTGTGTGTGTTCAGGAAGAAGAGAACAACTGCAAGAAACCGTGGGCGGGATGAAGAGGCAGAGCGCAAGAGGAAGAGCAGCCTGTGATAATGATGAATGAGATGATGGCACACTGACCTAGTAACACTGCAGTGCTGTTGCCAGTGGGGATGAGCTGCCTTACTACTGTATGCCCCTGACTGACACATACATATACACACACACACACATGCACAGACACATCGACTCTGCATCGAATCCTGTATCTCTGCTTCGCTCATCAACACTTTCTGTACTCCTTTCACCCCCTCGCCCTCTCCTTTTACTTGTCTCACCATCTCTTTTATGTCTTGCTGCCTCATACCTGGCCTGCATGTTCTGTCAACAGAGGGAAACCCGCTGGGTGAATTTGCTAACTAAGATGCCAGGGACAAACACAGGGAGAGAAGGCATTTATAATGAGACAGAAAAAAGCCTGAGTCTGACGGAAAGACGCTGAGGGTAAAGGTTAAAAGGAAACCACGCTTCGTTTCTCACAGAGAGGCTTGAAAGTCTCAGTTGCATAAATTGTGAGAGTCAAAGTCATCTCAAATAAACAAGGCCAGAGATGATAAGGCAAACAAAAACAACGCCTGATCCTCTTCCATTCTCTTCTTGACTGGGTTCCCACCAAACCACCACGTACCGCCACCCCCCCACCCAACCCACTCCCGTAACATCAGCCGAAGATGTAAGTAGAAGCAAGTAGTTGCCACGGTAACCGGCTCTGTGGCATGTCTGCTCGCACACGGTGTCGCGTCATGTCCGCCACCTTAGGCGTAGTGAGGCATGAGGCATGGGGGGAGGGGGTACGGGCGGTGGGCGAACCTGCACACATCAACGTGGTTACTGTTGGTTTCCTCCCACACACACGATGCGAACGATTATTTCATCAATGAGGAAGGTCAAACATAAGCGTGGCTCATCCAGCTACTATCCCGTCCTCCTCCACTATAACCTTCTCTGGGAGTCACTGCCAGAGCCCGACAGACACACACATCTGCACAAGCTCCCTGGTCAAGATGGCTGCCATGTGCAGCTTTGTGGTTGCCTGCTGGTGAGGGCCTTTTTGCAGTCAATAAGCCAGTTGATTAAATTAATTAGCATGACAAAGGGCATTCTTTTAAGTCAACGCAACCCTATTCATGCCAATGAAGACGGCTGAGCACCTGATTCTCCTTGTAATTATGTGCTTGGCAGTGCAGAATTTTTGTTTAAATCAGACATGTAAAGTCTCATTTACATCCTTGCTTAGAAAGACGAGTTCCTGTTTTGAAACTGGCGAGATATGTGGGCCCCCCTTTTTGCTAATTTTATTTCTCACAATATTTCTTATCACAAAACCTATTTTATGACCGTGCCTCAGGATGGCATCGCATTAGGTGCTGAGGTATTTGGGCCATTAGCCGTGCGAAACTGCAACAAATCTGTAATCATCAGTGTCGCACAAAACCATAGGAAACACACAGGAAACAGGCTGCGCTCTTGTTTTTGTGATTGTGTATGCATGAATTGCAGAGGAACTGAGGAACCCTGGGAAATTACATATTCATCACTCTGATATGCTCGAGTAATGTGTTCAAGGTGACTGTTATAAAGATAACTTTTTCTCCTCCCTTAAGTTAAAGAAACCCCAGAGACATGTTTCTAACTCCCGCTGCAGTCCTCCTTCTCTTTTTTTTCATCGCTCTCTACTTGTGATGCTCATCGGTTGGCCCGCAGAGAGAGAGAGAGACAATGTGGGCTTTTAGCAGGGTTTGAGAGCTCATCCTGTGTCAGGGCATGAAAAATGGGCAACCACACAAACAGTGGCATTGACTAGCTCTGGGGGGGGGTGGTGGAGAAAAGTGTGTGAAGAGGAGAAGAAGCACCATGTTAAACGTGACAAAAATAAGTAGGCAGGCCGAGGCCAGAGGAAGTCCTCCAGCCACAATCTCATTTTTCTCAAGGAAATCAGGCCTTGTCATCAGCACAATGTGTGTACTACACAAGTGTGTGTGCGTACTGAAAAGACCGTAAGGCCTTCATCATCTCTAGTGTGCTTTAAAACACTGAGCTGGTAGGGATGAAAATAATTAAGGCTGTGTCCTCACTAATGTTGAATACAAACAAATATATCCACTAAATATTCGCTAAAGGGTGCCAGAAAATGCTAATTATTTATTATTCTTTGGTAGTTTAATTAGTAGTATATGCACACGTTACTTCAGCCACGTTTGCACTGCATGGGACTGCTCAGCTCGACTAGACTTGACTCACTTTTGGTACTTTTTTTTCTCTCGATGTAGACAGGATTCCTAGCTGGTTGTCATAGTAATGCCGCTTGAAACTACCTCAAAAATCATCTTCGACATGAACATGAAACACGGGAACCGGGTTATCGAAGGGCTGAAGTTAGCAGAAGACTGCACGGACGACGAGATGCTCCATGAGCTGGTGATGATTCTCTCTAATCGATAAGTGGTCTGCACTGCTTTCACTCCACCTTATCGTACATGGTTTGCCATTGAAAAACTAAAATATAATTATTCCAAGCGAGTCTGATTGACCGGGGCCATGTGTACTGAGTACACAGCAGTGGAAATTATATTTACTACCTAAATATTGACTGACTCCCTCACCTTTTTTGTTGATTATGTTGCACTTGGTTGGAGAGCTAGAAATCACCTGTTGTTACCCTCATTAGTATATAGAGTTGTTGTTTTTTTAATCACCTAATTTCCAGCATTGATACACACAACTTACACCTGGCGAGAGTCTAATCAGCCAGAGTGCAAACCCTTTAACCCTTTAACATATGCTGCATTCACATGGATTCAGGCAGACGTTAGATAATAATACAATTATTTATAATGATTATAACACACAGGTTTTCTCCTGCAAGCTTTGTAACATCCGGTTATAAATTCTGTTGCAGGGGACGGCAAAAAGTCTAAATAGTTTAGCTTTGGACAGCAATGGCATCTGCTCTGATCCGCTGACATGATATCCGTCTTCCTGAATCCATGTGAGAGCAGCATTGGTTCCTTTCCATCACTGTAGATGAGTGACAAACCTGTGGTCAACCTGGGCAGAAGTCTCTCTGGAGAGGTTTGGATACCCTGCTGTGAAAACATCTCTTTCCCGTGCTGCTGTTCAAACCGGGAACATCTCTTTGAAATCTGACAACTTTAATGTACAGACCTCATCAGAGTGATGAGACGTCCCACATCAGAGAGCGACAAGGAATTCCAGAGCCGTGATTGAGTATGTACGAGGTGATGAGATGAAAACATGTTGCTTTCTATCTTGACTCACTTTGGGAGAATGTATGGAGCGGTGGTGGCTGCTTGTGAGGGGCGGGGGTTGCACATTTTGAACCCCTCAGGGTGTATTACACTGTGGGAAGCTCAGCCCACACTGAATGGATGGAGATCATTCTCTGGGTAGCGTATGCATGCCTCGCATACCACTGCTCTGACATGTTTGTGTGAGTGTGAGTGTGTGCATGTGTGGAGGGAGGGCCGGGGGTGGTCGTTCTGTGTGCCATCAGATTGATGGAAACAATGACAGAAAGGCGAAGAGAGACATATGGAGCTATAAAGGGATGCCTTCAATGAATACAGGACTTTAATAAGAGGAAATCATAAATCCAACTTAATGAAGTCCTTTAAAGATGACAGAGCAGACAGAGCACCATTTTGTTAACATGGGTTCATCTGTGGGATAAAGGAGGGCCTTGTTGTTGGGAAAGAAGGGATAATATGGTTAAGGTTGCCAGAATTAAGAGTAACAGCTTGAAAAAGAGGCAGCTGGCGTATGTAAATGCATGTGTGACCCTGTCCCATGACTGGTCAGTCTGTGGAAGCAGTCCACTGGCTCTCATAACTCAGCTTAAAACATATGACCCTTGACCTTGCTGGATCACAAGAGGAGCCCATCAGCTTTGGTCTACCAAAAAAAAAAAAAAGAAATGCAATGTCATTGCTGCGATCGTGGGATCCACTCGTCTGGCCAAGAGACCCTTATTACTGACAGGCTGATTCACTGTCTCCCTGTCTGTGTCGGTGACAAAGCAGCCCCAGTGCCATCGCAAGGTCTCTGCTGACTGCAAAGCTGGCTGCGTGTTATGTAACGAGTTTACTCCTGGAATGCCGGACCTGTCACTCAAAGACCAGAGGAGGCCGATCAAGTCTTTTAACTCTTCACCGTGCATTAAAATAAAAAAGTGTTTTTGCCGCAGACAAACATCTGATCATCTGAGGATTTCAGCTGAAGGGAGTCACTCCAACTATGACAAACTTTGTTAAACTGGAACTGAAGATGATGTTTCCGTCACATAACGGGGTATGCGAGTTTGGAAATTGTGTGCACATTACCCATATTTGATTCATTTTTATTTTTTGAGCACTAAAAAGGCAAAACTTTGCTACAAGAAGATTATCAATTTATTGCAGAAATATCGTTAGCTTCCCCACAAGATAATGAAATACTTCACATTGTATCGTCACCCCATGAACTTATAGTATCCTTTCTGATTTTTACGGTGTTGTAAGGTATTACACCCTCATACAACACAACATACAACTTATAGATGTTTTATTTAAATGGCATCTGCATAAAGGGACATCTATTATTATGATTTTACGCAACAAGTGCTGAGTAAGTTTATGAGCAATGCCCAAAATGCCCACAAATCTTCCAGACATCTGTAACACTGGAGAGAAAAAAAACAGTCTTGCTGATCATCCAGTTGAGTATCAGACTGTTGCAGTGACAGGAGTTGGTGGTGGTGGTGGGGGTGGTGGTGTTAAAGGAGGTCCTGCCTCCCCTGGCTGCAGATTGGACAAACGCCGGCTGATACGCCCATGGGTGGAGACTCTGGTCGATTTTGAGGCGCGGTTGAAATACTCACAGTCTTATCACCGACATCCTTTAATTTGAGCTCAGCCGCCGTGGGGTGCACACTCACAGAAGGAAGGATCTTCTCGTTTTCCAAACCTGCAACGGGGAGAAGGAGATCTGGTCGGATTTTTTTTTCCAACAGTTTTTTTGGGGGTCAAGATCTTAAACCCAGAGCTGGATTTTTAAAATCTCAACAAAAAACAAAAAAACAAACAACAACAAAAACTCCTCGAGATTTTTCTTTTTCGATTTTCTTTTTTTTGTTCAGATCACCTAAAGGAGAAAACAATGGGAGCCCAATTGTCCAAGGGTGGAGTAACTGTTGAGGCCAAAGCCGCCGCCGCCGACCCTGCTGCTGCCAAAGCCAACGGCCAGGTGAGTAAAGTAAGGCCTGAAGTGCTTCACCGTCAGCGGGGAGCCACATGGCACTCAACGCCCACTGGCACCGCTGGGTGCCACCGCGGGGCGCACAGAGCTGCGATGGGAGCCGAGCTGTTGCTCTTTCAGACTCAGAACTGAGATCACATCCCACTTTTTTAACCACATGGCTGTAGACAAAATGAGTTTAAACGCAGCTAAAACAGGTTGTTTAAAGAAATCCAAAGGGGGACCTCCAGCAGAGAAGCCGTCGACTGGCCATGCTCGTCCCCGCTCAGCGCGCACACACCAGACCTGCCTTTCTGTTTTTGCGATAATTCCTGCGACTTTGGTGGCAATTCAGCCACACATTGTGTGATTGGGTGTCAGATTCTTGTCTTAATGTGTGTTTGGAGGGTGTTTTCTGTCATGAGTTGGCTGTAGTCGAGAGGGGTAAACGCTCTTACGCCGAACAAAAGATGCGAGGCAAACTGTGCAGAGGATGCAAATGCGCTCTGCTGGAGGCGCATGTTGCGGAACTGAAAACTAGGCGCGGGCAGACACTGGTTCAAACCCCCTATGCTTGACTGTAATCCATGCACGCGTTTAGTTTGACTGAGTCTGTGGACAAAGTGTTTTTTAATGTCCTGTGTGTGAGTTTAATGGTGTCTTGCTCGAGTCTGACCCCAGATCGGAATATGATGCGTGTGGATGAACTTGGCTCGTTGGAGTTGATCGACTTCCCCACTTTAACCCCCCACCCCCACCCATATTACTGTGAGCGCAGTAGAGGAATTGAATATAAATGCACTGTGGCTTTGTGTGTGTTGCTTGTATTCTGACCACACCGAGCTCATGTTGAGAGCTCTGGTGGATGTGAGCTGCAGCCCTTGGATGAGAGCAGAAACCAGGTTTCACGGGGATTCCTTTGTTCCACCAACTCACGGGCTGTGTTGACGTTTAAATGGAGCTCTACTGCCCCCATGTGTCCACTCAAAGTCACGCAAACAGCTGTTGAACCATACCCCCCACCCCCCATCTGAACCACTGTCAGGGCAAGCAGCTTTCCTCAAATAAAACATGGATTAACTATCGGGAGTAAATGCTAATCTGCCAGATTTATTTGGAAAAGTGACAGATTTATTTAGTGCATGTTTCATCCTCAGTTGATCCGTCTGTATATTTGTGTCTTTTTGACCCAGTGTGATTGTTTTAATCAACGAGTCTTCTTCTCTGCAGGAGAACGGCCATGTTAAAACCAATGGTGATGTGTCAGCCAAGCCCGAAGGGGAAGTGGCTGCCACAGACGGGAATGGAACAGCAGAACCAGCCAAGGAGGGCGAAACCGCCGGGGATGCCATCGAGCCCGCTCCTGCAGCCGAGGGCGAGGCTGTCAAGGCGGAGGGTGAGGCCGCCAAGGAGGGCAAGAAGAAGAAGAAGTTCTCCCTGAAGAACTCCTTCAAGTTCAAGGGCATCTCGCTGAAAAAGAGCAAGAAGGGCAGCGAGGAGGGCAAAGAGGAAGCCACCTCCCCCACGACCGAGGACAAACCCGAGGAGAACGGCCACGCGGCCAAAGAAACCAAAGAGGAGACGCCGGCCGCCGAGGCCAAAGAGGGCGAAGCCGCCGCCGACACCCCTGCCGCCACTGCTGATGATGCCGCCTCTGCACCTGCTCCAGAGGGAGAGACCAAGGCAGCAGAGGAGGCGCCACCTACAGAGGCTGCCCCGGCCGAGGAGGCCGCCGCCTCCGCCGAGGACACAACACCTGCAGCCTCTGAGGGTGAGGCCAAGGCAGAGTGACTGCACCCCGCCACGGCACCTGAACTGATTTTCCAAGATTAAAATATATAAATATATATATGAGAGACTTGTGCCACGTTCTTAAAGTTATAAACAAAACTACAAAAGAAGACAAAGGATATATCACGTTTGCTGATTCAACCACCAGTTCACTGCCTTTTATTAGTTCTTCGACAGACGGAATCTCACCGGGCCCTCTCATGATGAAAAGTGTCGGCTTGTGTCGCCCCCTCATGGTACACACTGAGACTGGCACGTGGCGAAGGTAATGGATTGGATGTGGAGCGAACCAGGAATACTGACTTATTTTCCCAATTCATGGAGAAGCATCCTTTTTTAACAGCGTGGCAGCCCTATAACATTTTATTTTTCTTTCATCTTTTTTTCGGGATCTAAAAATTGTCCCCGTTGCGGAGCGGGGCAGACCATCTCTTTCACTCGAAATGACTGTTATATGGACACATAAACCTTTCAAATCGTATTAATTTTTAGAATTCTACATTCCTATGTTTTACCCCCAAATTTCAAGTATTTTGTCATGTATAGAAAAGTGGAAAAAAAAAACGAGGAGGGGGGGGTGGAAAAAGCGCTATGTTTTTGTTCGTGCATTTTCATTATTTTCTGGCTAAAACCACATTCAAGCTTCTTGAGTATTGCAGTGTTCACATTTCAGAGTTTATGACGCAAGGGGCTGGGATTGTGTACAAAATGTGAGCTTTTTATCTGCAAACTGTCTCTGTAAATATGTTTTGGCCAATATTTTTTTTTTTTTGGTTCTTTTTATTTTGCTATCGTTTGAAGATGTTAATGGTTTTATTGTAACTTTTAATAAGGGTAAATAAATGTTCGATCCCCTCTGTCTGTGTTCTGCCTTGTGATTCGCACACAAACGACACCGATAAAGTGAGTTAGAAGAGTTTAAAACTTCACAGGAAGGTTTGGTCAGTCATTAAGTCACGCACAAACACAAAAACAATCCTTGTTTCTTGGATGACAAGTTTTCATAGCCGATGACATAAAAGGTATGAACAAGCTTGATGCTTGTGAACTCCTGATGAACACAATTTAATGTTTATTTATGATAACCAATTAATGATATGGCCTAGAGTCATATTCATTAATCCACATCCTACACATAATATTAGGTAACGTCTGCTCCAGTATGATATAAATATTTTATTATAACTACAGATAATAGCGTAATGTTTTGATGTTTATTTTTTGCCTATACACATAAAATTCACACAAGCATTAGTACAACATTGAAACAGACCACAGTGCGTTTCACTATACACAATATGGGATAAACCTTTTGAATCCTTGAATTCAAACATGAGGTGGGTGTTTGAGGACACTGATTTCTTAACATCCATCCATTATCTAGATCCGCATATCCTCATCAGGGTCACAGCTGGGGCTGAACCCTATCCTAGCTGATTTTCAGTGGGGTAGGGTACACCATGGTAAAGTCGCCAGCTGGGATTTCATAAAAGAAAAGCAGCCATTTTGACATGAAACAGTAGGATCATGCAGGTGTTACCAACAATACGTATTCAGGTTCTGATCCATTCAGTGTAGCAGAGACGTTCCAGTGAACCACCACAGCGGCACCCTGACTCTGTTAGACCTGAATGGATCTGAACCGTAATCTGTATCATTGGTAACACCTGTCATGATGGCTGCTGTGAAAAATTATAAATGAATTCTGACAACATATTGCAACACATACATTCAACCCTTCAATAATCAATCTACTATCTGATGCCTGGTTGTATTTGTTGGTCTCTGGCTCCCTGTGGTGGACAGACATGCGTACTGTCTGTGATTCTGCACCCTGTTGCTTTCATCTGCTGGTAAGCATGCTAACGCCATATGTACATATTAATGATATAACTGGTGATTGATTAGTCAGCTGTTTTTACTTCGTCGTCTTCTTCTTCTTTTGCGTTTTAATGTGGTATGTACACGGGCTTGAGCATGTTTTGGTGTGACACATTCACATTATAGAGCAGTAACCACGACTAAAACTGGTAAATGGACCCAGACAAATACCTAGAGATAACTTCCAGATACCGTACATTAATTCAGATATAATCGTCTTATGAATCGTGGAAATCGGACGAGGTGGCCGAGTGGTTAAGGCGATGGACTGCTAATCCATTGTGCTCTGCACGCGTGGGTTCGAATCCCATCCTCGTCGTATTTTCTGCTTGTTTGTGCTCTGCCTCACTGTTAGAGGGTCTGGTGAAGGCTACATTTAGTGGTTTTCATTAAGCACCTGAACGCAGCAGTATAGTGTTATCCACGTGGTTTGTTGGCCTGAGGTGCACGTGCTCAGCGTCCTTAAATGCACGCGCTATGCACGTGTTTTGTGTTGTTGTTGTTTTTTTGATGACGTGTTCAAGGCTTGTGAATTTACTCAAAATAAATAGGAATTCACAAATCGTTTGCAAAATTTTAAATCGTCAGACAAAATCCTCCAAATTATCCAGAGTTAAATACAGTTTGGTTTATTTCACCCAGACAAAGCTGCCATCTAGTGGTAACAGAAGGCAATGCAACTAATTTCAGTTTTTGACTGTGAGCAGCTACAGCAGATAACTTTGTTTGTGGACATTTGTTTTACAGTGTCTTGTAATAAAATGTTGCCTTTAACCAATCAAATAAACTGACCTGCCACTTGGCCAGGCCATCATTGCAAATGAGAACTGGCTCTTAACTGACGATTAAATAAAGGTAAATTAAAATAAAATAAAATACAGTAAAGTAAAATATATTATTTTCATGTCAGCTGCTATGTCTGTTGTTGTTGTTGTTGTTGCACTTGCTTGATGTTTGGCTGTTAGCACACTTGCTAATTTTTGATCATAAGTAATGCAATTATAACACATACACATGACAGTTGTCCATATTTAACACAGTGGTGAAAAATTGTCTGCATTTGTGGGGTAAATTCTCTTAAAAAAGAAAAATAAATCTTATTACATATAGAATACTAAATACAACCTACATCTGACATCAACTTATCCTTCTGTTAGGTGTTTTTAAAGACTTCCTTTTCCTCTTCTGAGTTTGTCAGTGCTATTGCTGTATATGCAATCCCCACATATCTATGGGGGAGACCAAGTAGAATAAATTATTATTATTATTATTCTGCAAAGGAGGATAGCCTAGACACTTATTTTATCTTAGTTTTATTTTTAAAGCAATTAAATATAGCACTAAAAAGGGTCAATAAAAACAAGTCCTAAAAGAAACTATTGGACCACATTGTGACATTCCAGTTCATCCATAATCCAAACAGAAATAGTCTGCTCAGTATCTGGGGATTAAAACCTGTACATGATTACTTTAACTCCAGGTTCACTCTCTTTACTCACAATAATGAAAACAGGATATGCTCAGGAATCAGCTTTTTGTTATATGTAGCAGATATGAGCCTCTCTAAGCCACATGAGGAGTTCAACATTGATGGATAACTCAACACTTCATGTGGGGCGTCAACTCGTCAAATTCCCAAGCAACCTTTGGTCCCTTTAATGGAGGACATATGAACAAGCACTGCAGGCCATCTTTCTCCCGGTCGTACAGACTATTAACAATGATGAGGATACTATATACAGTAATTAACATGACTTAAATGCTGATATGCTGATGCTGACATTCTGATGTTGATTCAGGATCAACAATCAGTCGACAACGCCCTCACACATCAGATTTCTTTTGTGTTATAAAAACAATTTCCTGGACGTTCCTCCTTGCGTAGTAAGCCACGATGTGATCAGATCAGTTGTACAAAGTTGGAAATATGATATTCAAGCACAGTAACAGTATAGTTGTCCTCTTCTTTGAAAGTGTCCTACAGCATACAGCTGGCCAGTGTTAGAGATCCTTCCAACGGACAGTCATGAATGTTTCATGTTCAGCTGGATCACAGGATCACGATGCACAGGATCGGCCCTCTTATGTCTTTTGGTTTATTATTTTACATGGTAACTTGTGCTTCTGTTGTGCAGAAACAAAATTGTGGTATAGTGTCCTACAGAGTCGTAATCACGCTCGTTTCATTGATCTTCTCCTTCTTGTCCAAACTCAGCTGGCTTCCCAGAGTTGGATCAGTCCTTCGATACTGGGACCTGGGTGGTGCCATGTTGGTGAGCTCATGCTGCTCAGCAAACAGGAGCCTCTCATTTTCGTGACGGACTCTTAACAATTTGCTGATGCGCTTGCCGATGAGATAAATCATCTCACAGATACACATGAAAATGCACAGCGCGCTGGATACAACCATGAACAACATGAAGATCTTTTTCTCTGTTGGGCGACTAATGAAGCAATCAACAGTGTTGGGGCATGGCTCCAGTGAACATTTCGATAACCTAAAAGTAAAGAGAGTAGAGCAGATTAAAGGCAGAGCAAAAGGAAAAGATAACCAACAGATCATTTTCATGTTTTTTCTCTAGTAATAATACAAGCATTACCTAGGCAGGTCATATCCCTGGTATATCCGGTAGAGAATGTAAAGAAACGATGTGTCGAATCCAGCTTTAAAGACCAAACTCAGCAGATAGGTCCACCACAGACCCCCTCTCTTCTTACCAGGGTTGGCATACAGGTGAGAGCCGTGGTGCTGTGCCACATATTTGGCATCCTTTCCTTCACGGTATTTGACATGAGCCATCACCATCAGAGATGGGCAGGTGACAAAAATCAACTGCAGTGCCCACAGACGGATGTGGGAGATGGGGAAGATGTGGTCATAGCAGATGTTGGTACAGCCAGGCTGGAAACAAAGTAAGAGAGTTCTTTTTAAACTTATTGTAATAGGTTTTTCTGTAATGACTGTGAGATTTCAGATGGGTAAAATGAATGATAGCACAGGTTGTTGCATTTGTACCAGAGGTATACAAAGCAACCAAGGAGCTTCGGAGAGGCAATACTTTTATTTGATACTAATAAAAGTACAAGCTAATGCAACTGTCATGAAATGATAAATACAAAACAATACTGCTAGTAGAGCTGCCAGGAGTTTCAAGTTTCAAAGTTTCAAAGTTTCAAAGTTTCAAGTTTTTATTTGTCACATGCCTAAAAGTACAGGTACAGTGGCAGTGAAATGAAAGTGACTGTCGCGACTGTGCAAAAAAATGTAAAGATAGAAATAGCAAAAAACTAGAAAAATAAATAAACTAGAAAAAAGATATACACCACTATGTTACTGTATTTACAACTATGTACACATTAACATTATATACTATATAAACAGAAAACAGAAAAATCTCACTATGTGCCATAGGAACAGTAGAGAGCAGTGATGTGCAGATGGATTGGTGTGTGTGTAATGTAGGTGTAGTGTGGTGTAGTGCGGTCAGTTATGGGACTGTGTTGTTATGCAGAGTTCAGGATCCGTGTGGCCTGGGGAAAGAAGCTCCTCTTCAGCCTCTCGGTCCTGGCTCTGATGGAGCGAAGCCTCTTGCCTGAGGGCAGCCTCGCAAACAGTTTATGGTCGGGGTGGTGAATGTCCCTCATGATCCGACCTGCCCTGGACCTGCACCGCTGGGTGTAAATGTCCTGTAGGTCGGGCAGTGCGGTGCGGGTGACACGTTCAGCGCAGCGGATGACTCTGTGCAGGGCCTTTCTGTCCTGTGAGCTGCAGCTGCCGTACCAGGCCGTGATGCTCGCAGAGAGCACAGACCCCACAGTGGCGGTGTAGAAGGTTACCAGCAGTTTACTGGAGGCCTTGAATTTCCTGAGCCTCCTGAGGTGGAATAAACGCTGCCTTGCCTTCTTCACCAGGGTGGAGGTGTGTGTAGTCCATGTCAGGTCCTCGGAGATGAGAACCCCGAGGTACCTGTAGCTGCTCACTCTCTCCACCGGGTTCCCGTTGATCTTTAGAGGTGCGTACTCGATCTTCTGTCGTCCTCTCCTGAAGTCGACTACCACCTCCTTAGTTTTGGTGACGTTCAGGTCCAGGTTGTTGTCCTTACACCATGAGGACAGCCGCTCCACCTCCTCCAGATAGGCCATCTCGTTGTTGCTGGAGATCAGGCCTACCACCACTGTGTCATCCGCAAATTTCACAATGATGTTGGATTGGTGGGCAGCCAAACAGTCATGGGTGTACAGGGAGTACAGCAGAGGACTCAGCACGCAGCCTTGGGGGGCACCGGTGTTAAGGGTTAGGGGTCTGGATGTGAGGCCACCGACCTTTACCACCTGTGGTCTGCCAGTCAGGAAGCTATGAACCCAGGAGCAGAGTGAAGGACTCAGCCCTAGATCCACCAGTTTGGTGACCAGTCTGTGAGGAACTATGGTGTTGAAAGCTGAGCTGTAGTCAATAAACAGCAGTCGCACATAGTTCCCTTTGCCGTTGTCCAGGTGGGAGAGGGTGGAGTGGAGTACGTGAGTGATGGCGTCGTCAGTACTCCTATTGGGGCGATAGGCAAACTGCAGGGGGTCCAGGGAGGCCGGTAGTGATGAGCAGATGGAGTCTTTGATGAGTCTTTCAAAGCACTTCATCACCACGGAGGTAAGGGCGACAGGGCGGTAGTCATTAAGGCAGGCCGGGCTGTTCTTCTTGGGCACAGGGATAATGGTGGACTTCTTTAGGCAGATGGGGACGACAGAGTGGACAAGGGACAGATTGAAGATGGTCGTGAACACCGGGGCTAGCTGGTCGGCGCAGGACTTCAGCAGCCGTCCGGGGATGCCATCTGGGCCGGCTGCCTTCCTGCTGTTCACTCGCCTCAGAGCTCTCCTCACGTCGTGCTCTGAGAGCGAGAGGGGGCGGTCCTCCGCGCCGGTGTGGACGCCGGCGCTAGCCTCCAGGCTAGCGTTAGCGCCGGCAGCCTCAAAGCGAGCGAAGAAAGTGTTCAGTTCTTCCACCAGCGAAGAGTCCGCAACAGCCACGGTGTTCACACGTCCAGTATAATCCGTCATCGACCGCAGTCCTTGCCACATGCGCCTGGTGTCGCGGTCGCGCAGTTGTCCCTCCACTTTGTCCCTGTGTCTCCTCTTGGCCGCCTTCACCGCTTTCCTGAGCTTGTAGGCTGCAGCTTTGTAAGGTGACATGTCGCCGGTCGTGAGCCCCTCGTTGTACGCAGCGGTACGAGCATTCAGAGCTGCCCGGATAGTCTTATCCACCCACGGTTTCTGATTCGGAAAAACCTTCACAGTCACCATGGGGATGGTATCTTCAAGCAGTTTGCCAAGAAAGCATGTAACCACTTCCGTCAACTCGTCGACGTCACACGAGCTCTCGCGAAACATGTCCCAGTCTACGTCACTCAGCGCGTCCTGCAGTGTGGCTTCTGATTGACCTGACCAGCGTCTGACCTCTCGCGATACCGGAGGTTCACGGTGCAGTCTTTGTTTATATTTTATATATATATATAGGGTATATATATATATATATATATATATATATATATATATATATATATATAGGGTGTGATAAAAGTTATAATGCATTTAAATCTGCAGCCTTTCCATGGGATAGACATAATAATAGACATAAATCTTAACAAAAAACAGTCTGTCAGCTAAACTTTTTTCCCACAAGAAAAATACAGTCAGCATTTTGCAGTTGTTTCCTATCAGGATTATGATTAAGATTAAAAATTGTGCTGATTGCCTATCAGTTACCTTGTGTTCTATATGCTAAAACATCCCCATGTGAATCCAGCAGAGCACATAAATAAATTAGTTACCAATCTTGTTGTCACACAGAGGTCAGCACATTTCTCTAATACATTTTGATTTTTAGAGACAGAGTTTTACTTTCATAAAGTTGGAGGACTTGTAAGAAACAAATTAAAATTAAGAAAGATGAGTCAACATAGCCTGAAATATCCTTACTTTTAGTCTCTAATATGGGTCGGGTTACAAAAAACTCTGGATCCTACATTTCCCATAATGCCCAAGCCCAGCTCCCCTTCTGAACCACAACTAAAAACGACTGTTTTTACTAGTTGAGTAGTAATTACTAAGAACAATAATAAATAATAATAATAACAAGAAGAACAAAATGCATTGGTTTTGTGCTTTTTGTAACAATGTTACAGAATAAAATTAAAATTCACAGAGATAAAAAAAAAAAAAACATTCCAGTGTTCGTTGGCCTGAACTATAAAAGCCTGATCACCTTTTGTCAGCAGTAGTGCTAGTACTACTGGTGATAAATCAGGCCGTGGGAAAGACCAGCATGCCACCATCAGCTGATCTAAGACCAGCATCATGAGGGGTTAGTACATCTTTTATATAAGTAGAGGCCTTGTTATGTAAAGCTTTAAGTCAACAATAACATTTTGAACAGGCAGGCGATACAGGGAGAAAATTTCTTTTAATTAGCTTTAGTTTAAAGAAACATGACTGAACAACTTTACTTGGTAATTGAAACAAGAACCAAATAATACAGCCAAATGTCTTGAAGTTGACTCAATGTTATGTCTATCACATAAATGACATTCTTCCTTGTACAAGGATCACAGAATATCTGATTAAAAGAATTGGGTGTGGCAAAGAGAAATATTTCCGCTTTGGTGTGGTAAAGTATGAGGAAGTTTTGAGAAGTCTAGCAATTAATCAGAGAGCCATGCAGAAAGTTGGTTGCTAAGATTAGTGGACTGTAATGGGACATATTGTATAAGCAGGAAAGTGGTACTCTACTTTATGGTTAGTAATGAACTGACCCCATGGCAGCAAATAAATGAACACTAACGAGTAAAATAGGGAAAAGATGTAAAATGGGAATTTAAAAAAAACAGAAAAGTTCCTATTGTATTAGTCAAGTTCCAAGAAAGTACTGAGAGTAACAAGTAAAGTAACCAACAAACTCACATAGAGGAGGAAGGTTGTCATATTGGCTAGGTATACAAATGAATACAGCAGCAGAGACGTTTAAAATACCAGATTTAATCTGCAAGACTGGCGTGATGTTACTGTGGTGCTTCCTTGTAGGAAGAAGTACAGGTACAGACATGTTAGCACAGACAAATAAAATCTTACTTGTCGAGTATTGCACACAAAGTCTTTGCTCTCGTCACCCCAAACCCTCTGCGCTGCCACTACAAACACCAGGACACGGAACACAAACACCATGGACAGCCAGATCCTCCCGAACGCAGTGGAGTATTTATTGACTCCACTCAACAGACTCTCCAATCCTGACCAGTTCATCCCTGCTGCTGCACCTGGGTGATCGAAACAAGTGCACCCTGTAAAACAGAAAGAAAGAGAAGAGGGTAATGTTTTTACAGCTTTATAACAATATAAAAAACAGATAGTTCTCTATGGCAATAACAAAGCAAAAAAAAAAAACTTGCTTTGGATGTGATTTGCCAGATTTAGTCCAGGACAAACAGATGCAAGTACCTGCACCGAAACTGGTGTGTGCATGTATAGGCTTGTATGAAATCATTGTGAAGCTATTTTATCTCATGTCTTTGAGTCAGTGAGTTGACTAAATTGCTACTTGTGCATTCATGCTTCAGTAGCCATAACAACATGTACACAGGCCAGAGAAGATGGTCATGTCTAGGGATGGGAATCGAGAACCGTTTCTTGTTGAGAACCGGATCCGTGTGTTTCAATTCCATGGAATCGTTTGGCAGTTTATCTAATGATTCTCTTATCGATTCCAGAAAGCACGAATTAGGTTGCGCAACTTACACAAGAAGTTACGCACGCTCATGACTAATTACGCCACGTAACTTGCGCAAGTTTTGTGCGTGCAGTGCAATCAGAAAAAAACAACGGCACCCACTCGGTTCAAACGCTCCAAAGTTCGGATCCATTTTACCAAAAAAAGATAGTAACAGGGCGACTTGCAATCATTGCAAAGTGGAGATAACAGCGTCGAAGATGACCATGACGAGAGAGAGAGAGTCTGGCAGCTGTACTAGTACTCGCTCCAGTTCACTACCTCCTCTAGATGATGCTGATCAAACTGTTTGTTCTCCTTTTTCTCCCAAATGAGAATCGATAAAGGATCGAGTCGTTAAGCAGACTCGATAATGGAATCGGAATCGTAAAAATCTTTTCCTATCCCTAGTCATGTCACACTCATGGTGAAAAAATGTCTTTGTCAGCTGGCTGCATATGGACAAAATAGTGCTGTCCAACACTTTGTAAACACACAGATAAACATGTAACTTAGCCTGTTGGCTTAGCACAAACACTAGAAACGGGTTGCTTGATCCATACAAGCAAAAAAAGTGTAAAAACAACAATTTGCCATCATTGCCAGACTTCTTGCCTGGCATCTTCCACTGACAAAGAATGAGCAGCACATAAACACTTACTGATACTTCAGTTTTAAGCTAGATGTCTCCACTGCCATTTCTTCCAATCATACATTGTACATAAAAAATAAACACACACATGTCCAAAAAACACTGAATCAAAACAATCATTCTACTGCTCCTCCTTCTCTACCATATTGCTGCTGATTTGCATTTCATGCAAACACTTGTGTTACTAATGCAAAATAGTAAATTATAAACTCATAGGAATACAACGTTCACCAAACAAACTATGTACTTTATAACCAGCAGAAAAGCCAGTGTGAAGCCAGGACTGTGCACTGATAATTGTGGAACTTGAATAAAGTTGTAATAAGACTACTTAAGCTATTAATGTTATTAGTCATGCCTGTGCTTTGCTTTGATTGTTACCGTGAAACAGTTATAGAAAATTGCTACGCGGCTGTTGTCTGAAGTCAGAAAATCTTGGTGTCAGTAAGTTAATGACACTAATCTATCAAAAATGTGTTTCCAAATGTTGAATTCTGTAAAATAATAACACGGGACACCGTCGTGTTGCTTCAAGACGTAACTCTTTACTCTGAACCAGGTAGACACATTGCATTCTGGGTATTGTAGTCCTACTACTACACCTCCCGTTTATAGCTAAACTCTTTCTCCACTCAAATAACTGTTATTCAACTTCTTTGTTTTACTTATGAACTAAAACTGAAACACAGTATATCCTTTTTTTTTCCTTCCTCATTTTAACCTTAGCATACATTTGTGTTTTAACTCAAACTTCTGAACTGTAACATCCAAATAACTTTTCTTTCCTTGGGACACACAACCTGTCATTGTTCACTTTATTCACAAGTCCAGTTTGCCAGACGGCTTTGTCACACAACCACTTCTGGTAACAGTGCCTATAGTCGGAGGTGACTTCTGTTTCTCCTGAGGAGACCCCTGTCAGTCTCCACCATATAAGACCTTGGAGTGCTGGCTGATCCTGGGTATTGTAGTCCTACTACTACAAATTCTTTTAAAACGTTAAGTAATAACTTTCTTGACTTTATGGCTCTTAGGTTGGTACACATAACCTTAAGCTGTTTTAAGCTAACTCTGAAGCTACATGTGCTGTGTGTGCTTCTGTTCACCAAAACACTCTTTATCTACCTTTATACTCCATCCTAGACCCAGTTAATTCTGTCTGCACAGCCTGTCTGCTTTTGCTGAATGAAAACAGTGAAAATGCCAACATGTGTGCGAGGATAATGAGGTTCATGAATGAAACTGCCTTGTGTCATTAGACTAGTATAAATATAGCGTCCTGGCAGATGTGTGTGCGTCTGTGGTTTGAGTGTTATGTTACCTAGATACTAGCCTGTGTGTATGTGTGTGTTTGATGAATATGTTCTGACTTTGCAAACAAAACCTAATCAGGGTACAGTTTTCTATGGAGCTCTTGTCATTGTCATAGAAATACAGTATCTTCATCTTTTTCTGGTATACAACATTCTTTCTATACATACACACACAATAATAGGTTTAATTTCTTACAAATGTGTATCTAATTCAGTATTTCATCTCATGTGTGTTCCTATTTGTCTAATGTGAACTTAAACGCAGAGAATGTTATCGATGACATAACATGCAAACCATGTGGGAGGGTTGTTTTTCATACAAATGGAAAAATCTATGCTTCCCTGAAAGCTTTTATTTTGCTGGTTGTTTCTCGCGGTGATCATTTAAAGTCATAAACTGCCCCCACCACTGCTCATAAAGCGGAATAAAATCCATATGGGACGACCATACTCGCGTTTGTATGGTTTATGGAGCACTTCAGGATCGCACACTGTTTAGAAAAAAGTAAAATATTTAGATTTCGGAAAACAGGAGTGGCTTAGCAATGAGGACTTTCCGTTGTTAACACTTTAAACTCTGGATTAACTCTATAGCCACTGATTTCTTTCTGTCACATAGGAGAAATAAAATAGGTTTAGCATCAATGAGGTTTGTGGTGATGTGACTCTGACATTGACCTTTTAATAAGCATCAGATATGGAAGTGCCATCTAGCTGCAACAGCCCACAAGGTCCTCACCTGTGTTATGATAAGCCTCTAAATTCTTTATAAGTGACTGTAATATGTGAATAATCAACTGAAAACGTCCTGTTTTCTTTGTGTGATGGGATGAAGTGGTAAATTAAACTGTATAGTAAACGGCAATGTTCAAGGAACAGTTTTGATGTCAGGAAAAGGATACAAGATTGCATTAAAATCATGTTTTTTTTCCACCATTAAAAGATCAAATGCATAGGGGATTACTTGATACATCCGCATGTGTGGAAATTAACTATGTAAGAGGGCTACATTCCACAACGCCTCTATCTTTGTGTTGAGTCTAGAGTATATGAACACCACATTTAGCTTGTTGTTCCTTAATACTGATTACCCAATATCTTGTTAAACTGTGTCTTACAGTGTGACTTGTGTTTTTCCCTTTGTTTACATAAATAACAGCTTGTATCTATCTTCTTTTAGGATAAATAGAGGAAATCACATGAATGTAACTCACGCTTGTGTTAAATTGAAACAGTCCTGGCTACTATCTTTTCTTTACCGTACTGACTTTAAGCATGTGATACACTGAAGTTAATGAAAACCAAACAAAAGGAACCATACCTGGTGCTAAAACCCCGACTCAAACACCAAAACCGAATGTGTCCACACTAGCAGAAGCAGTGAAGTTAAATGAACTGAAGGAAAAACAAGTTTCAAGCATTCAAATCCTTTTTTCTCTCTGTGTCTGTGTCTGCTCTCTCGCCCTTCCTTAGAAATCCTGCCAAACCAGATTCAGCAGCTCCTACGTCATCACACACAAACACACACACACACACTCACACACCCACACACACACTTTACGTGCCCTGTCTTGTCAGTTTGCGGGATACAGGAACACTCCACTCCCTACAAGCCATGTAACCCAACACCTAATAAATAGGTAAGGAAACAGGCACATTTGCTTTGTTGAACTTGGAGACAGAACATCCATCCTTGCCAACCACAGAATGCCTGTGGTATGTGTATGTAGGAAAAAAGAGGGTAAGAGAGAAAGATGCCACACCCTTTATGTTGCTACAAAGGGAGTAATGCAAATGTGAGCGATGTGTTACCATGGCAAGCAGAGTGCAAAATCAAAAAAAAATTGCATTGCACGGTTTCAGTAATTTTCAGCAACTGTTAAAAGACTTCCTCCTGTGTTTTTTTTCTCTTATCCCATGTTTATTTCCCGTTCATGTTTGTCTGTGTGCTGCTTGGAGTGCCTTCCTGGTCTACCAATCTTCCTACACACCTGCAACGGACCTCCTCAGTGTTTAAACCCAGTTTATTCATCCAGAAATCGCCAGATTGTTCAATCATTTAAGTAGATTAATCTGCCTGTCTGTCAATCCTTTGCCAAACCTCGCCTGCTCATTCCTTGCCGCCAGCTGAAGACCTCCAGCTAAGTCCAACCACTAGTTACCATTAGGACAATAAACTCCCGGTCTGTGTTTTGCAGTTGGGTTTACTAGCTCCGCCATAACAGAACAATCTGGCATGAACCCAGCAAGACCAGTACAGAATATTCTCTACCTCTGATCAGTATTGTTTTTGAGCCACTCATATGGACTACCATTTTCCATCGTCTCTTTACTGGACCTCCAGAATGCATATCATCTGGTACATCAAGTAGTGGCATGAATGGAAGATGGGTTTGAGTCATGGAAAGCTACTGGACCAGCCAACATACCTGGCCGTGTGCTCAGAGAATGTGTGGACCAGCTGGCTGATGTCCTCACAGATATATTCAACATCTCTCTGACCACCACTGTCATCCACATGTGTCTCAAAACCACCACCATCATCTCCATGCCAAAAAAGATACCAGTCTCCCTTCTCAATGACTACCGCCCAGTCGCACTCACACACTCAAAATAATAAAGTGCTTCGAGGGGCTGGTCTTGAATCACGTCAAGTCCCACCCGCCAGCCTCACTGGACCCACTGCAGTTTGCATATCATCCCAACCACTCCACAGATGATGCCATCATCACAACCCTTTACCTGGCCCTCACACATCTGGGCAAAAAGGACTCCTATGTAAGACTGCTGTTAATAGACTTTAGCTCAGCATTCAACACCATCGCCCAGTGCTGAGCTCCACTACAGAAGAGCTCTGGAGTTTTTCTACCAAAAAAAAAAAACAACAGAAAAATCAAATGCTCACAGGATGGATGTAGGATGTCAACTGTCTTGTGAATAAATAAAAGGTGTGAGTTCCTTTTTTGTGTTACAACATAAAATTTTTAAAAATATTTTCTACAGATAAATGTCAAAAGATGTAAATTGAGACAAAATACAAACATGTATAATCCTGTCTATAAGGATTCCAAGGAAACTATTCTGACTCGCATGGGTCCAAGTCGCATCCTCACGAATAAAGACATGTCACCACCGCTCCTGGAAAAAAAAAAAAATTCTAGGGGAAACACTGTCTCCCCTCTACATTCGTTATATAGAAAAATGGACACAGTTGTTTTAAGCAGTCAGCTAACACAGTGATAATGACATTTTATTTCATATTTAATGTTATACACTCATGCTAAACCCAGCTGTTCATGTTCAACCACAGCGTGGCAGAGCCCTCACACATGACCCATGCTGTGAATATACAGAAATCAGCAAAAATACAAAACCATCATTCATGAACTGAACTTGGCTAGCGTAGTACTCATCACATGTGCTGAGACCGGTAACCGTTTTCTGCATTTCTTGACATAAATGGAGATATTTCTCTGAAAAAAGTCACAATTCACACCCCACTGTCCACAGGATTGCAATTTGCCGCTTCTGTATACTTGAAATCTCATGTGAACCTTGTACTCTCATGTGATTTTCAAGTGCTACTATCTAAACAGGGCAAGAAGAGTCTATACTATGTTCACCTGGGTGCATATACAATAAATACTGTTAAATATTCTGCATTCTGGGAACTTACTTACACACTTTTTACAAAATTGTATGGTTCTTTTCATTTTTAATTAATATTTTTAATCTTTTTCCTGTGCAATTATATTAATTTATTTACACTATGCGATTACCTCCTGCTTTTTGTGACAATCCTTCCTGTTATATATAGATATACAGTATATGTGCATCTTCCTATGATGCTACACACCATGTGTATGTACAGAACAAGGCAAGACATGTTCCTCGTATTCCTTTGCAATAAACATGTTTCTGTGAAGAAAGGAAGGAAGGAAGGAAGACACGAGCGTATGAGCGGTGCAGGGATTTGCCTCTGAAGGGGAATCCTCATGGCACAATGGAGCGTTTTGGCATATTTTCTCTCATGTAATATCCTCTGCATTGCCTGTGAGTTCAACATCACGCAGCAACGGGTATGAGGGCCCCTTTTTATTTATTTCCTCCCTTCTAAAAAGAAATAAAAAAAATGCTCCTTTAATATTTATTTATTTAATGACTTTATTGGGTTGTAAATGTGAAAATAGTGAGCAATCGTTCACAGCAGATACAGACACTTGATAGTATACTCTCTACAGTAGTACTAATAAAAAGTAGCCTATCTTGTATCAAGTGTTGTTTTGCAAACCTGGTCAGTGGTCTGCGCATGCGCAGCTTTGTAGGCTGTCCTCAGTGCCATAGCAACCGGAGTGGACATCAACATGGTGAGTGTCTGTGTTGTCGGCTTATTTAGTCCGTTGCTGTTTTATATTTTTGTAGCTTGCCTTTTTTTTTTAAATAACAAAGTGACTGTAGTTGACGTTGCACGCAACATTGTTGTCGCTGTGAGCTAAACCCATAGGCTAAAATGAGCTAACTGTAATAGCTATTCAGTGTAAACCTAGCGTTAAATATCTAACGGGCTGTCCTGCTGTTAAATGTTGTGTTGGGACGAAGAGGACTAGTTCGAGTGGTGAAACATGAGAATTATAATAACGGCAGCATTGTGTAGTGTACATTCAGAGCTTTTTTTATAGCTAAGTAAAAAAAAGCGTGTGTTTAATGTAACACGGTTGTTAGCCTGGCTGCTCTTTTGCTTATACGCCATGTGATAGCATCATCCAGCCTCTTCCTGTCTAATTGTATGTGATGATAATGTGTCTCCAGGCCAAAGCGACGACTGTGAAAGAGGCGCTGGCCAAATGGGTGAGTGGCATACGTTCATTTTTTATTTTCCATAACCAGTCATCCTTTGGTGGGGAGGGCTGGAGCCAATCCCAGCTGACACTGGGTGAAACATTCAAATGTATGGGCAAGTTAGAGTCAGAGACATTAACCTGCGTGTCACTGGACATACACCAGCAGAGAGCTCCACACAGAGAGAGACACAGAAGGGATTCAAGCCACAAACTCCCCGGGTTTCGAACCCAGAACCTTCTTTTTAAATAATTTATTTGTGTTTGTACAGTTTGTGACTGGTTGTGTGGTTGCATATTTTTAGTGTAGTTGTATTTGCATCTATTGATCTCTGCGTGCGTGTGTGTGTGTGCAGGAGGAGAAATCAGGGGAGAAAGCGAGCGAGGCGGCGCACATAAAACTGTTCGGTCAGATTCCTCCTATAGAGAAGATGGATGCTTCACTCTCCACACTCAGCAACTGCGAGTGAGTCCCGTCACGGTACACTGCTTCAACAAGTTGTCCTACATGGGTTGATATGTTTAATATATTCTACAGCTTTTGACATTTTTTTGGAGGTATAGATGTCTTTTTGTAATACTCAAAAGGCAGTGGCTGTATCTCTGAGAGGAGCTACGATCCCATAAATGTCTAATTGTGGAGCTAAGGTGGTGGATTTACTGTAGGTAGATAGGTTACTGTGTTGTTTACCCTCAAGATGCTTTTCCACAATGTACATTCGTGTACTGTATACATGAATACCTGCACAAACACGAGTAGGGCTGCAACTCACAATTTGTTAGTTTCATTTGTGATTAAACCGTTGATCATTTTCTCCATAAATCTGTTAGCTGTTTGACCCATAGAATGTCAGACAATAGTGAAAAATATTGTTTTCCAAAGTCCAAAGTGAAGTCCTTAAATGTCTTGTTTTGTCCAAAACCCAAGGAAGTTCTGTTTACTGTCACAGGGGACAGGGGGACTTTTCTTAAAAAAACAAAATATTTTAATAGCTGACAACTGATAGAATATATATTAAACTAATATTTGATATGTTATGACTGACTTTGTACTGTATCCCCCACAGGAAGCTGTCTCTGAGCACAAACTGCATTGAGAAAATAACCAATCTCAACGGCCTGAGTGAGTAATGACGGCATAAATACACACAAAGACCCTCTGTACCCAGATGTAAATGTTGTGTTGTAATGTGGTGTTCTATTGTGTGCCTGCAGAGAACTTGAAGATATTGTCATTAGGAAGAAATAATATAAAGGCCCTCACTGGGCTGGTAAGTTACATATGAAAAGAATGAACACTAACAAGTGTTATTATTATTATTATTATTGTTGTTGTTGTTGTTGTTGTTAATATTATTGTTAATATTATTATTATTTCTCTTATTTTTTCATATCAGTTTCATGTCATAACAGTCATATCACTGTGTGTGTGTGTGTGTGTGTGTGTGTGTGTGTGTGTGTGTGTGTGTGTGTGTGTGTGTGTGTGTGTGTGTGTGTGGGTTTATAGGAGGTAGTAGCTGACACATTAGAAGAGTTGTGGATCTCCTACAACTTGTTAGAGAAACTGAAGGGAATCCAATTTATGAAGAAACTCAGAGTCCTCTACATGTCAAACAACCTGGTCAAAGAATGGGGTAAGCTGCATTCATAAACAGTCAAGACATACTAAAATTCAAATAGACATATTGTAGCTTTTTAGGTTTATTATAAGCTCATTCATTTGTAGCATATTAGGTTGCAAAATGATGAAGATGTGTTAATTCATGGAAGCACCGTATACACTGAGAATGTCACATGGTCTACAAAGCTTTGCCCAGTAAAGGTTTTTAACTTCTAAGCAATTCTTATTATTTGAAGTTAATGTACTGATCTGTCTGTCTTTTCTGTGTTGTTTAGGAGAGTTTGTGAGGCTAGCGGACCTGCCATGTCTTGCAGACCTGGTGTTTGTTGGAAATCCTCTGGAGGAGAAACATTCAGCTGAGGGAACCTGGATGGACGAAGCTTCAAAAAGACTTCCTAATCTGAAGAAACTCGATGGTAAGAGTGTTTGAAGCTAAATCGATACCTTAATTATTCCCAATTCCAAATTCCAGGGTATGTTGAAAAAAAAAAATACTTTTACACTCACTGGTCCTCTAAATAATTTCCAGTAATTATTTTAGCTGAGGCTGCATGTTCAGCTGAACATGAAATGTAAAATCTGACTACAGGTAAACATAGAGTTTAGCAAATATATAGATACAAAGTTCTCAAAAAGGGACTGCAGATTAACTTGTAATCTGCACTGACAGGAAACTTCCTAGAAAATATTTGAACAATTTCATGTTACCAACACAGCTTGTAGGTCTGTGAAATAAAGAGAAGAAACCATAAAAACACATGAGATGACAACAATAGGTCGTTGCTCTGGTGATGTGATTTTATGATCCCTTTCCCTCCCGTTTCCAGGAACCCCAGTCATCAAACAGGAAGAGGATGAAGGAGAGGACGAGAACTGAGAAGCATGACCTGGCAAAGCTACAACCCCCTTCCCTTACACTCTTCCCTTTTTAAAGTTTTATATGGTTTATCATGGTGCTTTTCTTTACATGAAATGGTTTTTGGACAGTGCACACTTTATTGTGATTTAACAAGCACAAAATGATCAATAGAGGTTTTGAGTCTGTTAAATTTAAAATACTTCAGACCTTGTGGGTTTGGGACCAGAAAGATGTTTACAAGTGCAATTATGGGATAGCACATTTATACATGATCTAAAGCTAATACTAATTATTCTTCTTAACTGGAAATGTCAAGTAACAAAAACACTAAATTTAAGTGTGTCCTTTTATATTTATATGCCTCTTTATGTTCTAGAAAGAACTGAAGCGCAGTGTAGCACACACACACACACACACACACACACACACACTAGGGACTAGAGATGAGCTCAATGCAGCCGGACCCTCTCTAACCTAATATGAGTTGACTGTAAATATCTAGCACAGTCCTCCCTCCAAAACATCACCATGGAGACATGCCCAAAGCCAAAGATGAGCTGGATCATGCTAAGCAGTGCAGCACTTGGTAGTCAGAAAAAAAGATGTGAAAGTAATACATTTTAGTGTCAACCTGGGACATTAAGGGATCATCTCCAGCTACACTGCAGAAGCCTTTGCTCAGAACTGTGGAGCCAACATAATACCAACACAACCAAAATACATCCGCCGCTCTGTTTGGTACTGTGTTGTTTCAGATCTTCCTGACTATATAATACTGAGGACATGTGGTAGATGTCCAGACTTGGAACATATTCAGATTTAACATGAATATGCATTTTGATTTGAAGGATTTGAAGGACAGACAACCTGTGCTGTATTTAACTGTCAGTTTAAAGTTTGTTTTGGGTCCATAGTTTCCACATTGTTCCTGCTCTCTAACACGGTTAATGCATGTAGCATATCTTTATCAATTATTAATGTCTGTGTTAAATGATTTTCATGTTTTAATGATACAATTATGAGATGAATAGCTCAGTCTGTAGGAATTTGGCTTGGGAAATCGGAAAGTGGTCCAAGTGGTCCAAAGTGTGGTACCCTGAACAAGATATCGAACCCCTAACTGCATGCCCTTTGTTTGTGTGTCTGTGTCGTATTTCAGGTAAAATGCATGTAAAAACTTGAGTGAAATAATAAGAACAACGTTTCTATTCTATTTATGATTTTTAAATGATTTTGATATATGAAATAAACACTGTTTTGTGAATATACCAGTTGTACCTTGTCACTTGAAACACATCTATCTATCTATCTATCTATCTATCTATCTATCTATCTATCTATCTATCTATCTATCTATCTGTCTGTCTGTCTGTCTGTCTGTCTGTCTGTCTGTCTGTCTGTCTGTCTGTCTGTCTGTCTGTCTGTCTGTCTATCTATCTATCTATCTATCTATCTATCGTGAGTTTTTAGTTGGTTAAACTGGCAGGAGATAGAATGAATAATACCGGAAGTTGACAGGTAGTCTACAAATTAAAACAATGCAATGTCTAAAATCAGTTTTATTGTGGAACGCCTGCGACCGGAAGTTGCGACTTTTATCACGACCACTACTAACTGGACATTACTGTTCAACATGTCTCCTTCGCAGACTCATCCCTGCATTTAGAAGGACCGTCCGTGAAAAACTCCTGCGTGTTGTAAGTAGCTCTGTCACTTCATGGACGTGCTAACCGTTGCTAAGGCGGAGCTGATGTTGTTGCCGTGCGCTGACTGAGGCCGAGCCGTCATCTGAGCGTTGAACACCGGCGACTGCTCTTAGCATTCCCTGGAAGTGTTAGCTCGCTGTTTATTCCTGGTGCTTGGTGTTTGACCTGTTTTTACATGACCTGGCTGTCGTCGGAGCCTAATGACAGATGGCGTTGTTGATTAGTCTTGTGAGGTAGCCTGTAAATAATGTGCTAACACCTTGTCTCCATCTGGGTATGTTATTGCTGCTCTCTGTACATTTATTATGCATTTTAGCACAAAGCTAGATTTTTAAATGTATTTTAACGTTGGAGCATCGTCCCAGCTAACATTGACAGCCAAGCTACCTCCCTGATACATAACCATATAACAACCAGCTAGTTAAATAGTGACTGTCAAACTGTTATTTATTTATTAGTGTCGACAAGTTGTAGGAGTAAAAAAAAAACAAATCTCTAGTTTAGCTCGTAGCTAAACCAAACCATGCAAAATCAGGTAGAAGGTGTTATTCTTTAGCTTTATGAGTCAGCCTGTTTGTGCACAGGATAGCAATGCGTCAGCTTATTAGTCACGCTTTTATCTTTTTCTCATAAACATGTAGTTTAGTTGTAATAGCTGTGCGATATTAACATGTTTTTGTTTCTTTCTTTCTTTAACGCAGCAGGTTAGCAACACAGCTAGCGGGCCGTTGTCAGCCAGGACCCAGAAAAGCAGCAGCATCATCATCAATGGTGTGTCTACATCCCGGAGCCGTCACATTTTCCTGTGTCCGCTCAATGAACAATCTCCTCAGCTCTCATCACAGTGAGCTTTTTTTTTTTTGTAATTAACCTGAAAAATTAGTAGCCAACACATTGCACCACTTGTACTTCATGCCTCTGTCTCTCTCTCTCTCTCTCTCTCTCTCAGGCTGCACATGTATGGCGTTTGCGAGTCTTGGAGGGGAGTTTTGCCAAGCCCAGCACCTTCTGCTTATTGTGGACAAGTGAACAGGAGACACCAGCTAGGCACAAACACTGCCATTCACGGACGTAGGTGTGTAGTATGCACGCCGGCGGTGTCTTTATTCAGGAATATAATCATACAATACATCTAGGCTTGTTCAATTACCTTCTCCGTGTCCTTTTAGGTCCTCACTGCCATCCTGTTCAACCCATATGAAGACAAGCCAACCTTCAGCCTATCACCTGTCCCGGGGAGTAGGGGAGCCTCCGGTTTTATCTCGGGAGTTTCCTCACAGCTCTTCTCCTCTCCTGCTCATCCTTTCTTCTTCTTCTTCTTCTTCTTCTTCTTCTTCTTCTTCTTCTTCTTCTTCTTCTTCTTCTACTACTCTGATTAATACAAGTCTTCTTTGAATGGGCTAATAGATTTAAAAGAAAGCAAAGACAGGTCTTTTATCTGTCTCCAGTCTTCTTTTGTTTTTGTTTTTCTGCTCCACTTTCTTCACTCTAGTCTTTTCAATCCCACCGTGCTAGGTTTTAGCCAATTTGAGTTTGCCAAGAGATTTTTTTGAGTTCTTGCCCAAGAAATTTGTCTTGTCTTTTTTTTTTAAATTCAAAATAGAGGGAACGATTAAAATATTTAGTTTCTTTTTCCATAAATTGGACAGTTGTATTAGTTGGTAAAATAAAGTTTTTTTTTTTTTTTAAAGATTTCAGTTATTAAACAGTTTTTATAAATTATTGAAAATATATTCAAACAATCAGAACAGTTTCACTTTAGTTCATTTTAAGACCCCGTCTGTTAATCCATTCTTTGAAGCACAGTACCTTTTCTTAATTAACAAACCTTTCGGAGTGTAAAAATGAACCGACCGGCTCCAGTGGAGATCTCTTATGACTGTCTGAGGTTCCTCATTACACACAACCCCACCAACGCACAACTGGGAAGGTTTATAGAGGTAAAACACATTTGAGTAGTTTATTTATTTCTGTCGTTCATTTCCTTTTTCAATTCTAAAGGAAGCAACAGTGACATGATGTATTTAAAAAAGTGTGTTTTGATGTGTAGGATCTGAAGGCATATGGAGTGAACACACTTGTTAGAGTGTGTGCTGCTACATATGACAAGACGCCAGTGGAACAAGAAGGCATACAAGTGCTGGTAGGTGACATAGTTAGACCGCAGAAGCCTAATTTACTTATATATAAAAACGTTAATCCTAAATCCAACAATTTAGAGTGGTACAGTCTGTATCTAATGTATCTAATCTAAAGAACATAAACTTCATCTACTGGTCAGTCAAGCACAAATGCTCTGAAAGATGATCTAATGGATCCATGCATTTGAATTATAGAAGGTGATTAAAGGAAGAATTAATCTCAATCAATGAAAACTAGAAGCAGCATGAGCATTAGCTGATCTTAAAAGGTTACTGGTGCAGGAACAGCAAATGTTGAATTGAAGGATTGAACAATATATCCATCGTTCAACCGTAACCATGAAAACAACTCAATCTCTCTTGCAGGATTGGCCGTTTGATGATGGCTCCGCCCCCCCAGACCAGGTGGTTGACGATTGGCTGTCCCTGCTCCAGACGAAGTTTAGAGAAGAGCCTGGCAGCTGTGTGGCTGTGCACTGTGTCGCTGGACTCGGACGGTTAGTATGCGCCAGTCACAGGATTTAACATATTGTGTTTATTACATATGAACAAGAAGATGTTTGACACAAAATATAGAAATCTGATTCTTTACAGATGACCCAAACAGATGGTTGTACCTTTTTTAATCTATTTGTTATTTGTCCTCAGAGCTCCTGTGTTGGTGGCCCTGGCTTTAATTGAGTGTGGGATGGAATATGAAGATGCTGTTCACTTCATAAGACTGTGAGCACAAAACACTGCACTAAAACTGTCTTTTCGTGTGCCATATTCACTAACAACTCTTTAATTTTTCTAAATATTGTTTCTTGTTTTGAGCATACTGTCTCTTTCATGTTGGCAGGAAGCGCCGTGGAGCGTTCAACTCCAAGCAGCTGCTCTACCTGGAAAGCTACAAAACTAAACTGTGTCTGCGCTCCAAAGATGCCAACGGACAGAGCTGCTGCATACAGTAGGAATCTACGACCCCCCCGTACATCTTTACTGCAGCTTCACAGGAGACCTTCATCTTCTAAAGTTAAAAGGAATTTTGGTAACATATAAAGCAAATGGAAATTATTCAAAACACCCCACGTATTTCCAAATATTCAAGGACCTCACGTCAAGGTTCATAGTCTGATTTTACACAAAAAATGGAAGTGTTGCAGGTTTTATTTCTGCTCTTTGGTCTGTAACTTCAC
The DNA here is from genome assembly GCA_004119915.2 of Collichthys lucidus. NCBI lineage: Eukaryota > Metazoa > Chordata > Actinopteri > Sciaenidae > Collichthys > Collichthys lucidus. The sequence continues at coordinate 12,680,374 of CM014095.1, forward strand.
CTTGATATGTAGCAAACACACTTAGCCCATAAAAAGGAAATTCCCCAGGTAAACAATTCATTTTAACTGTCAAAATCACTGTGAGATCAAACGTTCAACACATTTATTTTTTAAAGTTTACTCTCAGTTCACCGTTACAGGTGCAGCTACGATAAATGTTTAACAGACGTGTCCTGAGTTAAGACTTTGACGTCAGGATCAGACATTTCTGTGTCTGACAGTTGATTCATTCTTGTGATGTTGAACTGGTCTGCAACTTTGTGCTTGTTCTAAGCCACAACACGACAAATGCTGAATAAATAAATAAAGAAATAGTTGTCAGTATGTGCTTTCCGGAGGCTGATTTGTTTATTCCAGTCTTTCCTCACTGACCAAATCAATGTCCTGCAGCCAGAATGTGACGCAGATGATAGAGAAAGTTAGAAAACTCATAATATTTAAGAAATGTGCTTAAAGAAGTTTAAAAAGATTTTTAAGAACACACTTTTAGTTTGATTCAAGTGTTACGTTACATTTGTTGTGTATTAAACAACATTCAAATCTACCTTACGTTACTCTATGTCCCAAGTCAAGAGTCATAGGCGCACAGTCTGCTTGTCTAGAACAAACTTGTGTTGGCTGTAAATGTTTGACACTGTCTTTCATAATGTCACCAAGGCAAAAGGTTAGCTTGTGAATGTATTCATAAATGAACACTTTAAGTTTTGGGTAGGTTGTCCTGTTAGCTGTGTAAAAGTGTAAAAGAACAAATAAAATCAATGATTTGCCTCATTACGTGTACATTCAAACAGGATCTGGCGCTTTGGTGAATACGCAGGTGTTTTCCTATTCAACCAAGGTGGAGTGATGGAATAACCTCTGGTACTCCACCTCTTGTGTTCTAGGTTTGTTTATTCCTTGCACCAGCTTCTAAATCTGTGCCTGGCAAAGTTTCCTTTGGTTTGCATCCAGTAGTTTGAGAGAGAAAAAGAGAGCATGGTTGAGAGACGTAGACAGTGAGTGACAGTGAGCAAGCGGCATAATCAATGAAGCTGGTTAATCGACAACAAAACAAAAAATTTTCCTGATTCGGTTTCACAGCGGTTACGTTCCGCACAAATAGACTGCCGAACAACCCTGCAGTGACCTGCTCATCCTGTCTGAATGTACCCTAATACATTAGCTCCAGTGCTCTGTACCCCCACCTCAGCATACACACTGTTGAGCAACAGTGTATGATGAGTGGCAGCACAAACTATGTGATGTTAGCCTTCTCACAAACAATTTATGCTGGTAGTTGTGTGATAATAAGTCTGTTGAGTCATAGTAGGCTCCATGCAAACACATGAGCCCATACTATTTAAGATGATAGAGTGAGCGTTTAGTGATACAAACACGTCCACCATGCTTGTGCCAGTTAAATTTACTAACAGGACAATCTCTTGAACGCTGTCTGTATTCGTATTACAACCCCCGCGGAAAAGCACTGTGGAGCCAACATGGCTGCCGCTAAAACCTTAGTGGCTGTAGTTTCCCGTCTATCTCCGGCTCTGTACTTACCTAGCTGTCTGGTCAGCTGCTGTGTTCGTAAGATGCTGTCTTTGTGATGTTTTTCCCTTTTTTTTCTATAGGTTTTATTTTATAATGTTTTTCTCCCCCTGTACATTTTTATCTATTTGTACTTGTTAATTATTTATTGATTCCACAGTGTTTTTTTGTGAAATGTCTGTCTGCTTGAAAACAATCTATTAGTCTTCTTAGAAAATTAAAGTGTTTAGTACTGTAAGTGTTGTGTGTCGCAGAAACATTTTTTTAGTTAAACGTGTCTTGTCTGTGTTGCGAGTCGAGTTGTCACACTGCATACTTTGAATCAAAATGATAAAATATCTCAAAATAATTGCAGTGAAATAAAGACAACCAGTCTACAGAACATATATCAGATCAGAGGCAGGCCACAATGACATCACTTAATAATAAAAAGTCTGGATTATGTTACATTGTATAAGTGGAAACATTTTTATTTGCAGGCAGGCTGCTGCTGCTACAGTTCCAGGTCACAGTGGTTGGACTGTATGTAGGACTGTAGCTGTGACATGGCAGCTGCCCAACGTGAGGCTGAGCCTGACCTGACCTCACTGCACTGTGTGTGTGTGTGTGTGTGTGTGTGTGTGTGTGTGTGTGTGTGTGTGTGTGTGTGTGTGTGTGTGTGTGTGTGTGTGTGTGTGTGTGAGAGAGAGAGACAGTGAGAAATTGCCTCTGGCTGGTGCTGTGTGAACGTGGCTGTCAGGGCGGAGTGATAGCATCACTTGGAGCCAATGGATGATTCAAGGTTGATTGGTTTTATTGACTGACCTGACAACACACACGCACACACACGCACATGAACTAACCTTGAACAAAAGGGCTATAGAGGATGAAGACAATAAATGTCCATGAGTTGAGTTTGAGACTAGTAAGTAATGTCACTTTTTATCACTTGTCTTCTTTCACGTTTCATGTCTGCACAAAGAGAAAACTGACTGAATGTCACATGACATCCTGGAGCAGGATTTCAAGATTTAGATCAGTGAGCTGAGAAGATATAAAATGATTTGACTGGACTTTTACTATTACTTACGTTTGAAATGAATGAAACAGACTTACTCACCACTGGCATGCACTGAAACACAGAGATGAAAATAAAATACTCACTCCTCATGAGCAGTCAGTGCAAAGAGGTCAAGTTCACACATGTCCAGCTTTAGTCTTTAGAGTGTTGTTTGCTCCTGTGGACAGTAGGTGGCAGTAATGTTCTGCCCGATAGTGAACTTTATAATGAAGTCATTTGCATTCAGTTTAAAATATAAAAAGAGCACTCTTAATCTTTTAAATGTTGTTCAGGGACGTTGAACAATGAGTTCCTGTTAAAGGTTAAACACGTTGCAAGAACAATAACTCTTCACTGATAATGTCACAGGGTGTCACAGAAATACTAAACAAATGTCAGCAAAGTTACTACTGTGCTGTAATGTACTGTTTTATTATGGTTTGTACAATATGACACACACACACACACACACACACACACACACACACACACACACACACACACACACACACACACACACACACACACACACACACACACACACACACACACACACAGAGGCCTACAGCGTCCTTGGCAGCAGAGGACAGATCTGTGATAATCTGCTCAATATATGACAGCTGAACATCACTAAGCTCAGTGAAGGATACACAGTGTGTGAGTGTGTTCAATGTCCCTGAGCTAAAGTTTTTAATAAAACATCTGATTTTAGATGCTGGTGCTCAAACAAATCATCTGCAATGGCACTCACCTGTCTATCAAAGTGCATACCAGGCTACATACATACATACCAGGCTGTAAACATGTTTGTTTCTGCTGTGAAGTTAGAAATTTTAATGTAGGAGAATGTCTCTTTCTGTAGCCATTCGAAGAAGTGCAGTTTTTGGCACTTTTGAACCGGCTTCATTTCACAGCGACAGAATTTAAAGCTTGGTTACCGCACATATAGTGTACATGTCTTTTGGATGGAAGCATGGAAAACTCTTCAGCCCCCTTTTTGTTAACATTACATATAATAAAGTTACACTAAAATAATAATCACTGTATTTATAGCACCCTTTAAAAACAGAGTTTATTAAGTAATTTCACAGTCAAGCCCAAAGTGGATACTCAGGCAAAATAACAGAGAGCCAGCCGGAGACACTGAGTCCAAACAAAGACACACAAAAACAAAATTAAGGGGATAAAATGATGGACGGCGAGAGCAATAACCTTTATTAAGAACGTGACAATATATAAAAAATACAAAGACAAAGGCCATTAAAACAGTGGAGCTTGTGTATTTAAACATACATTATTAAGGTCAACAAAGGTGTTATTAGTTTTAAATGATGTTAATTAAAGTACTGTTCCATTTAGTGCAGCAGTCAGCCGTCGTGCACCCCAGCAGCACCCTGACTCTGTTTGACCTAAATGGAATGAAACCTTAAATAGCATCATTGGTAACACCTGTGTTTGCTTAAGATGGCTGCTGTGAAAAAAAAGTCTATTAGATGAATAAATAGGACAAAAATAAAAGAATAAACATAAAGAAATGTAAGTGAGAACATGAAACTGTCCGTGCTGCTCTCACGGCCAATAGGGGGCGCCATCGCTTTAAAATAACATGAATTGTCATCTGGAAAATAGTATAGATTTTTATATTAGTGATTGTTCCACCATTTAATATTTGATACTTACTGCCCTGAACCTGTAGGCTATTTATCCAGGGGGAGGAGGAGGAGGAGGCAGATGGGGAGGGATGATCAGGGGACGGTGACCCAGATCACCAAACCGGGAGGAGCGCCTGCTGAGGATAAAATCACTGATGATGATGAAAACTTGAAACTGGTGTTTCCAGATTCCTCACATACATTTGTTTCTCCTCCTGGTGTGACACGGAGGTGAGAGAGAGACTCAGTGTTTGTGTTACAGAGACACGGAGAGGGAGAGAGGAAGGAAGAGGGAGGGGATTGAAAGAGGAAAGTGGAGTTTAGGTTTTCTCAGCATCTGGATATCTTGGCTGGACACGCGGGGAGAGGAGAAGAGGAATTTAGATGTGCGGGAACTTAATTGGAAGCACACACGAAGACGAAGAAGAAGAGGAGGAGGAGGAGGACACAAGGAGGAGAAAGTTATTTTTCTAACGGGACAGGAGGAAGACTGAGCCGCAGGAATGTTACCGGTAAGTTTTCATTGATGAAATGTGTCAGACTGTACGTGTGAACAGAAGTTTAAAGCCGGGTGCAGTTCTAAACGGTTAAAAAAACGGCTGGACGGTTAAAGTTCAAACTGAACTACAAGGCGACGCTGTCACCTAATAAAAAAATCAACTTTTAAATATTAATTAAGACGCAGCTTTTATACTTTATTTATCGAAAACAACAACTTTTTTAATGCTTGTGTCAGTTTTACGTCAACTATTCCCAAGAAACGATGACAGGAAGAAGGACCGCGAAACTTTTAGGACAATAATATATATTTATTTTAAATAAAAATGTATACCATCGTGTATTGAATGACTTTAGAGAAACAAACGTTACAAGGACATTAAAAAAATATGTGTATATTTAATACGCTTAATCAAGTTAGCCGATTTGAAAAAGAACCAAACCGGAAGTTGTGTCCTGCTTTCGAAATGTCGACTTCTTGTATGGACCTTTATGGTGTAGTAAGCCCGTGTTTTTAACCTTTTTATAAACAATTAAAGCGACTACTTTTAAAAGGCAGTGAAGGGTTTATCAGGAGTTAATGCCTAAAGTCTAAAATATAACGTAATGTAGCTTTGCGGCACTGTTCATTAATGAGGCTTTTATTTTGAAGGTTTTCATTAGAAGACTTTACTTTGAGTGTCTTGACACTATTTAAGTGTGTGTGTGTGTCTGTGTGTGTGTGTGTGTGCCATGTAATTGTTCATCAGTTGCTCAAACATTTTCTAGATTCAGATTTAGAAAACATGCAGTTGCATCTATTCATCTTAAACATGAATGCATGCATGTCTTGCTGGTGTATGAGGACGTTTGAGTGGATGTTAGGAACATACACACTGTCTAAGTTTTATAGATAAATAAAGGTAAACAGTTTATTGTAAAAATCAAGAAAAATCTCAAGTTTAAAGTCGCAAAGCACAGTAAACCATTAGTATTCATGCTTCCACCCTGTCCTCCACCCTCCTTCCTTTTTCTCTCTCCCTTTCTTCCTTTCTCGCTCCTCTTCTCTCTCTCACACACACTGTAAAGACTACACTTTGTGGCTGGGCTGGGCTGCTGTCAACTCCGGACAATACTCTCAAGATATAGAGCTGTGTTTACTGCAGAGAGAGAGAGAGAGAGAGAGAGAGAGAGAGAGAGAGAGAAAGAGAGAGAGAGGGTCTAACATGACCTTTGACCTCCCCCTGAGTGTCCTTCCTTCTATTTTTTTCAGGGAGTTTTAGCTTCTGCTATCATTCAGCTAGTGCTCCCAGCTTTCAGTCCTGACTGCCCTTTGTGAAAGCATTTGCCTAAAGCTGCTATCAACGAGTCAAACTAAATTATTCAACTTTTAATGACTAACTTTCCATACAGCACTTCTCAAAAACGTTGCCCTCACTTCTGCAAACAACAGGCAGCTCACATGATACATGATACAGCAGATGCAAAACAAGAGCATGATATCATCAGACAACTTCTTCTGAAATGTCCATGCATATTTTTCCAGGTGACAGAGCTGACAATGTTGTTGCTCACACTTTCAATTCCCATTGCTCTATCTATCTATGCTAAATCATAATTTGCTAACAATTCTAGTAAGTAAGTCTGTCCACGACTTCTAAAAATAGATGACTGAAATATCCCAACAGCTGTTTGATGAATTCCTATAAACTTGTGTTCAGACATTCATGGTCCCCAAATGATCTGTCCTTACTTTGGTGATCCCTGTACGTCTAGTGTCATCATGATGTCAATTTTTTTTTGGTTTTGAATGAAAATCGACAACTATTGTGTCTTTATGTTTCTCTCTAGACGAACTGAAGAACATTAATGATTTGACATCTAGCGCCACCATCAGGTCCAAATTTTAACTTGTCTGAGAGATGTAGGAGCAAATACATGCTAAATGAACACCACTCCTGTTAACCTGACCACACGTTTAGTGCTAAATAGCACAACAGAATACATTAGCATACTAGCATGCTAAATCGCGACCATCATAAACATAATACCTGCTAACCGCCACCATGTTAGCATCGTCATTTTGAGCATTACATTATGACAAAGACTGAGCTAAATGTCAAGCTAACGCTCTCAAAATGACAATGCTAACATGCTTTTGGTCAGGTGGTATAACGTTTACGTTGCTCACTATTTATGTCAGTACATCAACATTTGCTAAATAAAACATAGCAGCTGTTATGTTTACAATGCTAACCATTTAGCATGTTAGTATGCTAACATTTGGTAATTAGCGCTCAACACAAAGTCAGGTTTGCCATTAATTTGCAGATATTCGTCATAAATCAAAGACAAATAAAACATTTACACGATAGTGGTTAGGGATGTGACGATGCATCGTGACAAATGCGTTACGATTCACACCGGTTGACAGAAAAAATCTGTTGCGATTTCGAAAGCGAGAAAAGTAGGTTCTTTTTCTTCTTTTTTTAAAATTAGAAATTGGTTAGGTTATCTTAAAAGTCACTGGTTGGTGATTCATTTGTTCAACATTAGATGTCAAGTTACGTGACTTACATCACTACGTAGGTACGGAGCACAGAACGAGAAAAAACATGGCGATGGTAGAAAATATCTTTGAAATAGAGGCACCGAGCAGTTTTAAATCTCCTCTGTGGCGGCATTTTGCATTCCTTATATACAGCAATACAACTGGTGAGAAATGGACAGACAAAACCAAAGCAGCATGTAAATATTGCTGACTGCTGACATATAGCGGCAACACGCGCAACATGCAGCAGCATATCAGCTGCCACCACAGTGAGAAGCAAAGTAACGTTACGCTACCTCGTGAGCCAAAACTGCACATTATTATCACCAGTTTACTGTGAGATTGTTTCTAAAGAAAGGAGATATTTTTTATGTATTTGGTCGTTAAAGATGACCATTTAAGTTGCACTTTTTTATAAGAGGACACAAACCGTTTGAGAGTTTTTGTTAAAAAAAGCACCTAAGATTTGTTTCCTACAAATGAAAAGATAATTTTATTTTGTCATAATTTGTCTGTAGCTCATTATGACTAAAAAAAAAAATTGGAGAAAATTGTATCGTGAACAAAAAATCGTGAACTGTATCGAGTCGTGACTTGAGTGTATCGTTACATCCCTAACAGTGGTTGAATTTTTATTCTGAACATGAACATGGTTTCAGTGATTGGTCTAAGTCTTGATTTGTTTTGGACACGTAGGCGTTGTTGTTGGTTGAGATTGCTCAGAGATTTCTGGGAGTTTGTTCTTGAGACTTACTGCTGGCTCAGATAGTTTCTTTCTCAATGAACTAGAAGCTTGTGTTTCACCGGTCACATGCAGTTCCTATAGAGACAGTACTGGCTGACTGTCTGTGTGGGTGCATTTGGGTGTGGGCAGCAGGAGCTGGGGTGTCTGAAACGCAAATCACTTTCAGCTGTCACTTTGTTTCTCTGTACTCTACTTCACAAACACATAAAAGCATACACACAGCCCAACAACTGCCGGCAGGACAACAAGTGTTGGTGGATTTCTACTCTTCCATGTTTTCACTCTTAATCTTTTACTTATGAGCCTCATACCAAGTGAAAACTTGAATTTTCTAAAAGTCTCAGTCTTCTAATATATATATATATATATATATAGTTTGTTTTATCTGACCTTTACTCTGACAATATCACTCTGTTTCCAGAGTTATAACCACAGCAATATAATTTAATATTATTATTTATTTAGAACATGATTAAAGCTTATTCCACTTAGCTAACAGTGATCCAGGCCCAGCCCACTCCCGAAAGTGTAATTGTAATATAATACAGACTAATGCATGTCATCACTCTGTCTTCAATGAGTGCTACTTTATATTTAAGTTGGTAAATCCCTCTGGTTTATTAGCAGGTGTTACTTGAAGCTGCCCCACTTGAGGGACAGTATGGCAGATCTATTTTCTCCCTGGCGTGTAATACTTTCCTAATTTTGGTTGCTGTACCGTCTTAAAAAGGATGTCTTCCTGTGTGGTATTTAAATGGCAGCGCTTTCCTCTGCTCGTACACAAGCTGCTCTACACTCCCATGATTTATCATTAACCAGTGAGCAGACCTAGAGCAAATTTAAATTATGTGCGCCAGCTGCTCTTAAATAATCTCACTGATTTTATTATTTTTTAAAAAGGGGGAGTTCAGGTGAAGCCCAAGGGAAGAAAAATGTATTCTAGAGCTGGATTTTTTTGGGGAAAAAAGCCACTGGGCAGACGTAACAACAGCGTGACAGATGGCATAGACTGAAAACCATTTCACTCCTTCAGTGGTTGGCACAGCAGGTATAAGTACACTACACCCCCAGATCACAGCCGAATCCATCACCATTTAAAATGATTTACAAGCACATGCAAAAAAAAAAAGCTACAGCAGCCTGAACGGTATTCAAGCATCTATTATATAATTCACATTCACAAAAATGACCCACTATTAACATTGAGCAGAACTGTCATAGTAAAGATCGCTAACGTTTTAATGTGTCTTTTTTCAGTCTCTAAATACAGCTTGTGAAGTTCAGAGATCATAAATGAAACACAAATTCAGACTTCATGATTAGTGTCATTGTTAGCAGTCCAATAGTCTAAGCGGCCACACTGTTATTTGGACAAGCAAACCGGCCACTGGGGGAGGTGGGTGAGGGGAGCGTGTCTATACTGTAACCGCTGTGAAACAATCAGGAAACAACTTCTTATTTCGCTAAATAATAACAGCTCTCTCTCTCTCTCTCTCTCTCTCTCTCTCTCTCTCTCTCTCTCTCTCTCTCTCTCTCTCTCTCTCTCTCTCTCTCTCTCTCTCTCTCTCTCTCTCTCTCTCTCCCTGATTATCAGACACAAATCAAATTAAACGTCTTCATGTCATTATTTTGCAGCATGAAGCTGGTACATGAAATAAACACGCACACAGGTAGATTATCAAAGTTTAGTCCATATATCCACCTGGATAGTCTCTGCTTCAGAGACATTTCAGGCTGTCTGTGGAAGTTTGACCGATGACCGTTTGACTTTCCCAGACGCCGGCGACGTTTTTTTGCGGCAACGCAAAACGCAAGACCCCCACTGAAATGAATTGAAAAACGCTGCCAGTGTCCGGTTTGTCTGTCCCTGTCTAAACACCGACTAACTTTAAACCTTAATATATTTTGAACAGATGAGTTCAAAAATCACACTAAGTACAGCTGTCACGAACGGGGAAATTAGCTATAAAGACCAAAACTGTTTGTACCAGGCTGTAAACATGTTTATTTCTGCTGTGAAGTTGGACATTTTAACATAGGGACTTATGGAGACTGACTTATTCTGTAGCCAGCCTCAAGTGGACGTTTGAGGAACTGCAGTTTTTTGGCACTTCCGCATTGCCTTCACTTCACAGCTACAGAGGTTGTATATATCTCCTTCCTGCACTGATTTGACCATTCTAAGTCTGTGTGTGTGTGTGTGTGTGTGTGTGTGTGTGTGTGTGTGTGTGTGTGTGTGTGTGTGTGTGTGTGTGTGTGTGTGTGTGTGTGTGTGTGTGTGTTAATCTTGACTATTTCTGTGTGTGTTGTGTGGTTGTATTGTCTGTAGTGGGTGGGTGGAAGTGCAGTACTGTTCTTTTTGAAGAACTTGGAAGAACATTTTGTTTATAAAAATTCCAGTTCCTGCAGACACACACAAAAACATACACACACACACACACACACACACACACACACACACACACACACATACACAGACACACACTGCAGTACATCTAAATCTTCTGTATAGAGAGTGCTTTTATCATTTCTAATAAAACACTGCTTCTCCTCAAACTAACTTAAATGATCTGATATTAATCAATGTTCAAAAATCCTATTTTTCAGTTTTAAGCTGTTCTTCTCAGGTAAAAGGTCGTCATTTGGTCGATGACATCTCCAGGCAGCACTATCAAAGGATTGTGGGACATAAATATCAGTCAGATCCACCGTGACAATTAATCTGTGACCGTAGATTTATTATCCTGTTTGTGTGAGCAGGAGCAACAAAGAGGTGAAGTGAAGAAGAGAGGGAGAAACAGACAGAAAAAACAGATTGTTCATTGGTTCTTATTGTTGGCGTGTTGATGAATGTGTCAGTACAGGACGTATCAATGACAGTGTGACAGTAAAACGCCTTCTGCTTCACCTCTCCTGTCTGTTGTGTCGTCTGCACCATCGACTGATTTTTTTTATGTCAATTGCCATAGATGCAATAGATTCACTGTTTGGAGCACATGCACCAAACATGTGACCTTGTGTGTGTGTGTGTGTGTGTGTGATAGAGAGAGCGAGCTCTTGTGCCAGTGCCCTTTCAGTGTGTCTGTTTCAGTGTGTGTGTGTGTGTGTGTGTGTGTGTGTGTGTGTGTGTGTTTCAGTGTGTGCAGTCATGCTGCAGTATATCAGTGTAGCCTCTGTAATCTCTCCCCCTCCAGCATTACCACTGCTGCTTCTGGACAGCTTCCACAGTAACCAACCAAAATACTATATATGTAGATTTATTTAGCCAATATTAAATCTGATATTCAGTATATAAAGAAGTTTACATTATTATTTTTAGGTACATTCATTAGATGGCCACATGTCATTCAGAATAATCTAATCTTCTCATTGTTTCCTACACTAGATCATAAGTTTAGAAGTAGCATTCAGAGAAAACATGTTAATCCACATCAGCACTGTGCTGTTAATGATTTAGTAAGTGACTGTCAGTCTTGACCTTAAGTGACCTGACCGGCTCCAGCTCTGCTGGACTAAGAGCTAAAAAAAAACAAGTTTCGGCATCGTGACGTCTGGGACTTTTTTAAGACTTCACAATTCAGTTGTCACATGTGGTCACAGCTTAATTAATTTAGTTGTGTAATAATTACATATCTGGTGATGTGTAGACTAGTGACTGAAATAATAAACAGCATATTTAGTATGAAAAGAACAAGTTATTTCAGTGACTGAAATGAGTTTAGACATGACTATGTGCCAGTTACATACATTACAAATAAATAAGAACGACTTAAATGTAAACAATTAAAGGATTCAGACACATTTATATCCTGTAAACAGAGCCCTCTAAATCTTACAAACTGGACCTTTAAAGACTATAGACATGTCAAGATATATGCACGGGTGTAAGATCTCTCTCTCTCTCTCTCTCTCTCTCTCTCTCTCTCTCTCTCTCTCTCTCTCTCTCTCTCTCTCTCTCTCTCTCTCTCTCTCTCTCTCTCTCTCTCTCTCTCTCTCTGACTAAATCCTCGTCTCATCTAGCATTCATTTGATCACAATTTGACCATTTTCATGCTTGAAAGGAAAATATTTGTTCATGTTTAAAGCTAAAATGTCCATCATCTAAGCTCAATCAGGCTTACTTGCTTTACTAAACTTGTACATGAGGCCTGTTAAAGGGAATTAAAATCCTCCCACAGGACTCTGAATTAATCACTCTAACAATAAAATCACCTCCAGCATGTCCGAGGTGGAAGGTGTTACCTGGACCATATCGGATTTGTAATAAAAAACTAATATCACGGCGTGCTGCCACTTAACAGGCATGAAAAGTGTCCAGATTCTCTTTCTTATCTCCCATCATCCTCTCCACCTCTCCCTCTTTCTCATATTTACTGAAAGCCGACTCCCTCCCTCACCTCCTCCCCTCACTGACACACACTCTTATATTTGTATATCCTACCCTTTACACACACACACTGACATTCACATTCACACATTTCAAACTCTCCTACAAAGACACCACTTTCTCCACCTGACGCCACTGATTATTTATCTGTATCGGACACATGCACACACACGCACACACACACGCCGCCGTGTGTGTTTTTCGGTGGATGGCTTTCCAATGAAGCGTTTCTTTGGGCTTGTGTTGGAGCGACTGGTGTTTCTGTCTAAGAACCTCAAACTGAGGAAATGCAGGAGACAGAAGAAGAAGACGCTGAAAAGCAGGAAAACCAAACCATCGGTGAGTGAGATAGAAGTGCTTTACTTTATTTTGTTCAATATAGGTACATACACCACCTAAAGATTAAAAAACACTAGTGTGAGTTTTCTCATGTAGACGTATTTTCACAAACACAACTGGTCAAATTAGCATTCCAGCGGTGTTAAAGTGGCGCTGGATGTTAGGACAGAGTTTGCTGTTGTTTAATATCAGGCTGGGTCAAAGGATGCATGCCACCCTCTTACAGTGAACACATTGTGTTTAAAATGCCCAGGAGCAACAAATAAAATGAGCATTGATGTGTTTTTCGCAGCAGACTAACAGGACAAGACTGTTTGTCACCCGCACACAGTCTCACTATCTGGCAATCTCTTTCTCCCTCTCTAATGCCTAAAATAGCCAGAGTCACTCCATTCAACACCAGAGGCAATTTAGGAACCACAACTCAATCTGCCTCTGCTTGTGTGTGTGTCTGTGTGTGTGTGTTTCTTGTTCACTAATGTTCAAATTTTCAATAGTCATAATCGTATGCATTCATGATTTTGACATTTCAGATACAGTGCAAGTTCCTCTTAGTGTGCTAGCATATTATATGCTCTATGATGTTTTCTTTAGTACTTCTGTACATGCATAGATGGTTCCCAGTGTCTTAATGTAAAACCTCTTTACTGGTAACAGTAGAGTAGCCATCCTACCGCAGTATAATGTTTGGTGCTTTGGTGAATCTGGCCTGCTTTTGACCCATATGGCTTGGTCTATCTATGAAGAGTTTTCAGGTGATTTATTGCACTCTACACTGTAGCGGCCATACTGTCAAGTCCACAGTGGCTGTAAACAGTCAGATTAGGTTTCAAAACACATAATTTATCTTTACATGTCACAGTAGGAACAGCACAGGTGTAAACGATGCAATTATTTGGGAGGAATTCCATTTAGCTTCATGTTTCTGGGAGTGTGCGTGCTGGCTCAATGCCACACTGTCACTGCTTTCTGGGACCAAGCGGCAACCTCTGTGATTGTGAATGAAGCCTATGCAGAAGTGCCATAAACTGCAGTCTCTCAAACGTCCACTAGAGGTTGGCTACAGAACAAGTCGATCTCCATAAGGCCCCATGTTAAAATGTTCAACTTCACACCAGAAGTAAACATGTTTACAGCCTGGTACAAAAAAACTATTTCGGTTCTTGTAGCTATTTTCATAATTTACTTTTATAACTCGCGTTTAAATTATATTAAGGCCACTTTGATTGACAGATAGGAGACATTACAGATGGTTTCAGGCCTCAGGCCCACTGATGATTCACGTCTTTGCTGATTTTTAGATTAGCCGGGAGGCTGAAGAGGCAGGGCTGCCAAGATAGTGGTGACCAGAACCGCATATTCTGACCAGAGACGACATATACTGTTCTTTCTTTATACTGTCAGTGGAATAGACCAGAGTCATTCCTAATATTATTGGTACCACCTTTACTTTTCCTTCTGTGACAAGCTAAAATGTCTTCTGGGGAAAAAGGCCTGTATTACAGTATGTGTGCACAGTTTAGTGATATTCTGTTTTTGGCAGGAAACTTAGTTTGAAGTCGAAGTAATTTTAGGTGTACCCACTTTAATGATGACTCAGACCTTGTAATAAATCAGGTCAGATACTAAAAGAAACATTGGATTTTAGATTTCTACATCTGCACAGAGCATTTACAGTACAAAAGGTAAACTGCAGGGGTGGAAACTAGAACCCGTCCACATGTTAAAGTGTCTTTGAGCGAGATACTGAACCACAAAATGCTTCCAGTAATTAGGCCGGTGCCATGCATGATAGCTCTGCCTCTATTGATGTATGAGTGTGTATATGCATGGGTAAATTAGAGGCAAAATGTCAAGTGCTATTGGTAAAGGGCTATATAAATGCAGTTCATTTACCACTGAAATGAAAAATGTCAGTGGTTGCCGACTTCAGTGACCTGATGTTTTGCCTTTTGCAGTTGCTGTTTTGCAGTGCAAAAATCTACTGTTACAGAGAGAGATCATGTTTTATGGTCAAAAATGTTGCCAGAGATTTGTTTATTTCCATGTTTAACACAGCTGGCAGAAGATTAATAAAGGTTGTTTGTCACTAAAATTAGTGTTTTTAATGAGGTTAGAATGATGAATGTTACTTTTGTGCTGATTCTCCAAGAGAGGAGGCAGAAAATAGACTCCTGTGTCACAGTAACCTGCATTTGGAAAATGACAAATAACATCTCAGTTTTACAATGATCCCACAGTCATGCAACAACAATCTTTTTCCTAATCTCTACTCATTTACTCAACAGTATTGCCACAGTACATTGGATAAGATAAACTCATTATACTCTTCAGTCTCTGAACACATCAGCTATTTAATGAAGATTTAGCCTCTGGGGATAACAGCAAAGGTTTCTGAGTTTTTGGTGTGGCCAGCGGATATCCGGAGAACAGATAATGTACATCCAGGTCAAGACTTCCTCTGCAGTCCGTTAAGCAGCTCGCTACATGAGAATGGCAAGAAAGACACATTCCTGTTCATCTCTATGAACAGATATCCATATAAGAATGCAGACACATTTAAAAAAAAAAGTAAAATAAAAATAAAAAGCAAAATAAAAAAGCTAGGTTATATGATAGTCGACAGGTTCTGAGATTGTATTTCGACCAATGTACAGTATTCCGCCTCTTTTGCTCTCCACATGGACTGTTCCTGCATGTAACCAAAGCCTGCCTGACTGTGATTGGTTACTACTAACAGAACAGTTTCCAATGACAAAGTCTTGGTCGGTGTATAGCGATTACATATTTATTCATTATAACCAAGCTGCAATTTCTGGGAAGTTTACTTTGACTATGAAGTGAAGCCAATTCGGAAGTGTCAAAGACTTCCTTGATCTGTAGCCACTTGAGGCTGACTATAGAACATTTCATAAAATGCTTTGATTGACAGGTAGGTGCTGTTACAGATGGCTTGTTTGGGCACACAGATGTCATTCGGCTCGACTCAGGTCAGGAATAGGCAGGACTACCAACATGGTGGTGGCCAGAGCCAGTGATTTTGAGGTTTAAACTGGCTCCTCAGATAGCTACGAGTGACATCATAGATAGACTGTCTATTCTTTATAATGTCAGTGATGCTAGTCATTGTGAATGACATGAGTATGAAGTGACAGAAGCTAAAAGAACGGAGACTAGACAGGATGTGACATCACGACTTCGGGTTTCTATGCAAGACTATCTAAAGCAACAGTAATCATGTCTGAACTGAACTGATGCTGCAGTTGCACCTCTCTGATGGTGCCAGATATTAGACCATTTATGGTGTAACTGGATAGACTCAAGGTTTCATTTCCATGTTTAACACAGCTGGCAGAAGATTAATAAAGGTTGTTTGTCACTAAAATTTCTATGCAAGACTATCTAAAGCAACAGTAATCATGTCTGAACTGAACTGATGCTGCAGTTGCACCTCTCTGATGGTGCCAGATATTAGACCATTTATGGTGTAACTGGATAGACTCAAGGTTTCATTTCCATGTTTAACACAGCTGGCAGAAGATTAATAAAGGTTGTTTGTCACTAAAATTAGTGTTTTTAATGAGGTTAGAATGATGAATGTTACTTTTGTGCTGATTCTCCAAGAGAGGAGGCAGAAAATAGACTCCTGTGTCACAGTAACCTGCATTTGGAAAATGACAAATAACATCTCAGTTTTACAATGATCCCACTATCTAAAGCAACAGTAATCATGTCTGAACTGAACTGATGCTGCAGTTGCACCTCTCTGATGGTGCCAGATATTAGACCATTTATGGTGTAACTGGATAGACTCAAGGTTTCAACCATGACAAATAACGTGAATTTATCGTGAATACTGTTTTGGGGGAATTATGAGTATTTTCCTGATGAGAAAACCCACCCAAACGATTTGATTATATAAAACAACCTTTCATCTCTGCCAACAGTCCCTCGGTGTGACAAATGATGTTTCTGCCATGTGACTCAGAAACACTGCGGCCCTTGTGAGGCTACGATTAGCCTACTTCAAATAGTTTGTGGACTACTGTGTTTGCATGTGTGTGTTTGTACCTGGATGTTGGCGTGTGTCTAATCCAAGCTCTAGGGAATGTGTCCCTGCTCAGTCTGTCTGGATGCAACCACAGATTACTTCACATGATCTGGGACTAGGGATGTAACGATACACTCGATTCGAGTCATGATTTTTTGTTCACAATACGATTTTTTCTTGATTTTTTTTTTTTAAATCAAAATGAGTTACAGAAAAATTATGACCAAAAAAATGCTATTTATTATACGTTTGATTTGTAGGAACAAAAATCTTTTACAGAAAAAAATTCTCTTTACAGAAACAGTTTGTGTTCTCTTATAAAAAGTGCAACTTACATCTTAAACAACAAAACACATGACAAATATCTGCTTTCTTTAGAAACAATCTCCCAGTCAACTGCTGTGATGTGCAGGTTTCGCTCACGAGGTGGCGTAACCAGGGCTCTCAATTAACTTTTTTGATCACCAGCCAATGTGGCTGGTAAGTTTTGTACAATAAAATAAAAACATTAAAACTTGCGAGCAGCACGCAACACGCCGGGAAGCCTGTTTGACCAGTGAGAGCACGCGCTGTTTCCCTGGTTCCCATTAGCCAAGAAACGCGATTCATTTTTTCTGTTAACCGATGCGAGTCGTCATGCATTTGTACCAATTTTTAATCGTGTCACGATGCATCCTTACATCCCTATCTGGGACAGGTGTATAAAGTGATGTAGATTAGTGTACAGTACATATAGCATACACTGTGTGTGTGTGTGTGTGTGTGTGTGTGTGTGTGTGTGTGTGTGTGTGTGTGTGTGTGTGTGTGTGTGTGTGTGTGTGTGTGTGTGTGTGTGTGTGTGTGTGTGTGTGTGTGTGTGTGTGTGGACAGCAAGCATTGACATTGAGATTAAATGTGTATCTGTATATGTCTGTGTTATCTGTGTATGTGTGTGTGCCTCGTTTGGTCTGTGTTCAGATCCCAGATTACCCTAAATTTATCTTTTGAACTGCCGACTGACTATATGACATGACATCACTGGTGACACTGCCAGTGACATAACCAGCGATAACACAGGATGCCCTTTTCTGATTGTTATTTTAATCTTCTGGCTGCAGAATGCCGAGGATTTGATAACAAAATGATTTCAGTGAAGTTTATTATTGCTCAGATTTGAAGTCATGTATTTTTTTTTCCGATACTGTATTTTTTTTGTGGTTTTTATTCTCTCAGACATGCATAAACATACAGTTAAGCTTAGCCATTGACAGACAGTATATCTTACATACAACGATTTATATAAAGGCCTATGATAAATTAACATCTTAAACATCTGAGACAACCGTAATATCTTTAACATTTGATGCCAGAGACTCCCAGAGATCCCATATACCAAAAATAGTCTCATGCCCTCTTCAAGTTTTCCTCGTCATTGTTAATTCCAACCAACAAATGTTCACATGATGCAATTTCTGACATAAATCCCATCCATTTTTTTAACATCTGAGCATCTGTACTTTTTTCAGATATGTTATACTTTAGTCTGAACTAAACTAACTAAAGACTTTGATGAGCTTAAACTTAATTTTGGAACCTTAATATAGAGAGATAAGATGAATTAAACTTTATTTTATTAGATCTTGATTAGATTAAACCTTTCTCCTGAGGGAATTGTATGTGTGTCTTTGTGTATAGAGCAGTTATTGATCAGTAATTAAAGCTGTGAGCAAGGTCTTGTTTAGTCTGACAGATGGCTGTATCATATTACAAGCTGCTGCCATTAGTAACTGTTAAACAAAGTCTGCTTTTCCCTTCCCATAGATCTTAATGGCCTTGTCACTTACATTAACATATGTTGTATCCTGAAAGCTTTAAGATTTAATTAGATTAAATTTACATCTGCAGCTCAGATTTCTATGTTGCTGTCCCGGCCATGGTGCCTTAAATCTATGTGATTTAAACGCGCTGTTCCTGATTGGATTTTCTGCAGTTTTTGTTGGTCTGTGTGGATTAGAGACATTCACACTCTGATTGTTAATTTACCTTTAACTATCTGCAGAGGTGGTCTTTGTGTTTTCATCAGGATTATCCACTTCTGAATGTGATCTCTCTTTGAGCAGCTGGGTTTGTTCTTATTGTGTCAGTAGTTGATTGATTGATTGCTTAAAGCACCATTGCATAAAAATTGGTATTTTATTTTACAACAACACAAAACATCCAGCTAATATTACTTACTAGTCCAACAACAAGAAGCTCAGCTCGGCGTCTTGTCTTTCAGCAACTAAAAGTCAGTCACAGACTCTTTACTCTGGTCTGGCGACTTCTTGCTTCGTCACTTTCCCTTTTTTCTTCTCAGCTTCTTCCATCAACATCTCCTTTAGTCTTTTCACCTCTGTCTCTATGTCCATAGGGGCAACTGAGCCTAGTTACATTGCCCACTTGCCCAGCTCTAGTTCTGGCATGTCACTGTCTCAACTCCCCATCAGCACTCCTCCATGCCCTCCTCTTCCCAGTTGTTCAAAATACCTGTGGTACAAACACTTTCCTAGTGCTGTAAGCTCACAGTCCGGGCTGCCTGGCTAACAAACTGAGCGAACATTAGCTAATCATTAGCTATAGTTCACATCAGTTTACTTTACTGTGCATCAGGAAACTGTAAATCACCAAGAGTTGATGCAGAGCAGCAGGACATCTGAAGAAAATGAGAAAACATTTCACCATAAAATGTGATCCAGTTTCAATAAAAAAATAAGTTAGTGGTGTGTGACCTTGTGCCGTAAGCGTGAAATGTATTTCTAAGTGTTGTCTGATGTTTTTTGACGTTTCATAAGTTTGTCTCTGTGGTTACAGGTGATCCTCACGGTTTACCTCAATGACACCCAGCAGATGCTAACTGAGGTCCCAGTTACTCCGGCTACCAGAGTGATTGACGTGGTCGAGTACTGCAAAGAAGCCGGCGAGGGGGAGTGTCACCTAGCTGAAGTATGGAATGGACATGGTTAGTCCAACCGAGCATCCATCCACACATATAACATTCATAAAATGAAGTTTTTTTTTCTTATTTAATACAATTGAAAGATAGATTTAAAGAAAAAAGCCAAGACACGGCATGAATAATTAGAAGATGAAATGTAAGATCATTAGACAGATTTAAAAAAATATCCTTCTATGCAGATGATACACTGTTATATAAATCACATTGTTTCCATGAGCGCTACCTTGTAGCGTCAGCTTCTTGCAGCATGTGAGCTCATCTGACACACCAACATAATCAGTCTGAGAACTCTACACAACAAACTTCTTGATGATAATTAGAAGAATTAAACTGATGTAATGACTCTCAATTTTGGTCTGATTGAATCATGAACTCACCGAAGCTCCAACACAGTGTGATGATGGTGATAATTATTATTATTGTTCTGCTGTTTCCAAAGTAGCCAGACCACTATTTGTATCCGCACATGCACACGCACATAATTCTTCAGCATGTTCAACACTAATATAATTACTGTTGACACCCTCTTGACAGTCCTTTGAGGATTAGAATATTTACACGACAATAAACTGGAATTATATGACCGGATAATCACAGTGTGACGCCAACCTACATCCTTTTCTTTAATGCTGTCTGTAAACAAAGTCAAAACCATATCACGGCTGCAGAATCAATAGAGTGCTAAGTGCCTCCTGTATAACACGTGCCATTGTAAACTTGAATAGACCAGTCCATCACATTCAGACACCCAGAGCTACTGTGTCCATTAAAGCGTGGCCTACATTCATTCAATCGTATCTGCAGAAGCAATGATCCATATAACAACAGAGTGTGTTTGTGTAGCGCTGTGATGTGACCGAGCGGTCAGACTGGCTATAAATGGCTCTAATACTATACTGTTTCTCAGAGGGTGACACTGTGAGGCAGCACATAATAAATGGTGTTGTGTCAAAGTGCTGCTGTGTGACGAGAGGCCGTGCCTCAAGGCCACAACCGACCTCACGACTGGTGTGTGTATGTGGCTGCTGAGACATCGTCTACGCACGTGTATTCTTAGCTGTGGATTGATTTATTTTGCTGCTGGATGGAACATTAGAATACCCTGACCTTTCAATCTTTTTCCTTTGTTCATATCAACGTTAAAATATTAACACATACATATACATAAAAAGAGAGTTATAGATAAAACTATATTATTAATATAAATAAACATTCAAATAGCATTTTACACAATTCAGCCATTTCAAATGTATGGTTTCCAATTTAGTTTTAGTTTTTTGTTGGGTGGTTTAACCCTTCGTTTACATTTTTAATAGATTACGCTTTTAAGAGAAGGAATATAATCAGGATTTTAAGCTTTGCTGTGTTTAATATATCACTAAACATCCGATTTCCTTTTAATTACTACTTCTGCTCAAAAGCTACAATATATGACGTTTATGTTGAGGGAATTATCAACATCATTCAATTCATACGCATTTTCACAAAATCCAGATTCACATATTTATATGATGAAACTGTTGTATTAATAATGTTTGACTGTGCAGCACAGCAGAGTTTGTAATGACAGACTGAGGAGGTTAGAATAATCATAAAAAAACATTTCTTTTATATAATTATTAGAATATTATGTTAATATCATTTTATTTCACACATTTTATTTTTGCTGTTACCCAGGACTGATAATGTATGTAATGATAAGTGAATGTATATAATGATCTCATTTATGAATCATCTCTTCCTGGCTTCCGTGGATGAATCGCTACCAGCTTCGCTCTGTAATAGCCTGGCTAACGTCTTCTCACCCTCTGTCTCTCCTCAGAGCGAGTTCTCCCTCTAGAGTTGTTATTGTTGGATCTCCTCCAGCAGTGGGGATCCAGGAGGCCGGAGGTCAGCTTCTATCTCAGACACTGCCCCTCCTGGACACAAGGTACAGCAACACACACAGACACGCACAAACACGTCGATTCCACACAAACTTCTTACATCAGTGTGAATATGAAGCGCTCACTGACAAGAGCAGCTTTCATATTGATTCGATTTTTTTTTTTCTACTCCAGAGCATCATTTACTCACACGAAGAAAACACACTAATAACACAGTTAGTGGTGTGTATGAGGTTTAGAGGAGAGGTCAGGGGCTTGGTCAGTAATTAGCCAGATAAGATGATTAGAGTTACATAACACAGACGGGGCAAACATGAAGGGGGGGGGGGGGGGGGGGGGGGGGGGTGACAGAAACAAGGACAGGAAAATGTTTGGTCTGCTGCACGAATAACAGATATTGTGCCAAAATAGCTGCACACAAAGCTCGGCGCTTCAGAGAACACACGTGTGAACTCAGTGAATCAACATTTAGCACTGATGCTAAACCAAATAGCCACAGTGAATGTTTTTCTTTTCTCTATTCTCTGGTAAACAAAGAATAAACAAGCAATTGTGTAATAGTTGTGCCCAAAGCGTCCAACAGCAGGGTTCCCGCTGAAATAATGTCACACTGCTGTGTTTTTGTGTGATCGCTGCAGGCACAGGGCAACCTCACCACCTGCTGGTACATTCCCTTTTCTCCTCCCTTTCATTTAAAACATAATCATCATTCATTAGAATCTCATTATTATCGCGCTCTTGTAACCTGTGAAGTGAATAATAAATAACTCATAACAACTCGGCTGAGTCATGGAGGCCCATTAAGGTTTTCCCTGTGTGTGTTTTAATTGCTTATTATAATATCTGAGCTTTAGCATCTGTAGCTAAAGTTTTTATTCAGCAATGAACTGATTTTTAAGGCAAGATTCCATCCGATCACAGTTCCTGTAGATCTGAAATAGGTTTATGAGCAGCAGGACATTACAGATCTAGAGTAAGATTGAAAAATATAGCAGCGGTTCATTTAGCCACCTGCTATAAAGAGAAGAGACCTTTCCCCCCTGTCCTCTTCTGTTTCCAGCACCAAAAACATCATACACATGTCGTTTTGATAGGAATGATTGCCGTCAACATACGACTGTATGACAGTACATAAATTCACCTGTTTTTTTCAGAATATAGCTTCCTAAACTCACTAACAGCTCTCCAAGGATCAGAGCAACACATTACTTTAATATATTACCTCCTCCCAGGCTAATTTAACATCGTCTGCCCTCTGTGGCTTATTGAAGGTGCCTGTTTAAGTTTGCGCCTCCCACACAAGGACATCGGCTTCCTCTTAGAAGCTTGCACCAAATGATCAGCCCTGTAACGGAGGGGGAAATTATTGGGATGAAACAGAGGTTATTAATCAGTCTGATCGGTGCCCTGCACAACTAATGATGATTAACAAACAGTTTTAACTGTCCTGGTGTGGCAGGGTCTCGTTTGAATCTACGGTAATTAAAGAAAATTGAAGATTGAAGATGCTATTTTATCTGCTCATCTGGACGTTAAGCGTTGTATTAACTCCTCTATTGACTGGAAGTGAAACTCTGGCTGAGATTAGCCCAGATTGGACCTGTCTGGTCTTAGTAGAATTGAAACCAAAGATGCTATTTATAGAAATACGGAGCTAGGTGTAGATGAGATGGTGGGAGATTTCACTTTTTGCACTCATAATTTAGTTTTATCTTTATCCAAATATCACTTCTTTTGAAGCGTCTTCTTGTGTCAGAAACATACAGCCATACATAAACATATAGACTGTGCAGGGTCTTATTGCAACACCGCGTCCTCTGCATTTCAGTGCTGTCACAGCAGGCAAGTTGCCAACAACATCCTCTGCAGCCTTAGTAGGAATAAGACTGAATGCAAATAAGGAGAAGTCTAACAAGGACACATAAACATAATGACACTTTCACCATCAGAATACATCAAGACATAAACATACAAGTAAATCGAGGGAATGATTTTTTGAATCTATATGTGCACGTAGAGTAAGGGAAAGTGAATTTTCACAGCCTGACATAGGCCAATGTTCATCGCCTGTTTATTTATCTTTGATATAAGACACGCATGGTTTAGTACTTAATTAAGGCCCGCTCACTCACTGTCTACAGCAGTCTGCCAGGCCATGAGGCTCAGCTCACCCCCTGATTCTTTGACTTCTTTTATTTTATCAATATCTCTGCTCAGATTTCTTTTCATTGTTCATTTGTATGCAGGAAGTCAGCAGCCTTTGGAGCAGAGCTGGACCACAGAAGAACAGAAAGTGCTAATGACAGGTAGGTGGACACACACACACACACACACACACACACACACACACACACACACACACACACACACACACACACACACACACACACACACACACACACAGACTGTGTTATGCATCTCTAATTAGCTCAGTCTCAACACTTAGGATATTGTGCATATCATATCTCTAAGCATATGATGATATTGTTGAAAGCTTCACTTCATTTATATACTGTGGCCAATTGTAAAGGCCTGTACCTCATTTATCCTAATATGGATTTGATTCAACACAATGACAGTATCTGTATATTTATACACATAGATACAGTGTTTAGGTTCAGGAGAAAGACAAGCTTGATCAAATACTATTGTATCCCTAAACCTTCATTTCCAGAATACTAGCCTGTAAACTCCTTGTTTTACCCTTGAGATGTTAAACCCAGGGCAGGACAGTGGGCACTGGGTTCTCTCTGGGTACTTTGACTTCCTCTTCCACCCACAGTCTAGACATGTAGGTTAATAGTTATGAATGTGAGCATGAATTGTTGTAATGAACTGGCAGCGTGTCCAGGGTGTGCCCTGTCTTATCTCCAGCCCCTGCAACGCTGATAAGGATAAGCAGTTGTGGAAAACCAATAGCACATACAGATACTAATTAACACATGATATCTAAGAAGATATGTGTGTTAATTATTGAACGTTTGTTACTTTTGGACAGAGGCAGGAGAGCTGTAACTAAATATTCCTTTAATATATTTGTAATCTGTGATATTTGACTTGATATATAGTCAACATGCAGCAGTCATAAACATGTTTTGGTGTGCATATTGTACCTTTTGTTATATGTATTCATCTGTGTGTGTAGTCTAGCGGATTAGCCCACGGATTAGTGACAGTGATGATTATAGTGCTCTACCAGTACCATGTGTGAAAACACACACCCGCACACACACGTAGTATATAAGCTATACATAAAGTCTAATTTCTGTGTATATTTTTAAATGCAGACAGTAAAAGAGATGAAATGGGATTTAGCCTTTTGTCACCAGCCTGACTAAATGCCATTAGCTAACCACGCTTTGTTCTGCTTCTTTTCTTGATCTTGTTTTTCGTCTCTGCAAAATAACGAGTCATGTCGTAAAAAGAGCAGCTGACTTCACGCGAGCAGCTTTTTATTCATCACTAACAGCTATTTTCAACCGTGTCGGCTATTGTATTCCAGCCCAGACTAGACGCTCGCTTTGTGCACGTTGTTTTGGCCTTGGTTAGCCAGTCACCAACCATGTTTGTGTAAATGTGTGTGTCTGTGTTGGTCAGTCTGCTTGTTAGTCAGCCTGTGTGTGTGTGTGTGTGTTCATGTGTTGGTCTGTCAGTGAAGGTAGGATTAGCTTGGTCCCATGACATAACCAGGCTAAGAGGATTTTTAGCTAGCCAAGCAGCTCCTCCTCCTCCACCTCCTCCTCCTCCACCCTCTTCTCTCCCTCTCACCTAACACACTCCTTCACACATTCGTCTTGAGGTATCCGTCTTTCTTCGTCCTCTACCATTTGGTTTCAAGTAAAAACCAAGAGTTTAAAGCAACACGGGATCGTGAGGGTGAGTTTTGGAAATGTGTTTATTTTCTGTGGGTGTATATATGGGCCTGTGTGTGATGCTCAAAAAGTGTGTGTGGTGTTTGCTTGACACTTTCTACTCTTTCAGCTTGTCATACATAATCGAACAACTGAAAAGTGTAAGTAGGTGTAGAGGTGACTTTGAAATGTGTGTGGTGTTTCTTTCTTTTCTCATCGAGTTTCCGAAGGTTTTCTGACTGTGTTCATGATCCTAGATACACTCACTCACACACACATAGACGACACACACCTAAACAAACTGCTTGACAGGCATCTGTCAAGATGGGACTGTCGCCCATGTGTTTGTGTGTGTGTGTGTGTGTGTGTGTTAGTGTCACAGAATCAGAGCAGAGTGTGTGAATAGGTCAGTGTAGGTCAATCTGGACGGACATTGCATGCATGCATTAGTGTGTGTGTGTGTGTGTGTGTGTGTGTGTGTGTGTGTGTGTGTGTGTGTGTGTGTGTGTGTGTGTGTGTGTGTGTGTGTGTGTGTGTGTGTGTGTGTGTGTGTGTGTGTGTGTGTGTGTGTGTGTGTGTGTGTGTGTGTGTGTGTGTGTGTTTCTTAGGGATGTGGACTCTAAGTCAGGGTGTGACTCTGGGCTCTATAATCATATCCAAAAGCTCTCACTTACCCACACAGACACACCCACCAGATGATGTTTCTTGCCACAGAATGATGTAAACATGACAGCGCTGACAGTTTTGTGTGAGAGAGCGCGTACGGCAGATTTATTTAGATCCATCTCAGTGCTAATGTTGTTACTTATTGCAGACATTATTATTTTTTTTTTATTTCAAATGACTCTGCAGAAATTCAGGCGAAGTCTGTCGTCCTTCCTGGCTTTAATCAGGTAACAGACTGTGTTGATGTCATTCCTTTGCTCCAACAAGTAGTAGAGATACTTTCACTTTGTTTAAGCCATGCTGGCACCCAAGCCAAAGCCAATAATAGTCCAGTGTTATGGATCAGAGTGAAATATCTTGACAAATATATGGAGGATTGCCACAACATTTTTTTACTGGCATTTATGGTCCCAAGGGGAGGAACCATTATGAGATACATTTGCACTTGGTGGGACTTGGTACAGCTGATGGAGGCGGTAGACTGCCGGCTTTGGATGGAAAATGTATCACATTGTTACGCTTGTGGGTGTGAAGGGGCCGTCTGTGGTCTTCACTGCTCATTTATGGTCTGGCACAATTTACCATCTTTGTCTCAGCTAATTTCTTACTAGCATTAGGTGACTAGCTGTCCAGCCGGCTCCTTGCTCAGTCACACTCTTCCGTCGACAGAGGCTGTTGAGCTCAGTTACATTACCAGCTTGCCCAACTCTGGTTCTGGCACGACACTCTCCATTAGCATTTGTCATTAGCATTTGTCACGATGCTCTGAGCTTACTGTCGCACTGGCACACCCTGCTAACAAACTGAGCAAACATTAGCTAACAGCAGCTACTGTCCATTAAGAAACTTTGCAAATGACAGAGAGCCCTTACAGAACGGGACGGAAAAAACGTTTTTCATGAAATATGATTCAGTTTCACTAAAACCTGTGAAATAGTTGAATAGACGTATGACCGTTGACCTGATTACAAGTCAGTGCAGCGACAAAAAGTCACACAATGTTGCGCGAAGGTGCTAAACATCAGCATATTAGCACTGTCACTGTAAGCACGTGAGCGTTGCAGCGTTGCAAAGTACTTGCACCCACAGTAAGAACACCCTCTCCGAGCTGTCAGCGTGGCTGTGGACTCACAGTCTGTTTTCAACTTTTATCCTCAGTACGAACCTACTATTTGTGACAAACAAAACAAAGTGAAGTGGTGGCATTTCGTTTTTTGGATAACTGGATATCATTACTATGATACTATAGAAGAAATATACGTAGCACTTACTGCCTAACACTGGTGTTTTGCAGACAGTGAAGAGGAGCCAGTCTCTTTGTGTGTGGGCTGGGTCAGTCAAACAGCAGCCCTGTCTCAACATTCCCTCCTTCTCCTCGTCTATAAACCTCGCCCTTAACCTCAGACCGACCACGGGGACGGTCACACATTTTGAGTTAACACACGCACGCACACACACACATGCACAGCCGAGTCTGCTGATCTGACGTGTGTAACTCTTATCCCATCCAGCTGTGTGTGCGAGCACTGCTGAGGGATATATTAAGAAATCAGGTGTGTCTCTGTGTTTGTGTGCTCTTACACACATGTCAGAAGGTTGTGTTGACGCAGATTATGATGAATTTTTACTGTGTATCGTTACTAGAAATGCATCTGTGGGTTATATGACGGGTCTGGGGTTCAGGGACGCCAGCAGACTCGAATCACTTAGAAAAATTCACTCGGGTGATGCTGCGATAAAAGTTTGACTTATCACTATATTACTCATACATCCAGAACATATTCTGGATCCCAAAAACTATATCAAATGGAGGAAATATACAAGACGTTTTAAAAAACGTGTTTGTTTGTGTTACACCAGAACTTAGCTGGATAAATTGTGCCTATACTTGCTGAAGGTGTTCACTGCTTTGCCCAAGGACACTGTCAGGACACACGGCTGTTGATGGACAAGCTGTCTGCGGTGAAGTTCAAAGATGTGACCTTTCAGCGACAGGATGATCTTTGTAACCAGCAGGCCACCCCGCTGTGTGAACGTTAGTCACTGGAGCGGTTCTGATAACAGAGCTGGTCCGTTCGGGGCTGCAGGAATGTCTGAAGGTTGTTATTGTAGATTAGGAGGAATATTTTTACTGGAGGCGTACAGCAGATGGGAAGGGGATGGGTTTCATTACTGATGGGACCTATGATCGGAACAACATGTCTGTGTGTGCCCTAGTATATGTGTGCATAACTCTGAGAACATATACACTGTTGGGAAATGTAATACTCACACACTGAGAAGGTCAAATATCCCCCCATGTGCTTCAGATTAAAACCACGATCACAACATATGTGAAACTGCTGCAAAGACTATTGAGCGGCAGCAACATAAGATGGCTGTGGTGACTGAGTAAACCCTCACAGTGATACATTTACATCCACACACTGGATGCACGGCGCCAGTACCTCTAAGATACAGAAGAAACTAGTGTGGAGAGTTTTCTGTGTTCATGCCAGTGATGGCATTCAGAATTCAGAATGTGAGAACTGAAAAGCCTGTAAGCAGCTCTACCAAGTGTTGCCAGATTTGATTCCAACAAATAACCCAACCGGAGCCTTGAGCATGCCCCAGTTGGGCCATTTCTTTTTTGCTTTGGATTGCAGAGAAGCTTCTTTGTCCTTTTATATTTCTGAGATAATACTTAAAAAAGTGCTAAAAGTGGGATATTGTGATATTTTCTTAAAGGAAAAAAAGCACATGCACATTTGTCAACATATTAATTAAAATGAAAGGAGTTTGGCTCTGCAGAACGTCAGTGAAATGTTCTGTGGCTAAATATCAGTGCAAGAAAACAATAAGGTGTCAGAAGATGTGATCTTCAGGTGTTCTGTTTTATTAGTGAAGCTTCATAAACCCTAATGGTCATGGTTGACGCCCACTACATATACTATTATCATCATTATAACTATGCTTTGTCATACCTCAATTAAAGTTTATAGTTATAGTTATCATCATTTTATTGTACTGCTGTACATCCGTGTGTCTCTCTAGCTCTATCTATTTATCTATCTACTCTCTCTCTAAGTCCACTGATCGATGGCCGTCCACCATTAGGCCTGGTTCTGCTTGAGGTTTCTGCCTTAAAAGGAAGTTTTTCCTCGCCTTCGTCACCAAGTGTTGTGTTTCTTCTTTATAGCATCCCAGTCAATCTCTGTTCTAATTGGAAGAGAGGAAGGGCTGATACATTTGAATATAGCCACTAATAATCAATAAAAAATTACCAAATTGTCTAAATCATCACAAGCCGCTCTATGAATTTTGCAATCACAAATGCCTTGGTATTGTTGTTGTTGGAACAACACAAGACAAATGGAGAAAAGAAGCCAAATCTAAGATAGTTTACACAAAGCTCCACAAATGGGGTGGGGTAAAAGTATCGCCACCCTCAAATGACTGAAATCAATTGCTACCTGTAACCATGTGTAAATTCCTTACACCTCTGTAGTGGAGTTTTGGAGGTTTCAACAGATGCTATGAATATTAATGTCATTTCATAGTGTAAATGTGTTTTAAGTGTCCGCCTTGTTTCAAAACAGCCTTTAAAAACTACTGGATATTAATTTCGTAATGTGTATATATAATTGTAAAAAACAAAACAGATCACTTTTAATATTCCTGCATTGTGTTGCAAAAAGTCCAACCAACACACACAAAGCCCACTCACAGGCACAGATGCGACAGAAACCCCAGTCTGCTTTTGTTATGTGTGTGTTGTGTGTGTGCGGTGTGCGTGTGCGCGTGTGTGTCGTGTGCGTGTGGTGTGCGTGTTGTGGTGGTGGTGTGGGTGTGTGTGTGTGTGTGTGTGTCATCTGTGCGAAACAGATTTGCGTCTGTTTCGCCAAGTGAAAGAGAAAATGTGTGACGCAGCAGTTACAGGTCACATGTCACTGTGTGTGTGTGTATGTTGCAGAGAGTGAAACAGAGAAAAAGAGGAGCACAATATGACGCAGCAGGAGTCAGCTGTTACTCTACGTGTGTGTGCGCGCATACGTGTTGTGTGTGTGTGTGTGTGAGAACCGGACGTGTCTGACAGGAATGTGTGCCACGAGATCGCCGTGCGCGCTACCCTGCTCATTAATCTGCCAACAGCATCATCATCATCGTCATCATCTTCCTCTTAACACACATCTGGGGGGGTTGATTGAGAGCAGCGAGTGCCCCATCAGGCTGTGGTGCAGTGATTTCCCTTCAGAGAGAAAGTGGGAGAAAGAAAGAGGGAGGTGTGAGGGGGGGGGGAGAAAGAGAGGGAGAGAAGGGGATGTCGCTGCAG
The DNA here is from genome assembly GCA_004119915.2 of Collichthys lucidus. Taxonomy (NCBI): domain Eukaryota; kingdom Metazoa; phylum Chordata; class Actinopteri; family Sciaenidae; genus Collichthys; species Collichthys lucidus. Next base: position 12,710,831 of record CM014095.1, read on the forward strand.
CAAAAAGCCAGCCTCAGAGGGATGACAAGGATTGAGAGAAATGGAGATGAAGGAATGCAGATATAGAAAGAGATGAGGATTGAGATGGATGGATGTGTAGAAGGAGTCAGATCAAGACATAAACAAAAGGATGGAGGTGTGAGAAGAGAACAATATCGATATAGGAAGGATGGAAAAGTATAAAAAGAAATGGATCTGTTGATTTTCTCCGTTGTTTCACAGGTTTACATGTTTGTTTACTGTAGTAATTGAATGCAGTGTCACGTTAGAGAGCTTTACACGTCATATAATAACACACCAATGCCGGAGAGAGAGTTCGTATGAGAGAGAGAGAGACAGAGAGAGAGAGAAAGAGAGAGAGAGGTGGATGGAGCGTGGGCAGTGCTAGAGAGAGGGAGAGAGCGGGGGAGAGAGTGTCGTAAATCACTGCACATCACCGGGCGGACGAGGGGGAAAGTTGTGATAAAGATCGCTCTTGTTTCTCTCTCCCCTCTGCCACCAAACCTCCCAAGCTTTTCTCTTTCAGTCCTCTGGCAACATTTTTTTTCCAGCTGAAACCTGAAAAAGGGTTTCTGCTGTTTCTCTGAGAGAGTCTGTGAGGATGGAGTGGAATGAGGTGGATTTGGTGCAGGAATTTACAGTTGAAGGACAATGCAGCAAAATTAAAGTCCGCTCCTGCAGGATCACATGGGACAGCCTGCAGGTAAATACAGCACAGCGGGAGGCTGATAGAAACTGCATGTTAATGTCAGCTGTGGAAGGGGGGGGGGGCAGCTCGCGGCAGCGCAGTCGTGCAGGATGTTGTACAGTGTGTTAACAGCGTGAGCAGCAGAATACATGACACTGATGTGAATTGTTAACTTTTCAGTAGCTGTCGGATGCATGCCATTCCTAGAAAGATAGACAGAGCTGTGCATAGAGGATAGAAACTTTATCGACAGATAATCCCAGGACAACAATGTCACAGCACCAGCTACACTAGTGATCCTTATTCCAACCGAGGACAGTCTTCTAACGCTTTTAAATCAAGCAAAGCAATTGTATTTGCAAGGCAAGTGGTGTTACATATTATATATGCCTTACAAAACCACATATATGTAAAATGGTAGCTTTTTAGATCATGACCAAGCTTTTTCCGACTGCTTGTAAAATGTAGTTTTGAAAGCTCCAAGAATCAATGATTTATTACAAGATGGAGCCAGAGGTTCAGTTTAGTGGAATCTGTTTACTCACCTTTTGAATACATCTTTATAACACGAGTGTAACCACATACCAGTACTTAGTGATGTATGATGAAATCATAGCTTTGAAATTTTGGAAAACCTAAATCTAAATTTATGTGGTTTGAATTCCCCATATTGCCTTTTTAGGAGATAAAAGTAAACACATAAAATAAAAAAAACAGGTTGCTGGAGTGGTGAAATTCAGAAACCAAATTTTTATATGTAAATGAACATCAACATATTGGCTACCAAGTAGCGAATGCCTGTTCTGTCATCAGGTTATGTTCTGTCAGTCGTGTGATCCAAGAAAGTAAAGTTCAGATCAGTGTCTTCAAGATCCGGACACTTCAATTTTTAAACTTACCATTTAGAAAGGTTTTAAGGGGGGAATTCAGACCACATTAATCCACAAATTTTCTAATCTAATTATAAGTCTAATTTTAATTGGTGTATTGGTGGTTAATTATCATAATCATGTACATAGCTGCTTTTTAAATCTTACGCACTTTATTTGCTTCATACGTCTACAAATGATTTGGGCAAGTTGAAATAAGTTGTATGATCAGTGTTCAAAGAAAAGACATGAGTTCTGTAAAAACAGTTTTGTGTTTTTGAATATTGTCTACGTACGCTAATACTGGCACTGCCTGTTCTCCTTTAAGGTGACAGCTCTGGATCAGAAAAGCATTAGCAGGAGATCAGTTTGTATCTGCACTCTTCATAATGCACATCGAAATGAGGATCTGCAGAATCCCACAAGTCAGCAGTTAGATAATGACACGCGGCCACTGGCTGGAAAACCTGTGTAATGTGCATAATGTCATCATCTAAAATCTGATGTCGTCTGCATTATGTTGGAATAATGTGTGTCTGCATTATAGTTTTTAAGAATTATGTAAGTCAGCCTGAAGGTAGAGATGTTGTCTATAGCACAGTGTAGCTATCAGAGTCATTAATCACTGGTACTGATATTTAAATATGGCTAATGGTGCCAGAGTTAGAGCTTCCTCTCCCTGAGTTGCTATATGGATGGTGGTTTATCTCACTGATTTCATATCTAAGAATTGCCATAACCCAACGTCTCCACTGAGATATTTGAAGACTTTATGAACATTTAAGTAAACTGACTGAAGCTTGCAATCCCGAGTTGTTTTCAGATAATTTCTCTCTCATCTCTGGTAGAAATTGAATTTTAAATAAAATCCCTCGTTGCTGTTTAAGCCCTTACACTTTAGGCCCCTTAAATCCCAATGACTACAGACGTCTATAAATATTTTCGGCTCATGTTTCAAAGCAATGTTTACTACAGACAGTTGAAATAACTCACTAGGCTTAGTCAAAGTACTAAAACAAGAACAACAACAAAATTGGAGAGTTTAACTTTTATTTTAGTGCAAAATAAAAGGATTTAATAGGGAATTAATCTTATTCATGAGACATTTTTGTAATGTTTTGTTTGAAGACGTAGATTGTACAGAGATCTCAAAACTTGCAAAAAGTTTTTAAAAAATGTTCTCTGTTAATCTACAAGAAAGTAAAGTGACCCTTTAACACTCACTACACACCACAGAACACTTAATCTCATTCTGAGGTACAAGAGGCACTACAACATCGTTCATGCTCAGTTCTCGTGCTTTAGACTTCCCATAACTGAACTCTGGTGTTCCTCAGAGTTTCCACTTGGGCCCTTTCCTGTTTCCATCTACTGCACCAAATGTTTTGATCCTGCACAGTTCTTTGTGTACTGCTGTATTGGACTACAACACTGCTGAAAGCCTTTCCTTGTGTTTTCTCATCCTCATTTACGTACAGAGACAACACCCTACGGCATAGGGAATCCAATCCAACAGCAACAAAACAAAACAAACAAACTGGTTTTAAATGTCTATTTTTTGGCACTCTTTGATAGCATTTGATATACACTATACTGTAAGTGATGGACATTCTTACCTAAAATCCATATTTTTATTTATCTATATCTTGTAATGGTTAAAAATGAGAGTATTATGAATGCTAGTTCCATACAGAGTCATGAAATAAAAACTATAGACGACACTATAAGCCTGTTTGACGTCACTTAGTAGTGGAGTAGTATGTTTTAATCCCCTTTAGTCTGAGGCTTGTTTAAGAAGGCCTGGCCTGTAGTGAATAAGCACATGATGCAATAAGCTATACTGATAATGTTACATCATACTGAGTCATTCACACATTTCTGCAGATCTGCGTTGTAAGACAAGACTTGATATCTTACCACTGTGTTGTATTCTTCTCTACATTAGAGCTTTATTTGATGCAGTGCAGAGCTGCACTGGCGGTATGTTTTATGGTCTTTTAACTATGTAGATAATCAGTTATATACCGGTTAGATGTTTACTCAGAGGAGAATTTTTTACACTTTTCTTGAATAGTCTGGTGTCACAGCATACTGAAAATCAGTGTAACAGACCAGGTGCAGTGTGTGTTTGTGTGTGTGTCCATGAATGAACGTATACAATCGCAGGATGTGGCTGGGCAGAAACCTTCCGCTGTTGTCGGCTAAAAGCATTTCCCCTACCCTCTGCTCATTACAATCGCAGAAACGTTCTCTCCGGTACATCCACAAATACAGCTACATGACATGATGTTCTGCTGTGTGTCCGTGTCGATAAGGCACCCCTCTGATAGTAAAATACAGGACAAATGATGACAAATGTTTTTTTTTTTTTTTTCAGTTGATCAGGGCTATTTCCCCCCGAACCAATACTATAATTCTGTCACCCTGCCAAGGCCACCAGCTGCTAGCCTAATAACATTTCTGTAGTGCACTGAAGGTGCATTATGACCTAAAGTGTGAGGTGATATGTGTGTGCAGCTGTGCGCTGTAGCCTAGCATTCATCACCTGTCACTGTTTGGGTTTTCATTTTGTCAGTACCGGACGTACTGTATTAATATAACGTGTGTGTGTGTGTGTGTGTGTGTGTGTGTGTATGTGTAGGTTCCCCGTGTGGAGCTGACCCTCTCTGAGCTCCAGGAAATGGCCACAAGACAACAGCAACAAATAGAGGCCCAGCAACAGATGTTGGTCGCCAAGGTAACTCATGCACGCGCACACACAGAGCTGTTGAATGGATTGCCTGTCAGTTAGTGTAAGGTTATCTACATTAGAGTCTGTCTGAAAAGGTCGGCTTTGAGGCACCAAAAGCTATGGCCTTGGAGGAATGTGTGTGTGTGTGTGTGTGTGTGTGTGTGTGTGTGTGTGTGTAAGGATCAGGGCTCATACATCTTCCTTGGAAACAGGAACATGTGATCTAGGTCAGGATTTAAGGACCGACAGGAAAGAACAACTCCAACTTTGAGCTAAGGGACCACCGTTCACCTCCAGGTTTCACGTGTGACAACATTGTCTGTGTTCGTGTGTGTGTGTGCAACACACAGATCATGGTCATTCCCACATGAGGAAGTGACCTTTGAATTGAGAGGAAATGAGGTCACCGGGGAGATACAGCTGCTGGGAAGTTGAAGCAGAGTTGTACTCCAGGAAAGAGTCAGAAAGGCGAGCCAGTAAAAATAAAACCTGACGAAGTCTGCTTAGTCTACAGTGAATAAAAACACTTTGAGTGGGGAACTTTTTTCAACCACCAACTTTGATCTAACCAATTTTGTTTGTTTTTGTAAGGCCAACTGTGGCACTGGCAATTTCATCTGGCAACTCTATCCTGATATTCAGCGTTTTTAAAAGCAGCAATTCCCCCTGCTAAATACCAGCTATTAAGTGTTTCCTTCCAGTGTGTAAGTGTTGAAGTATTTCCTTGTCTTGCAGTTTCCATTCTCTTAACATTAATATAAAGCAACGTGGATTGATGACTTCCAACACAGTCCAGAACACAGCGACTGGCACTTTTACTCCTGCACTGTACGTGTCATTAAACAAGCTACTGTTATGTAATGTGTCATTAGCATGTGTGTGTGTGTTTCCAGTGACTGGGAGGGGAAGGGGAGGATTCTCGCCAACATTGTATTATCCTCTTCCTCTGTGTGTGTGTGTGTGTGTGTGTGTGTGTGTGTGTGTGTGTGTGTGTGTGTGTGTGTGTGTGTGTGTGTGTGTGTGTGTGTGTGTGTGTGTGTGTGTGTGTGTGTGTGTGTGTGTGTGTGTGTGTGTGTGTGTGTGTGTGTGTGTGTGTGTTGACTCAGAGAGAGAGACACACAGGTCAGCTGTACTACGTGCCAGCACGATACTGAGAGAGGTGTAAAGTGCCTCAGTCAGCATCACATTCGACAGACCTCTCTATCTCTGTCTGTTTATTCCTCCACTCCAGGCTATAGATGTATGCATGCAAACTAAATGCAAATTAATAGCAAATATATATTTAAAAAAGAGTGTGGGTGTAGGTAAACCTGCTTGCAATAGGCAAGTATGACTATGATTATATTTTTGGTCTGATACAGACCAGTCAGGATGTTGTCGGCTGCAAGAACTGCAACATCCTTTTCTACCTTTAAAAAACTTGTAAAAACCTTTCTCTTTCAAGAATGCTTCCCTGCCTAACAAAACTAACAACTACTCTGAGCTCCTTTACACCTCTTTGAGCGTATGTCCTCCTCTGTAAGTTGCTTTGGATAAAAGCGTCTGCTAAATGCAATGTAATGTAATGTATTGACCACTGTCCACTGCCGAAAGCATCAACAGTGGGCACATGAGCATCAGAACTGCACCATGGGATTTTACTTCATGATCAAACAACACTATCAGGTGTCAAATCTTGAGTCGCAGCCAACTTCGGAATGTCATTTAAGTGCTTGTGTGTGAGTGCAGCTTTGTTCTATTGATGCTCACTACAGAGAAAACTTGTTCACAAAGGCAACAGACAGACAGCAAAGCAACAAAGAATAGAAACGATGTTCCCTGATGGCAGTGGTCTCTTTCAGCAGGATAATGTGCCCTGCCACAAAGCAAAAATGGTTTAGGAATCGTATGAGGAACACGGCAATGAGTTTGAGGTCTCATTTCAATTGAGCATATGTGGGATGTGCTGGACAAACAAGTCTGATCCACGGAGGCCCCATCTCTTAACTTAAAAGGTCTGCTGCTCACGTCTTGGTGCCAGATACCACAGCACACCTTCAGAGGTCTAGTGGAGTCCATGCCTCAACGGGTCAGGACATGGCAAAAGGGGGACCTACAGGGAGATGTTGGCTGATCGGTGTATATGCAAATCAAGGTGCTAATAAGGGCTCACAAAGACAATACAATACTGCATGTAAGAAAATGTGTGTTCAAGACTTCTGTCATCACCTCACAATTGCTCTGTTCCATTAAGCGTCCCAGTAAGCTACGCCATCTAAATTCAGTTATTTTTAATGTCACACAGTGATCACCTGTGCCTCACACCTGTAAAAGACCTGTGAGGGTGAAAAAAGTTTGAAAGACAGCTTATATTCCTTAAAAAGTAAAAAAAAAACAAAAACAGAAACTGGTATTTGTATAAAAAAATGATCAACTGACTTGCGACTGCAATATTTATATCCGCTTTCTTTTTTCACAGCATCGTTAGCAGCCAGTACAAAGAAACTCTAAATATCAACTTAATTAAAAAAAATGACGTGAAGCTGCTAAAACACAATAAACTTATCGGACAACAAAGTGATACACTGGCCACGCCAACACTCAATGCTGGGAAGACTTATTAGAGGAAAAGTTATGATCCCGACTCTCATGCTTTCATGCCTCTACATAGGACTTATTTACGGCCAAAGGAACCACACCATTGTAGCACAGAAAGATGTCTTCGCCTCTTCACAGCAGAGCTTCGGTAGTAACGAACAAACTCGCCAAATGATTGTAACCATTGAAGTCATGTTTGTTCTTTTGCTTCTAGGAACAGAGACTGAGGTATCTTCACCAGGGAGGCAGATCTAACCAGGGACAGACACAGGTGAGGTCCATATGTCCATCTGTGCTCTCTTAGTCTTTAATGTTCTATAGGCACCAAAACAAATCTAAACCTGTATGCTGGGGCATTGTGCGGAGAGGTCAGTCATGACTCTTTCTCCTCCAGTTATGGAAACACAATTATTTATTTGCCAGTGGATGTTTAGCTTGTGTCTTCTCTTTGTCTCTCTTGTTTAGTCTGAAGCTGAGAAGCTGCAGCGGCTGAAGGAGCGAGTGGACACTCAGGAAGCCAAGCTGAAGAAGATCCGAGCCATGAGAGGACAAGTCGACTACAGTAAACTCATCAACGGAAACCTCTGTAAGCTCAAACACACTAAGCACACTGCAGAGATATATACATGATCATATACAGGGTGATGGAAGGCCTGTGTACAATTGTTATTTAATATTTCTCCACCCTCTTCCTGGGTTGTGTCTCCAGCTGCAGAGATCGACCATGTCAGCAGCCTGTTTCAGGAGAAGCAGGCAGAGCTGCAGTCCGCTGTGGTCCGAGTCGACCAGGTAACGTGACGGCGGCCGAGTGAGGTTTCATTATAACAGTCAAAATCAAGCAAAAATATTTCAGGTCAGCTGTTAAGTCCTTTTCTGAATGGTTTTCTCAGTTGACGCAGCAGTTGGAGGATTTAAGGCGAGGACGCCTTCAGCTGCACTCAGCTCAGGGGGCACCCACTGGCTCCCAGGGTGCACCCACTGGCCAGAGAGGATCGCCCCTGTCTGGTCCTGCAGCCCTGGAACTAAGGAAACTCTACCAGGAGCTGCAGGTCAATTACACCATCTCATAATCTCTCTTTGTTTTAACACATTCAAGTTGGTTAATAATCGTTTTCACAAAATGGAGTGCATAAGACTTATAATGCTGCGTGTTTCAGGCTCGTAACCGTCATAACCTGGAGCAGAGCAGCAAGTTGGCCCAGAACAAGGAGCTCCTGAACAAGAGGAACGCCCAGGTGACGATGATGGATCAACGCATCGGAGACCTGAGAGAACGGCTGCATAAGAAGAGAGCAGAAGTACACAACTTAACTCTGAACGTAGATTCCTTTAGCTTATAGCTTGACGGCCACTTTAGGTCTAACCCTGCCTGTCTGTCTTTGCACCCCTTCAGTTGAGTCGTATGAACGGAGGAGGCCTATCTTCACCTCAGACCACTTCGCATCCAAGCGGTGGAGTTTCGGGTCGAGTAGCGGCTGTCTGCCCCTACATCCAGATTCCAGGGGAAGGCAGACAGGAGGCAGGGTACCCCCTGCCAGCTGACCAACCGCCCAAACCGACGCCGCTCAGCCACATCCGCTCCCTCTCAGGTTGTTAGACTTTTTTGTTCTTACGAGACTTGGATCAGTTTGTTTGCCATCTTTTAAACAGTTTCTGTTTGCACTGTCTTATATCTCTATCTGGATCTAACTTTCTGTCCTTTTCCTTTCTGTTGACTCTTTCTTTTCCTCCTTCCTTCTTTGTTGTTTTATCTTGAATGTAATGTTTCAATGTTATCGGTGGTTTTGTGATTGTTGTTTTGTCACGTGTTGATGTTGTGGCGGTGGTTGTGACTGTTCTTGTCGCTGTTTTGTGACACCATTGTGATGTCATCGTGTTGGTGGTTGTCGCTATCGTGGTTGGTGTCTTTCGCGGTGGGTGTGGCCATGCAGAGGAGGACAGGAGTGGCGTCAGGAAGACCCCCAGCCAATGGAAAGTGTCAGATTTAGACATCGTCCTATCAGAGCCCACTGACTCGTGGGAGGGACCTCGGTCCCCAAAGGGGGGCAACAGTACCAACAGTGAGTCCCTGGAAGGTGCCAGAGAAGCATACTCACCACTAGCTCCATTAGTGATAGATTAGCAGCACCTGCTTCCTCACTCAGGTCTATTTATAGTATTTTCTACGTGATTCAACTACAAATATGTTTTATTTAGCCTTAACCCGAAGGCAGACTTTTTTTTTAAGTCCTGGGCTAAAAAATGTAATGCTGTGGAGTGTTTTCTCTGTAGAACAGATGGTCTGGAGAACATAATCGAATCAGCAACAGAAAATGACCTCAGGTTGTAAGGGTTCTATGTGTAAGGACACAGACATGACATCTGATCACTAGCAGCTGCTCAGGGGTAGGAAGCCGATCATAAGAAAATAAACTGAGGGCAAACCACAGTCTGGACTTAAACTTAGATTCAGTTATTCTTTCACATTCTTCTACCCAGTGTGAAAAGGTCAAATATATAATAATAAAATAATCATCTTCAGCTACGGATCCAAAGATGGAATGCTCATTTTTCTGACTTCCAATATCTCCCTCGAAATAAATCCATTTAAACTAAAGTGTACCAAATGAAGAAATACAACAAAAATAGCAGAAAATTAAAAGGTCCAGTGTGTAAGATTTAGGGGCACGTGAGTGTTAGCTTTTTTTACAGAATAACGTAAAACAAATCTAACAAGCATAACTTTTGTTTACAATAGTGTATAACACAGAAGCCCAGAATGGACAAACTAAACACCAGCTTTAGTTTGTCCTAGAAGGAGAGGGTGGCATAAGCGCTGTCACAATCAGCAACACTGCTATATGCCACTAAATCTGACACATTTGTCCTTTAAGTAAGGCGCAATGGCAGTTCAAGAATCCCCACACACAGTACAATATTTCACTATTTCACTTCAATATTTGACTTAAAGAGATGGTTTTTATATTTTTGGAAATGCACTTTTTTGCTTTTTCTTCAACAGTTAGGTGAGTAAAATGATACCACTCACATCTGTACGATAAATATGAAGCTACATCCAGGAACCTATTTACTTAGCTTAGCACAAAGGAACAGAGACCACAGGTTGTTGACATGAGATTGTGTGCCACACTATATCCTGTCAGCCAGGTATTTAGTGAGTTTTAGAGTTGCTGTATTTTATCACGTTTGGACAGAGGTAGCTGTTTTGCTTTGTTTCCTCTGTTAATTCTGAGCTAAGCTTCTCATCTACTCTTGGCAAGAAGGCAAATAAGTGTATTTCACAAAATGTTAAACTATTCATTTAAATGGTACATGATTAAATCTATCACACTGTCTTCACTTATTGTTGTCAACGTCCACCACATGGCTAGCATCAGCATTTGTAACAAAAAACAACTTTTTATTAACCACCGACCATGTTGTATCGGGCCACTCACTCATACATATATATCGGTTTCAATGAGTTACACTTGTGGGTGTAAGTAAGTGTCTTAAACCGGCACTGATACAAATCCCATTGTGTTCTTGAATGCCAAACCAAATGCCACAGCTCTATTTATTGTCCCGGCTTATGTAATGCTGAAAATACATAGTGGTAAATCATGTCAACAAGCCTGGGCAGACAGGCACAAGTAATGAATGAAAGGAAGTGTGAGGTATGCTGACTTGTAGCTATATACAATATTCTGTATTCTGTGTGCGTGAGTTTGTCTGTGTGAGTCAGATGGTGAGAGATTTCACGTAGAGGAGGTTGCGGGGTCGTGGCAGCTGTTGTTGCTGTCATCAGAGAGATTACGGCTCTCTAACAAATGTTACCACTGAGAGTCTATTATACTGTATGAATGCTAATACAGGACAAGCATAGCAGTGTGCAGCGCTCTCGGAGCAAACAGAAATCACAGCGAGGAACAGCAGAAGCGAATAATTTATTTATTCAGTGAAAATCCTTAGGATTGAGAGAAAGGGTTTCATATTCCACTGACTTAAACTATTTGTTGGAACATGGTAACAGGAGAGTCGGGTTTTCTGTAACAAAAGCTCTTTTTGTACCATAGTTAATGACCAATAGGAAAAAATGCCAATGCTTTTGTTTGAGAGAGAAACAACAAGACAAATGTGTACATGAAATATAGTACTGATTAATCTTTAAATATTTTTTTGATTTTGTAGTATACACAACTAGGCTCTGCAACTTCCTGGAGTCTTGTGTCTTGTTAATTAGTAAGCTGATACGAGCTTTTTGTTACAGACAGTCAGAACCTGGCTAGTTTTTCCCCGCTCCTCACAGTATTTCTGCTAAGTTGAGCTAACCAGCTGCTGGCAGTAGTTTTATATTTATTTATGTAATCAGACATGTTGATCAGATCATTGTACAGCATACGTAAATACTGTGTTCATTCTTGAGTTTCACAGTTGAGTTTGTGTTCTTCTGAGCGACCCTTTGCCTTTTGCATCAGGCCGTACTGTGATGGTGCGTGTCCTGTAAACCTGTAAACCGGTCTGTCTATCCTCTACAACACAGACTGACTTGACTTCGTCTAATCTGGGCTTTCAGGCAAATGGCCAAGTTTCCACCTCCTGTACAGAGCTGACTGTTTGTTTCCTGTCGTGACTGTTTTCTACCTGAGGTCAGCAGGTCACGGCAGCAGTCAGTGGTTGCACAGCACAGCTCACTGACTGCAGGACTCCCAGGTTCAATAGTTAATCAGTATTAGTCTTGTGTGTGCCAAAACTGTGATGTGGCTGTATCACAGAGAGCTAAGCCACATGGTTAGGTAACAGCTTAAAATGATACTTTGACAATGGACGCTGAATTGTAGACAGCTGCAGTGACATGTGGGTGGAATTTTAATGAACTTCTTCAATTATTTATAGCTTAGGTTAGCAGCCGGGCTTTAAGGATGGCAGTGTCTGTCCATCAGTAACTTTGTGCACCACTTTAACTTTGCTGATTCCCTAACTTCTGTACAGTAGTGCCATCATCAGGTCTGGTTCATGACAAAACACTTTCAAAGCTAATGACAGATCTATCATCCTCAGTCGTACTTTGTTTTCAATGCTAATTAGGAAATGGTTAGCATGCTAACACGTTAAAGACTACATGCAGGCTGACATTTAGCATTTAGCTCAAAACGCCTCATTGATACCTCATTGGCCACTGCTGTGTATATGTGGTCACCGTATCGGGGAGGTTAAGATATTATATTTCACAATATGAAAGATGCAAACCGTCTGTAACTCGCTTAATGCTGAACCGACTTCCATTGAATTTGTTTTGTTATAAATGTGAGAAATTGAACATGATACTGGTTACTTGTTAGAATTAAATTCATCAGAGGTATCCAATCACCTCAATGCCAAAACATTAACCTTCTGAACAGCCATCTCTCATGTTGTAAGAGACCGTTAATATCAATGTATCAAATGTGTCAAATCGCAAACGTGGTATCAATGTTTCTATATCTAGAGACTCACAGAGCTGCTCATGTAGCTGTAGACCTGTCTTGTTAAATATTTCTCTCAGCTTGCTCACACACAGTGTAGTGGATATTCAACATGAAGGCAGCCAAAAGCTTCAGAACAATGTGGTCTCCAGTATCAGTCTTTCAAAAGCACCCTACTGTGGTACGTTTCCATCATCGTTCTAATCACCTGCAAACTAATGTCCACAAGGCTTTTTCCTTATAGCTGGTCTGTAAATAATACCAATGTAAAGTGAGATTAAACTGCTGTGACGCCTTAAACTAGAACACAGGATTGTCTCGTTAATATGCAACAGTGGATCAAGATTTACTGGTCGATCCTCGCTGACTGACCTTAGTGATGTATTGAACTGTGCCAATTAACAGCACCTCTCCTACTTTTTATAATTCACAGGCTTGATTTTCTCAGAGCATTTTAGCACAGTCAGTAAAGTCAGTTTTGAACCTTCAAGGGAGCAGCTTTGTTTTATTCAAAGCACTCTGTGCTTCTGTTAACTAACAACTCAGTGTAATTATTGTGATAAAAATATCAGAACTGCACCCAAAAGTCAATTTTATGACTGCAATTGTCAGGTACTATGAATGTTTGTTGTTCATTATCAAATCGGATACAGACGTTACCATGACAGCGACTTCACTACTCATAAATTTTGCAACCAAGCTCATGAACAGAGATAGTTTAGTCCAATTCCTGTTCTACTTTCAGGATGCTAAACACATGTTTGTGCTGGAGCGTAAGCTGTAATCACCAATCTGAACACGTAGAGTAGTTGTTAAGCAATACGGCGCCTGTCTTGTTACATTACAATATTTGCTTTGCTGAGGCGAAACACTTCAAGCCACACTTGTCATGTCAAATCAAAAATAATTCAGTGACTGTCGTATGGTACTAAATAATGGACCTCTTGTTTTGTTGTTCTTGGCTTAAACTATGTTTGGATAATTACATATTTTTATTTCAGTCATTTGTTTTGCCTTGTATATTTGTAGTGTCAAGTGAGTGACATACTGACAGCTAGTCTCAGCATCCAGATCCCTTCTAACCTCTTCCCAATATAAAATATTAATGTACTAAACCTTCATACCAACGTCCCTCCTGCTCCTATCTCTTTCACCTCATTTAACTTTCTTTAACGTACATCGTACTTTGTCATTTTTCTGTTTGTGTCTGTTGTTGCTTCTTCCCCTCTCCTTTTATTGCCTTCCCTGGTGTAATCTTTGCCCCTTCCTCAACACTTCCTCTGTCTTCCTCTCTCTCTGTTTAGCTAATGAAGCATCATGGCCTAACATCAGTAAGAGTGTGTCGGATTGGAGGAGCAACAGTCCAGAACAGGTACTGCACTGTCTTCTACACTAGACAGAGAAATTGAGAGTGAAGATATCATTACATAGCCATCATCATGAATTCTATAAGAGATTATTTTTACTAAATTACATACAGAGATATTCAAACATTCTTTATTTGCTTAAGACCTCCTTGAGGCCAATTTTAGGGCACCCTGGCTTCCACTATGAAGACCAGAGCAGGAAATAACTATGACTGAAGAAATATTTCAGGAGTAAAATTCCTTTCAAAAAAGCCGTGCAGGTTTTAAATTAGGTTATGCAGTCAGGCTTTAGAAAAATCGTTTTCAATGTCTCTCCCTCCCACCAGCATCCCTCCGGTTATGGTACCTACCCCAGTGCCACCCACCAAACGGCAGCACATCACTCTGCCACCAGCTCGCTGCCCCGCTCTGCACCTGGTACACTGGGCTGGCCTCGATCCAATGCTGCAAATATCACCTCATCCCCTACATCATCTTCCTCCTCACAACAAATACAGCAGCGGATCTCTGTCCCACCAAATTCGAGCCAAGGTAAGAAAAAAAAGGGGCTGTAAACACAGCTAACACTGGTGTCATTGGGTCCTGGAGTACACATGGAGTACATCACTTACTGATTGTATATTGTCTCCACTGTTAGGCCCTGCCACCACCTCCCAGCCTTCTCCCTTGTCCCCACAAACAGAGCGAACAGACCCCCCACCGGCGGTGGCAGTTCGTCCCTACGTCCCAGACCACCCCTCCAGGCCTCAGTCCCCCAGGAAGGGCCCTGCCACCATGAACAGCAGCTCCATCTACAGCATGTACCTCCAGCACCCTCAGACTAAAAACTACGGATCTCTCAGCAACAGGACGACTGTCAAAGCAGGTAAGTGATTAGAATGTGCCATAAGTACAGACTAAAGATAGTGTATGTTTAATGTTTATTTACAATATTCATAATTTATCTGAGCACTATCTGTTCCTTTTCCCTTCTCTCCTTAGTCTACGGCAAACCCATCCTCCCCACCTCCTCCACCTCTCCATCCCCTGTCCCTTTTCTCCAGGGGGGAGGAGGAGGAGTAAGAGCAGGAGGAGAGGATGTTACAGATAAAGAAGTAGGGAAAGGTGGAGGCGAGAGCAGTGATGGGCAAATTCTCCCTCCACCCAGCGTTGACAACATCCCTCGTCCCCTCAGTCCCACTAAGCTCACCCCAGTTGGTAGGTACCAGGGAATAAATCAAACACATCAGTGCATGGGGTGTCGGTTAGTTCAGTGGATAGATGCGGCCCTTTACTACATGTCATTCCTCGTCTCTGTCTCCCAACTTTCCTGTCACACTTCAGCTGTGTTTATTTAATAAAGCTAGAACAACATATCAGTGCATGAATTTCCTAATTCTAGTTCCACGTCTCCTGCTCCACACAACAAAAATTCGACATGTGCAGTTGTAAACATTAGAGAATCTCTCTCCAACATATTTTGATCTCCCACCTTCGCCCTCCACAGCTCACTCCCAGCTACGTTACCAGAGTGATGCTGACCTGGAGGTTCTCCGCAGACGCCTCAGCAATGCTCCACGACCCCTGAAGAAACGGAGCTCAATTACTGAGCCTGAGGGCCCACAGGGGCCAAACATCCAAAAGTTACTGTACCAGAGGTCTGTGCTACTATAAACTCTACTCCACCATCAAAACAAATCAATTTGTATTAAACTGAATCTGAAACAGAACCTAAATCTTAAGGAATCAATATTGCAGCAGCTTGTTTAAAAATGATTTATGTTGTGGTGTGCAGGTTCAACACGCTGGCGGGAGGCATGGAAGGAGGCTCAGGTGAGACACGGTGGTGTGATGATAAGGCCTCGCTTCAGAACAGTTTAGGAAGCATCTTATTTCCCATTGATGTTAAGTGTTTCATGATTCTTAAATGGGTGTTTCACTCTTAATTCTAGGCAATACTTTCTACCAGCCTGAATGCATTTTGGGCGACATGGACAACATCCATTCAGCAAATGGCAATGCTGAACCTGGTGACAAGCATGCCAGTACGACAACTGTGGAGGGCGAAGTTAAAAACCTGAACTCAGGCTCCCGTCGCCTGTCCCCACCTTCTGTTGCCATAGAAACACCCAAAGAGACGACAGCAAAAGCAGAAACTACCAAAAACGTGTCTCCACCAACCCAACCCAGCCCATCCCCCGCGGCTGATCGGCCAGAGGACCAGAACAATAACAACCACAGAGGATCTAGTCCCGCACAAAACTCTGTAGGCCACGCTTCCCCTTCTCCTTCACCTCCTGCCCCACCTTCACTGCCTAAGGTAGGCATAGATTATAATTACATCTGGTAATGGATAAACACTGCATCTCATTTTCTTTCGTATTCCTCTTTGTTGTTGTGAAATATGTTACTGATTAGCTAAGGTTCCCTGCAACAGCTAATTTATCTAGAAATGATTACCACTGTTCTGTTTCTCTCCATGTGTGGTGCAGGTGAAGCGAACCAACCTGAAGAAGCCTTCATCAGAGCGAACAGGCCACGGCCTGAGAGTCAAGTTCAACCCTCTTGCTCTGCTGCTGGATGCATCTTTAGAAGGAGAGTTTGATCTGGTGCAGAGGATTATATACGAGGTAACACAAGATGATATTGTTGTATTATAATATTTCTATCATAGTGCATTCTCATGTCTCAAATTTGTACTGCTTATTCACTGTCTGAGGACTCAAAATCGGATCAAGTCAAGTTTATTTTTTACAGCTCAGTGTTCTAGTGAGTTAAATGGCTTTAATATGTGTCCATATCTCTTTGAGTTAAACATGTGTGTAAAAGTATATTTAGTTTAGCATGTATATATATTGAAAGTATTGGGCCCAGTACGAAGCCTTGAGGGACACCATAACTTACCGTGTGGAGAGGTGAAGCTAAAGCAAGACAAACTCTCACCTGTGTCTTATGAAGAAGGTTAGGGCGTTTTCTGTGCTGTCTAAGCTGTGAGCAAATAAAAAAGATGCAGCTGTGGAAGATTGATGCATGTTTATAGTGAAGTATAATCTCACCAAAGAATTTCCTGTTGAGCTCCTAAAATGTGCGGGTATCTGTCTAATAGGTCTGAATATCATCAGAAAATTTGGTTACATTCTGTAAATAAACCCACTTCATCATGCAACAGAAGTATACTTGTACATGCCAACAATTACTGTACACCCACACACAGATTGCCCCAACAGATCAGTGAATAACTGAAGAGATTTCAACACCTTCACGACAACACTTTGTATAATATCTTTGATCTTCAGCAGCTCTGTCAGAAGAGACATGGTCTCAGTTGTCAGGTGTAGTTATTGTTGAGCACTCACACTCTGTATAACAGTGTTTTACAGCAGCACCGAGCTACTGAGAACAAAGGCTTAAATCTTTGAAGGCGAACCCTCCCACCCTCCCTCGCTCCATCTATTTTTGACATCTTGCACTTGGAGACTGGACAAAATTGCTTGCTGACTCTCCAAACTCTCAAGGATACATTCAGATGCTTCACATCCAGGATACGCTCAGTTTGATGTTATCATAGCCCGAGGCAACTTCTAAGCTGTTCAAAAAAATGTTGCACTATCCTCAGTTTTGCAGTAAACTCACTCACACACTTGGCACTTCTTGAGTGCTTGCACTAGGCTTACCTTTAAGGTTTCTCAAGGATCTTACCAATGTCGATATTTTGAGGATTTTGTGGATCATTCTAATCAGTCTAATACCTCTATGTGTGTTTTCTCATTATCTCTGTCTTTAAGGTGGAAAATCCCAGTATGCCTAATGATGAAGGTATAACTCCTCTCCATAATGCTGTGTGCGCTGGCCATCACCACATTGTTAAGTTCCTGCTGGACTTTGGAGTCAATGTAAACGCTGCTGACAGTGACGGATGGTCAGTATCTTCATTCAGTCATTCAGAAGGAAGGACTTGAGGTTGTGTTGTGTTTGGGAAATGAGCACACTCTGCAGCACCGATACTGCAGCTCAGCTCAGAGGCAACATTGACAGAGATAATCGCATTTCTAAATTCAGTTTTGACTCAATACTTTAGCAGTATTGAAGGAAGAGATTACCAAGTCTAACAAGGATTCATGTCAAGTTAATATTGGCCTGTTTCGTGATGACGTTGTGATTAACTATGACTATTAGAATGGTAACCCAGGTGCATCACTTAAATCTTTTGTCCTTTCTCTTCTAGAGGTGAATAAACCTCGTTTAGCAGAGGAGTGTTCAAGTCTGTTTAAAGTCATGTTTTACGTTTGTTCCCCTCCCAGGACTCCTCTGCACTGTGCAGCATCATGTAACAGCGTCCACCTCTGTAAGATGCTGGTGGAGTCTGGGGCTGCTATTTTCGCCACAACTATTAGTGACGTTGAAACAGCAGCAGACAAATGTGAAGAAATGGAGGAGGGCTATACACAGTGTTCTCAGTTCCTCTATGGTGGGTAGATACAGACGGCGAGGAGCATTTAAACCATCATGCAACAATTAAACTCTCCATTGGTTTACAAATGGGGGTTTTTTGTGTCTCTTCCAGGTGTACAAGAAAAGTTGGGCGTGATGAACAAAGGCTTGGTCTACGCTCTCTGGGACTACACGGCCCAGCAATCCGATGAGCTGTCCTTCAGCGAGGGTGACGCCCTCACCGTGTTGCGTCGGCGTGACGACACTGAGACAGAGTGGTGGTGGGCACGGCTTAATGACCGCGAGGGATACGTACCCAGAAATCTACTGGGGGTGAGAGAACACATGAATATTTACATCTGATTGGTTTCAAAACCAGAATCTTGTAAAAGATTAATAAATACACAGCACCAGCATCCACACCAGTTGATGACCCGTGAAGCTAAATATGAAAATAAAGAAAGTTTTGTTCTTGTGTTGTAGTTGAGGGCAGGTGCCAGTATTATAAGTTCAATAAGAAAACATTTGACATCAGTTATTCCTTTTTAACCTAACACTGTTTGCCTGCCTGAAACTAGGTGCTCACACCATGTAGCACAAATTCTTTAAATGAATATTAACCTTGTAATTAAATCTATTTAATTGTAAAGGTCTCAGCCCTTGCTACCCTCTAAGGGTAAGTGGTTATAGTTAATGGATGGATGGATGAATAGATGTAAAGCTGAAGCAGCATGAATAATATTGGCTCTGTCAGGGGGTTAGAGAATCATGGATTATTATTATTCTGTGCACAGTGTCATTTAAGCCTCAGGGAGTACAGCATGTGCACACTCCATAATGCTCAGAACACAGTAATTGTAGTAGTAAAGCTGAACTATATACAGTAGCTTTAATAAAACTCTCCATCACAGTGTCCCTTCACAGCACTAAGCTCTCATCTGCAGCTGTACTGCATACCCTGCTGCCTCACTGTAGACAAGGACTGAATGTTGCACCTGTACTTTTACAGTACAACTCATTTCTGTTTGTCCAGTGGATTAATCACAACTCACCAGAGGAAAACGGCTTCTTAAGAGGCAGATTTATTCCCACACAGCATCTTATGATCTGCCTTCATGATGTTCAGGCACCTTTAGAACAATGTTAACATGATGTAGTGACCCTGCCCTCACCCTCTTATTCTTTCCCTCCCTCTCTCTCTCTGTCTCCAGCTGTATCCGAGGATCAAACCCAGACAACGCTCACTGGCATGAAGCCCAGATCAGGAGCCACGTGCACGCTCACAGAGGGCGCATGCACACACAGAAGAAGAAGAAGAAGAGGCGCAGCAGCATGTGGGCGGAAGCATAAACCACAAGAAAAAAACAAAGTATGGAGGTAGTCTGGAGGCTAACTGAGGGACAAACAGAGCAAAACAAAAATGAAGAACACAACTCTGATGATGCAACCTATTTTTCTCGTTTGTTTGGATGTAATGCTGGAATCACAGAGCAACTTTACGGCAGAATCAAAATATATTTTCACTGAGTTTCTGCAGTTAAAAGAAAATGCCTGAATCTTATTTTGAGCAACAGTAGCTTGGCAACTTCACACGAGTTCAGCCGCATGAGAGAAGTTGACCAGAAAAAGGAAAAAAAAAATCATTTGGATGCAGCTTTGAGTTCTTCAAGCTCACAACATGAAAGCATGAGCTTAGAGCTCTATCTGACATTTACCCAAATA
Source organism: Collichthys lucidus (assembly GCA_004119915.2). NCBI lineage: Eukaryota > Metazoa > Chordata > Actinopteri > Sciaenidae > Collichthys > Collichthys lucidus. Next base: position 12,730,639 of record CM014095.1, read on the forward strand.
ACCTCAAACTTCGAATGACACTTTATTTTTATATGGTGTTAATAAAAAAATTAAAAAAACACCACAGTTCATAAATCCAAGCTCATCAACAGTCACTGGCAATGAACATAGTATGTTGTCTGAACACACCTTCACAGTGTGTAGCGTGAGGATTTTAATACGGTAAATTTACAGGCTGGATCAGGTGAAAGTACGTGTAAGGCGTGAAGTTGGAGAGAGGAAAGTGAGAAGAGAGAACAGATAGTGTAACTCTGAATGTCTGTTAAAGGAAGTCAAGATTTTATCGGGACTGGGACGGAGCAGCTATTAGCAGTGTTAGTCAGGAATAAGTGCAATCACAAGACTCAGAAGCAGAATCCAGCGAGCTTTTGATGCATGATGGCTGAGATCCACATCAACCCACATGAGAAACAGATGTTAACAGTATAATTTTATGGCATGGTGGGGGAAAAAAAAAGATATCAGGACGAGTTTGAACTGATATCAGAAGAATGATTTTTGTTTTTTAACTCACAAAATGATATAAGAAACATCTGTGAATCGTTATGGATGCCTCAACCTTTTAATATTCTGTTTATGTTGACTCAGTACTGGTGCATGCTGTCATATTAGCATCTGTTTAACTGCAAAATGGTTGCTGCCCGGTGAGACGGAAAGAAAAGGAGAACAAGAATGTGAGAAGTGAACTTGTGAGACCAGAGCACCTAAAAGTTAGGTTAGAGGTGAAGAAGGAGAAAGAGGAAATAGAGTGATAGTATTGTCTTAATTTGAAATGAAACGTCAAACGTCAGCCAATCTCTAACCGTTAAAACTTAATGCCTAGTCCAGATTAAGGCCTGGCACATGTTGGTCCTCATACTGGGGCGATGCTGGTTCCCAGACTCAAAAACTAACAATATGATATGCAGTATTTCACAAACTCAGTGTTTTAGGATTTAATATTCATCAGTCCTGAATATATCACATCAAAGCTCTTTAAAGTCAAGACAGAATTATAAAATTATAGCAAACCCAGCCTCACTTGAATATATCAGTGTACACAAACCCTGGGCTAAAGTTGCTTTAGTGTTAAAATGGGGCTAAATTAGCTGAGAGTGACTCAAAACTCTCAAGTGTGAGAACAACTTTTTTTTAAGTGTCAGTTTTTTTCTTCATATTTACATATTTCAGTAGTTGTACGACATATATTATTATCCTGGTTTGTTGTTTTATTTAAAACAAAGCTTTGAACATTGTTTTTTATTATTATCATTATTGTTGTTATTATTATTGTTAGACACATTGCTCTTGTTTCTTAATCTGTCAGTGCAGGTTCTACTCACTGCTGCCACCCGGTGTACAGGAAGGGTCTGGCACAACAACAGCGTCATGTTCTTGAACATGCTGTGTAAAATATGAAGCAATAAGTTGAGTTATGTTTGACGTAGGAATGGCACATTGGTCTGAGGAGTGCGAACCATTTCTTTGTGTATATGCAACCTGTAACTAGACAGCTAATGTACAATAATAATAAAGAAGTTATAATCCATGCTGTGAGTGAGTCACTCAAGTTTGTGAATAACGTGTGAAATGCGTGAAGATGAAAGTGTAACACATAGAAGTAGTAAAAACAGCTTGCACTGAGATCAGCCCAATAAATTAAAACAAACAGAAAACACACATTGTGGTATAATAGACACATAATAAAACATTTAAAATAACAACATAGTCTGTTTCTCTGGCAGCTGCTCTTCTTTTTTTCTCCTTTTTAACACACACACACACACACACACACACACACACACACACACACACACACACACACACACACACACACACACACATGTTCAAGCCTTGGTAATAAACTGTGGACTTGAGACTGTAACTAGAACATTCCTGCAGAAACTTTGAGACTGACGAGCGGGCTGTTGCCGGGGCTGTCTGTATTCAAAAAGCACACCTCAAATAGTCATTTTGTTTATTTATTTGTTTATTGGCATTTTTTATGTGTGTGGAACAGAGGAAAAATAATAAGTTGAAGAATAAGCGCGGTGGATAACATGTAGTGTGCGCTTTTCAGGCACACTCAGTTAAAGCTCAAAGGTCATTCTGTCTCTGCTCTAACAGAAGGTTCTTCACATGTGAGTTTACCTTTTTTTCAATAGCACAAAACAAAAAATCCTTAATAGTTATTTTATCTATTTATTTATTTGTATTTTAAGTCAATATTTTTTTATAATGCATATGTACTAAATATGACAAGGTAATAAATTGTTGTTGTTGTTATCATAAACACTACAGAGAACGTGACGTTTATTTTGAAACAGCTACCGGAAGTGTCAGTGTCTCACTAGCTTCACGTCATGAGGCTCTCCTGCTACATGCTACATCACGTAGCGTACATTTAAAACATGACGCACCTGGCGTAAAATAAACCGCCGTTATCATTTAACAGCCAGAGGCTCGTTCAACGAGGCAATTTACACAAACGTAAGTGAACATTTAATGACTAAAAAACACCAATTTACCTAATGACGTAGAGTACACGCTAGCTACGTACGTCATTACTTTGGTTCACGTTGTGATTTGCCGTTGACGCCAGGTTACGTTTTGCGTCAACGGCCAACAGCCAAGGAAAGATACACGCGAAGTGTGAAGTACACACTTTGAACTAAATCACAATAATTGCTTTAAATAAAGGAAAATGAATTAAACCCTTAAATGAGGAAGACTGGTTTCGAAGTATCAAAGCTTAAGTTGAATTTATTATTCTCGTACGAGAAGGAGCAGTGCAGTGCAACACACATGAGTGGTTACAGAGAAAAGGCTCCTTGAGGAGCTCTAACAGTTGGTTTTTATACAATTTTCTTAAAATGGGCTGTCTCGAACACCTCCCCACTGACAATTTCCTGTTTTGGTTTTCTGCTCAGTAATGAAGATTATGTTTCTTGTCCAAAATGACACCTCCCTTAACCTGTCTCTCTTGTCCTTGAACTGTTTTTATAATTATCTCTCAGTAAACACATGCCAGATAAGGGAAGTAGACGAGACATGCAAAAAACCAAACACACACACATACACACACTCTCTAGAGAGTTAAAACATCTGCACCCCAGTATAATCCTAATTTTTTATAACACTATGTGTGTTTGTTTTTTTACCACTCTAGTAAAATCAGCTGCACCATGGCGGAGCATTTCCACCTGAACACGCCACTGCTGGAGAGTGTCAGCATGTCCAAACGCGTGGGGGCCACTGTGTACCTGAAGATGGAGAATTCTCAGCCGTCGGGCTCCTTCAAGATCCGTGGCATTGGACATCTTTGCCAGCAGGTAAAAAAAAACAGACCTTTCTTTCAGCTGGTGCTTGAAAAAGCTTTTTTCTTCACATTTGTGACTATCTGACGTGCCATTTTAAATTAAAGGTCAGTGCTGTCTGACTGTGGTGTAGATCTCATAAAAAAGACACATACTTGCCCTTTTTTTATCTAAATTCTCTCTTCTGCAGCTCGCCACACAGTCCAAAGGAGTTGTCTGCTCTTCAGGTGGCATTTCCACTGCGTCTACATGTTAATATGCACTATTCTGTATCAGCTTGGGGCTGTAATATAACACAATATGGTCATTTTTCCAGGTGGTAATGCAGGTATGGCTGCGGCCTACGTAGCCAGAAAAATGGGTGTTCCAGCCACCATTATAGTTCCCTCCTCCTCTCCCCAACTGGTGGTTCAGAGACTCCAGGATGAGGCTGCTACTGTCAAGATTGTAGGCAAGGTGAAGTATATCAAATGTATGAAAGTCTTCTGATCTAATCATGGTCTTGTTAAGTCAGTAAACTCTTCTTTATCTCAGGTTTGGGATGATGCCAATGCAGAGGCTCTCAGACTGGCAGAGACTGAAGGACTCACCTATGTCCCTCCATTCGATCACCCCCTGCTCTGGTAGAAACATTCATCACGGTTAAAGTTTCTGCATGTTCAGATGAACAGATCCTCACATGCTTCCTGTGTCTCCCTACTCACAACTCTCACCCAGGCAGGGCCACGCAACTATGATCACAGAGGTCGCAGCCTCACTGGGTCCCGGTGTGAAGCCTGGAGCTGTTCTGGTGTCTGTGGGTGGAGGAGGGCTCCTCTGTGGGGTCATCCAGGGCCTGAAGGACACAGGCTGGTCAGACGTACCCATCATCGCCATGGAGACAGTGGGGGCCGACTGTCTCAACGCTGCGGTTAAAGCGGGGAAGGTGGTCACTTTGGATGACATCACCAGGTTGGAGGTTAAAAAGTGCTCAGTTGTTGTTGTTTTTTCAGGAGTTATAAATGCAACCGCACTGACTTCATCCTCGTCCGTCTTTCCACAGTGAGGCCAAATGTCTCGGAGCAAAGACAGTTTGCGCAAAAGCTTTTGAATACAGCCAACGCAGCGAGTTTACAATCATTTCTGAGATTGTGACTGACCAAGAGGCTCTGCAGGCTGTCGAAACATTCCTCGGTTAGTGTGTTTGTTCCCTGAACGCCCATTTTGATGAAGAACTGAACCTTAACCTTTGAATGGAATTGGTAACGTAAGCCTGTATGAACTTCATGTCAATAAACTTAGCGTGTGTGCCGTCTTTTAGATGAGGAGCGTGTGTTGGTGGAAATGGCGTGTGGAGCAGCACTAGCAGCTGTCTACACTGGACTTATACGCAGACTACAGAAAGAAGGTAACTGCTCTGTCACATTAAAAGATCTTTACGTCCTGCTTGTAATACAGCATAACACACCACATGTAGGAAAATCCTATTTGAATAGCTTATTCAGCATCTAACTTATCAGCTAGCTATCTACTGTATGAATACATTTTCAAGTGCTATTTTATACATTAATCCCATACATCAAATATATTTACCCCATAATAATATATCACTTATTTTCTCTCAAATGTGTCAGTAGTCTTGTGCTCTGGGCTCTGAAGTGTGATCCAGGGTGTAGAAATCATCTGTGCATGTGATGGAGGAATATCAATCAATCAATCAATCAATCAAACTTCATTTGTATAGCACTTTTCATACAAAACATGTAACAGAATCAGAAATACTTTATTAATCCCAGGGCGAAATTATTTAAAAGTGTTACACACAATAAACCCCCAACACCCACAGTCAACCCCACCCATCCACCCCACCCCATTATGAACAAAGCACTACACAAACTGAAGGAGCGGCATCTCGTCATCTTACAGTTCAAGTGGACTTGCATGAAATCTGCTTGTTTTATTCAAGATTATGCTAAAATATATTTTCCCCAACATCCCCGATAATGGCCAACCTTCATTTTATAAATTCCTGTTAATTCCCATGGAAGGTTTCCAACTTTAAAACAGTTGTAGAATGTTGTAAAAACAATGATTATGACTAAACCTCCTGTATATGGTAACTCTCCTGCCATAAGGGGGAAACTTGTGGAGATGACAGAAGATGATGAACTTTGTCGCACCACTTCTTCTTAGGTCGACTGCCGTCTCTCCTGGGCCCCCTACTGGTGATTGTGTGCGGTGGCAGCAGTGTCGACATGAAGCAGCTCGCCACCCTCAAACACAAACTTCAGACATAAATTACTGTGTGTGTGGATGCATAGCAATATGTGATGTGGCTAATACTGGGCTAAAAAAGTGCACCTACTCAGTGAATGATGTGTTGAGGATTACTGCAATACAATACTAGAACTACAGAATCGTATCATCTCATTTAGAAGCCAATGTGGTTGAAGTGCTGGTAATTTAAGAATTCATGCTTTTATTATTGCAGTTTCATCTTTTAATCATAAGATATAAAACTGCAATGAAGTTTTATGAATAATTGAGTGAGCCATTACATAAGAATATCTTTCAACTCAATCCTTCCAATTACCAGTTTTCCCCACATGGTGGTGTCACAGTTCAGAATTCAGAAATAAACCAGCCGTCCAGAGACGGAGGCACATAAAAGTAATGTTGATAGAAAAACGTTTTTTCTGCTTCAAACAGATATTTGTGGGTGTGATTTCATCATAAATAAATTGTATTCAAGTACTGACAGTCTAAAGCATAAAAAAATATTTTTAATCTAAATTCATCTGACAACACTACAGCCAAACATTTGTGCTTTTGAGTCATCATTTCATCTTTTTGTGAATACGCTTGCAGCTTTTGGTTGTTTTTGCAGTGCAGCAAGTCTTCAGACTTTAATGCTCGATTGTTCCATGTCATTTCAAATTTAGTTCAGTCCATTTGTGTTACATGTAGGAAGTTATTACTATGGAAACGGCGCCTCACTGTCCTGCCTGCGTCAGAGAAGTCAGTGGAAAGTGTTGCATTTAATAACCTGTTGATAGTCTTTGCCTGCCTCTTAACTGTTGGATGGTTGCATAAGATATTAAGTTCACAAAGGGTGGAAGACATGGACATTGTAATTATTTGTATTTGCTTGTAACATTATAATGCAGCATAAAATGATTTATTGACAATAAAAAAGAGATTCATTTTTAAAATTTAGGAAATAAGAAAGGAAACAGTTGAATGGTACATCTTCACTCTGCAGTTTGAAAAAAACATTTAGCATAAAACCTGAAAATAACAAACAAACTTGATCTACAGGGGACAGACAGTTGGTTTTGAGTTGCTTTGACTACATCCTTCTGCTCATTTGCTATCTTTACATCAAGGACTTCAATGATTTAATGGTCCTATATTATAGAAAGTGAGATTTCCTTTTTTAATTATAAAGAGCTCTGTAAATTTTGTGAAAAGTAAAAAAGCTTGATGCACAAAGAAAGGAAGAAACTGCGCTCTCTACTTCTGTTCTTGAACTTTGTAACTTTGTGCTCCGGGTACGATTACCTATAGAAGTACATAATGTTTTACGGCACTAAGTCACACGTGACCAACTGTTTCACTGATTTTAATTTCATCTGAATCAGATTAATGGAGAAAATGTCTGTTTGTCCCTGTGATGTCCTCCAGCTGCTCTGTGATTTACAGAGTCGTCTGATGGACAAAAAACTGCTACGAACTATAGCTGCTGTTAGTTAATGTTAGCTCAGTTTGTCAGCCTCTGAGTTCAAAACACCCTGGGTTGTGACGGGGACTGGAGCCAGTGTTGTGCCAGTAAAACACATGTAAAACCACAAATATATCCTTTGATATCAAAAGTCAAATAAAACTCAGGAAAAGTGTCAAACATGACACCTTTAATTTCCTCCTGCTCATAATTTCAAACTAATGTTCCCATTTCTACTTCATCACTTCTACTTAATATTGCAGTTATGATGCTCAGGGATAACAGTCGTGAGTCATTTTTTTATGAGATTTCTTACAAGATGGACATTATCTCTTAAAAACCAGCACTGAGTTAAACACACAACTTTCAGTGTTTCTGTTGAATCAGTCAGTTCTGCACTGAGGTGTTTGCCTTGAGGAGTAGATAGTATTTCTCAGATACTATATATTTATAACTCGTACATCATGGCCTTCATTTGATATTTACAAATAATATTTTGGGATGCTTGTTGCTAGGCAATAAACACCCTTGCTTGTTTTGAAACACTTCTAAATTCACAACATATGGCTGAAAACAGATAACAAATAGCCCGAACTACTCCTCTATATAACACATTTTTCCCAGCAGCACTCTGTAGACTGATTGAACTGAGTGATTCCCAGGAGCACCGCTGGCGTTCACAGCACAAGGTCATACATGGAGTGAACATGACTGCATCATAGCTGCTACTCTCCTCTCTCAGGCTGCGAGACAAAGCCTGAAGGGGGATAACAGGTGTTGTACAGTCATCTGATTAACTGTATTAACTGGGGATATTGACATAATAAATAAATTATATTTTCTGCCCGTGCATGATTAGGTATTAGTTGGATTATTTACATTGTCTCCTGATGTCAATATTCTTCCTGTTCAGATGAAACTACCTGACCTACAGATGTTCTCCCTCCTGTTGTTACGGTGATTTGGGCAGCCTGTGGATGGAGAAGTTAATAGACGTGCCAGACGATTTCTATGACAACAGGAAGGGACTGCTTTGATGAGCTCAGCAGAGGGCATTTGAGCAGAGCTGCAGCTAAAAATAGGACAAAGTAAACAAGAGTGAATGGAGAAGAGATAGAGAGTGAAACGGTGCACATCAGCTGTCTGTGCATGCATGTCTATGAACATGTTTGTGCACATTATATATACGTTATTATATGCTATAATGTAATAATTTCACATCCTTTGAGCACCTTGGTTTTAGACTTAACTCTAAAGATCCTGTTTTTATTTTAATAATCTACAGACCTCCCAAACCCAACAGTGTTTTTATAGAAGAGTTTGCAGAGCTTTTACTCCACTTTCTATCTACTTATAACAAAATTCTTATTTTAGGCGATTTTAACATTCATGTTTGTTGTCCGTCTCAGCCATTCGTTCAGGATTTTATGGTCTTTTAATCTTATTCAGGCAATACAAGAGCCAACTCAGTACCCCGGTTCGTCACAGGGTTTTTATATTATTATTTAATTTTAATTCTAGTCCTGCCAGTAGATTTTCTGAGCTTTTTAGTGCTGCTTCTTTAACTTCTTTTAATCCCCATTATAATTTAGAAGAGCTTGTCTCTCTTTTTAATCTCACACCCTGGACTCTGTTGCCCCTTTTAAAGACAAAAAGTCAAATAAAACACCACAGCCTTGGCTCAACGAATCCATCCGAGATTTAAAAAGAGACTATAGGAGAAAGGAAAGAAAATGGGGGAAAAACTGGTCTGACTGTGTACTACGACATTTGGAAAGTTACCATCATGAACTACTAAACTGCAGTTAAAGAAGCAAGAGCATCATTTTAGCAAATCACTCAAAACCCCAAACTTTTACAGGCCACAAAATATATTAATAATTATTTTACCACTTTTCAACCAGTGTCTTTTTTAGCAGAAACCATAGCCCATATAAAAATCAACCACACACAGTCTTGATTTTATTTGCACAAATTTTCTATGATCATCATTTTTTATCACAGTTGGACCAAATATTTTATTGATTATTAACAGATAATTAGAAGACGGTATTTATCCTTCTGCTTTTAAACATGCTGTGATCCAGCCCCTTCTTAGGAAACCCAACCTTGATCCTTCTGTTCTTAGCAATTTTAGGCCAATTTCTAAACTTCCATTTTTATCGAAGATTTTAGAGAAAGTGGTTTCCTCACAACTTTTAACTTTTATGAGTCATAATAACACCTAACCCCTTTAAAACACTAGTTTGATGTTTACCCAGTGAGGTTTTATGAAACATCTTTAGACAGATAACCTATTCCATCCATAACTATTATTATTATTACTTTAAAAAGCAGGTACATTTTGACAAAAGCACTAAAACCCTGTAACAGCTGCTTACTTGTGAGCTCACATGTGCTGTTGTGCAGGGCAACAAATAGAGAAAACACAACCAAATACAGAATAACAAACCATTTCCATGACAGTAAAAGTGATGCACATGGCTGGGTCATACTTGTTGTTATGTTGTTATTTGTTATTATTTGTTATTTGCTGAGCATCTCAGTGAGCGCACAGATATCTGACATCGTTTTGCTGCACTCATAAGATGAGGAAACAGAGGATGCTGCCATAGCATAATTATTTCCCCTGTCCTCCTTATGAGGCTTTTATCAGACTTCTCTGTGTGACATGTGTCAGTATATCTCAAACTATACAAGCTCAGTCTTTATATATCCCAATATAAAAGTAAGCCACATACTGTAGTACACAGCTCTGTTTGACTCAACGTGAGGTTTCCAAAATTAGAGGCACAACAGAGCGAGGATATGGAGACAGTGTGTTACAAACGCCTCGACTGGGTAACATTTGCCCATGTTTCTGACAGGCAATCACAAGGTAGAGCTCAGCGGCTGCTGTATGTATCCATGGCAACCTGATGACGGCATGGGGGTGTAAATTGAGTCTCAGAATGATATAATATCGGGTTCTTGTAAACATTAGTACAATACAACAGCTGCATGTTTTCAGAGGGCTGAAAGAAAGCACTGAAATACTCTGTGCAATAGCTTGTATATTTACATTTTAGGCATTCATTCGAAAGATTTATGCAGTACTTTTACTGACTTAGATAGCAATCGCAGCATAATTACAATTTGATTAGATAAAGATGAATGGCGGTTTGATGAACCTCGACCTGGAAATGGAGTGAGTGCAGAAGCACAGAGAGCAACTTACATCCAACGGGAGTAAATACAGGGCACTGAAGGCAGTAGGATTACAAGATAACAAATCGCAGGTTATAGATTGTGTTTGCTTTGTATATTTAATGCAGGAGTCAGTTTCAAGCAAAGCAAAGATAGAGACCATTGCACACAGGTAGCACTATACTTCCAATTTGGAGTAACATATTACAGCTTGTACTATTGCAACTAGTACTGTTTGACTATATTGTCCTAACTTCTTCCTTGGTTATTTATAGTTACACTTCCCAGCAGCTATGGAAAACAACACAGTGAGGATTGAACAGATATTCGAATTAGCAATGATGCCTATGAATATTTAATTCCAGTGCTGTATTTAATACCTGACCTTTAAGAGTTGTGCTGCAGGGAAACAAATCACCAGCTCATGCTTTTATATTCCTCCGTCCTCTCATATTAATCAGAACATTTCAGGAGTTAGAAATCACTGTGACGACGTGTTGCAATGAATCTTTTTGTTGCACGGCTCTTAGTGACTTCCTCCGACTCCCCAAAAGGGTTTATGAATATGGGTTTCTTCCTGTATGGCTGATGGCTCTCAGCAAGGCGAAGGTAGGAAGAGGCTCGTGTTCTTTGGTTCTGACTGGCTGACACAAACACTTACTGTTAATTTTCAGAGCGACTGCTGGTATCTTTTTCGGCCGCCAGCAATCGGGATGATTAACAACCGAGGTAGTGGGTGAACCATGATCACTGAGTCACATAAAGTAGGATTAAGAACCATGGCTGAAATAATTTCCCTCAAGTAGATATAGAAAAATAGAAAAAGGGCTTCAGGTATTGTTTTTTAAGCTTCCAACTCAAAGAGGACATTAAAGGAAGATGTCTTGATGCTGTAATAGCATCTAATATGGCTTAATGATGTATCTTTGCCTACTTAGGCATCATTATTAAGCTGTAATAGCATTTAATGCAGCGTTCACTGCTAACTCATCTTAAATATGTAACTTAACTGAGATAAATTAACCCAAGGGATAGCTAAACCAATTATATAAACATTATATATAAAACATTAACATAAACAAACATAAAATAAAACATTATTATATTAAATTATATTAATATGGCTCAAGCCCACTTGGGAGATATCACAACAGTTGATGTAGTTAAAGTAAACTACATTATTATGCTATAGTAGCATCTTCAAAGATGTGGCTTAGCCTACAAAAATGCATCATTATTGAGCTTTATTAGCATTTAATGCTAATTCATGTTAAATATAAAGCTAAATTAACTGGCTATTAGCATCTTAAACAGCTTAATAATGTATCTTAGCCAGCTTAAATTAAGTTTGACTAAGATGAGTAGCTATATAATATAATTAAGTAGCTATATTAACTCCTAATACAGATTTAGTTTATTTCAACTTAACTAAATTAACAGTTACATTGGCTTCACTGTATTATGAAGCTGTATTTGATGTTAATAATTAGTTTCACATTAAATAAAACATTTGTTCATCCTATGTAACGTGTTTTTTTTTATGTGTAAATTATGGATTAGACATTTCTACAGTCAGCCAGCTTCCTCCCTCCTCCGGTGCTTTGTGGACTGTACCACAGCGCGCGTCTCCCCCCGGCTCCCTCACACTTGCAGTGGGCCGCTCCCCTTTCTTCACCGCCTGCTTTAGTGCAAGCCAAAACAGAACATCATGGCGATTGATGGTAAGTAGGCCAATAACGTCTCTCCGCTCCTCGTAATTAACTTCCACTGGAAATGATACGAGTCACAGCTGAATTATATGAACTAAAAAGTGCGTGTGATTTTAGCAGCATGGCGCTTTGCTTTGACTGGAATGAGATAAAGTTTGTTGTTTGCACGAACCGGTGATTTTCCTTCGCTGTGTGAGAGTAGAGGCAGAGATGGATGTTGAAGCGGCGGCTGCTCGGTGCGTTTCTAGCGGCGGTGCTGAAAGGACAGCTCCGCTCTTCTCATGGAAACGGAGAGTAACCGACACGCTGTCATGTGTCTGTGCTGCTGATTTAATGTAACTCTGGCTGTGTGTTAAAGCCTGGCTGCATGTCGGTACTTTACAACTTGGGTTAAAAAGGGAATAAACCTTCACTCAGATGGGATTTAAGGTTTCATTCACTGGGTGCAACTGAGAGTGAAATCGTGCCAAGTTTTAAACCAGGACAGCTTTTTAATATCCAAAAGTTTTATCCTAAGAATACTATAATATAATATCCCTGTGTATATCACCTTATGTGTGTTTCTAGGCTGCTCGGTGAGCTCACCTTTTTTCTGCTTATGTAACTTTGCAGCTTGTAAGTAGCTTTTGGTTCTTATTTTATCTGTCTGAATAATCACAATGTGTGCAGCTGTTGAAATAGATACTGTACTTTAAATGTAGCTGGAAATAGGCCATCACTAAACTCAATGACAGATGACCTGCTTTATTTTAATAAAAGGGAGTGGTAGCCTTTTTTAACCTCTCAATCAGAAGGAAAACTATCATCCAAGTATGGGAGCTATAAACACACACACAACATGATTAATGATAATAATTTGATCTATGACTAAATAGTATATACAATATAAGTCTTTTCCCCCCAAAATGAATCAGTGTGCATGTTTTAATTTGACTATTCTACGTTATGTGCAAGCATGTTTTATGACTTTATTTTTTATTAGTCGAGAGATGACGAGAGAAAAGGGGAGAGATTTGAAAAACGACATAAAACAACAGGAACATTGCAATCCCAGTACATAGGTAGGCATTTTCTAAGCACTAGGCCAGTCAGAATGCCCCCAAACCTATAAAAGTTTAAGGTCGTCACCAGTCTTTGGAGCCTCGTGAATTTTGGAGAGGATAAAATAATAGGACACGAGGAATACAGGACAGCAGGGTTCACCTTTAGAAACCAGCACAGTGGTGTGAAACTATACAGCAAACTAGGCAAATAGATCAGCCTCAAGCGACGAGGGCCTCGGAGCTTTGCTGGTAAGACTGTGTAATTCGTAAACGCTTTGTTCAGCGTGAAAAATTGTTTGATTGAGAGTAATTTAGCTCGTTACATGGACTTATTTTAAACTATTTTGCTTATATTTGATATTTCACCATTGGAGGGAGTTGTTGAAAATAAATCTGACCCCAGTCTTTTCAACTTTATCTTTCTTTTTTTATCTGTTAGGTAAGAGCACAGGAAGAATAGCTGAACCACAAATTCATGTTTTTTTTTATATTGCCTGGTCCAACATTTATCATAATAAACGACAACCAAAGGAAGAAACACATTTGAAGTCTACAAACACCACAAGAGGCACCTCTTTACCTCTGCGTTACCTAATCGAACCATCATACCTCCTCTAGTTTATCACACACACCTCGCCTCAGTCGGATGCTCATTCTACCCCACCCACTGACCTCCACTTCCCGCCACATTAGTAAGCAAAGTGCCATTCCCTGAAAGGCCATGATTATAGCAGCCCCTGTCAGTGATATTTCAGCGGTGCCACTTGGCTTCTCTGAGATTCATTCAACACCGGTGGGAGTCTGTGGTTCTGCCTGTGCTCGTGATGTTATTGGATGAACATCACGAGGCATCACAAGAAAACTAAACAAAAGAAAAAAAACAGGAACAATTTGTTTCTGCCTGACACTTTAATAGGGATGCTATGGTGTCTTATTGTGGGTGCAATTGTGTCGTTTGAAAAGCGCTGTTATTTATTTAAAGCGTGACTGTGCCCATCTAAAGTTCACATGCATGTGAGTACAACTGCAGTTTTCTGTGCAGACGAAGCGGCAAACTATGTGGCTGTGAAGTGAAGCCAATAAGTACAGTACCTCAGACAGCCACTTGTGGCTGGCTGCAGAAAGAGTCAATTTCCATAAGCTCCTATGTTAAGTTCACAGCAGAAATAAACATGTTTACAGCCTGGTACAAAAAAAAAATCTATTTTCCACATTTATGACAACTGTACTGAGTCTCAATTATTATTTTACTCACTCTTTCAAATTATATTAACAGCATGGCCACTTTGATTGACAGGTTGGTGTCGTTACAGGTGGCTTGTTTGAACGCCCGGGCGTCATTCGGCCCGCCTCAGGCCTACTGATTTTTTTAGATTAGCTGGGAAGTGGAAGAGACAGGGCTACCAACATAGAAGTGGTCAGAGCCTCAGATTTTGAGCTTCGAAAACAGCTCTTCAGAAACCTTTGGGTGACGTCACGTATACACCGTCCATTGTTTATACTGTCAGTCAGTGGTGCAGACACAACCTAGATAAATGAAAAAATAGCCATCGTTTTCAGAGGCCAAGACTGACATCTCCAAATACGTTTTTTGTCATTTATTTTCCGTCAATTCATGAATAGATTTGTCAACTTATTTTAGCTCTAAAACAGAGTCGGCAAAGTGTTTTACATACATAATTGTGAGATAAAAGACAGAAGCATCTTGAGTGTGAGGCAAAAGCCTCAAGTGCTACCCACACATTGTGGCTTTCTCGATGTCTCAGAGCTCATATTTTAGCAGATATTTGGAGACTATTTTGATGTGACATTCAGTTGTGTTACCGGGTCTGTTTATCTTGCTAATACAGATTGTGCTTCGTCTATGAATCATCATCTGATGACCATGATCAAAGCGTGCTGCTTTAAATACCAAATATATCAAAGCACCCTAAGCTTCTTAATTAGACATACACAGGTTCTTTCTGAAAAGATAACTCAGTGACTCTATACAAGTGTGTGCACCTGAAAGTTTATAAAAGCTGTGAAAAAACATGCTGATTTGCTTAAAAGCAAGAGTTTCTTGTTACACGTGTTATCGCGACAGGACTGTATCGTGTGTGGTTCAAATGCTCAGCCCTGGGACTGCGCTCCACGCATCAGCTCCTGTGACAAGCTGTAGACAGATCGACTGCAGGCCCAAATGGATTTGACATATCCTGGTTAAGCCCAGTTTTATGGCCGGAAGATTGAAAAGCAGCCCAACACACTTCGCTTGGTATTCTCAGTGTGTGTGGTGTGTATGAAGCCTCGTTGAGTCCTGAGCTGGAGCCAAGTACAGAGTAGGCAGCCCAGAAGGTGTTGTAGCTGTGGAAATACGATGTGTTGAAATTACAGCAGCGAAGAGAAACTCGCCGTGCTGATATTTTTGACAGTACATTTTAAATCTTACTGAAATACCTGACATGTCATTTGTTCTCTGCTGCCTTTGTCGACCAGAGAAATATACAGGTGTCTTAGTGGTAGATCACATATGTTGTTGAAGGCTGACAGAAAAACAAACAGTGCGCAGCTTTATCGAAACAGTAAGGCCGCGTCTTTTTCATGAATGGTGATGCTTCCTGTCAAGGATTTTTCAATCTCTCTCCCCTCCTCCTCCTCCTTCTCCTCCTTGGCATGGCTCTGTTTGTTTTGGAGAGTTAGAAACAGGATATGAGGCGATAATAGGCAATATCTGTCTTCAGACCATTTGAGCTAACGTTTCCTGTGGGGTAACTGGAATAGAGCAATGCATTACTTGCTGCTTTCTCAACTCGCAGCTCAACTGTCAAGGTAAGCTGGCTCATCTTTGACATACTGCATCCTTCAGCTGGAGCCTCCCCTGTAGTCACTCCCTCTTGCCTTATGTTATGACATGACAGACGTGTTTCATGAACAACCTGATGGAAACGCAACACCTTCCCTCCGCCTGTTTCAATAAAGTGAAGAAATTAGTTTCACAAATCAGATATTGCTGTCGTTGAGAGGATATGAAGTGACACAGGCTGATCCTCTGTCACTGTTTTGTTAATGTGGATGAAGATCAGTGCACATTTAGCAAGCTTAGCTTCCTAATCTCAGCCTATTATAAAAATTATTCCTGCATGCCTACTTTTTTAATTATTAATATTACAGCTTTGCTAATTAATAATTTTCCATAAACAGTGGATCGAATGACTATATATAATGTCAGAAAACTCTTCAATACAAACCCACAGAGAATGATCACCCAACCCAAGCCAAGCCAATCAGATGATCAGACCTGTCAAACCTCTCCACAGTCAGCTTGAAATGTTTCATGGACTAAACTCTGATAGTACCTGTTGTGTTCTTGCTTTGTTTATTTCATGTACCCAGCTTCTAAATCTGTGTATGCTTGCAGTTTCCGCTGCAAGATACTGACTTTAAGAAGTTCCTTTGGTGTGTGCTTGATGGTTTGAGGGAGAGAGAGCAAGCAATCGGTTGAGAGACATAGACAGTGAATAAGAGTGAGGCAGCCAGCAAAATAAAGTTCTTAGTTCTTTCCTGATTGTTTCACAGTGGTTACGTTCAGCACCAATAGACACTCATCCAGCAGATGATGAAATGATGCACTTGAAAGGTTTGATGGAAATGGCAAATTTTGGAAAAAAACATACTCAATCTCACAAAATGTTCAGACTTGCTTGAGGCGTTGAATGTACTACTACAGAAGTGGATGAATTTCCTTTTCCGATTAATTTATGAAACATTCGGATGATATTCATGAGGTGATAACACGTCAGTTTTGTGTTTGCAGCGTGTTCCACTGCCCATGAAAAAAAAGAAATCTGTTTATGCAGTTTTCATTTTAAAGGCCTTACCTTTATGCTATGCAGCTTGAGTTTGAAACTTAATGGGAGCAACACCACAAGTTTGTTTCCCCGAGTTCATTTTTACCACAGCATGTTCTCTCCACTGACCCCAAACAATCAAATATCTTTGTCAGGTCAATTTCTTCAGCCCAACTTTCTGTGTCACAGCCTCAGTTTATCCTTCTCTCATGAACCCAGACACGTTAGCCTTGGCAACCTGATTCAAGGGGGCAGACAGAGGAGATTCCTTAAAGAAACTGGGGCAAATCCTAAATATGAAGCCCGGCTGGCCTCAGACATCTGCATGAGGCAAGACTGTGAGGCCACAGACTTTACCTTTATTTAGTTTGTGGGAGTGAGACTTGCTCTCTCCGATGAAGCCAGGGTTGAGAAACAAGAGCTCCTGATCACAAGAAGAAACTATTGATCACAACTGGTGCTTCATATTGATTTCTGTCAGACTCAAGAAGCGATCATGTGAACCTCTCTATGTAGTGACACATCTCTTTTACAGTGCACTCTTGAAAGTGTCACAGGTAAAATGAATAACTCTACCTTCAAACAATGACTGTTTTCATTATCAATGAAATCATTTGGTATAAACTGTCCTGCTGACAGTCCAGTACCCAATTTAATTTCTGATATATGATAAAGAAAAGTAACTCATTCTCACATTTGAGCTAACACCAGCAAAGGTTTTAACAGTGAATCAAACAATGAAGCAATTACTCGATCATCAAAATAGTTGCTGGTTCATTCTTACGATCTTTCAGTCGATTACTTGATGGATTTAGGAATGTTTCTTTACATTTTCAGAAGATAGATTTTGGTTTATTAGCTGTTGTTTGACTCATGATTGAGCTAATAATCAGGTAAACGGAGGACAATAGGCAGCCTTGTCTTATTCTGGACTCAACACCACTCAGAGTATGTTGTTAAAAAAGTAGTTCACCCGATTTAGCATGCAGCCCCAATAATCTAAATCAATACAGAAGAACCTCTTTTATATGTTTATTTTTCTAAACCTATAACAATAGCCTACAATGCAATACTCACAGTGCAACTTGATCCCCAACGGGTAAAGCAGGCGGGCTACAGAGTCATTTTTAAGCTCACTATTTTAAAAAAAAAGCAATAACATACACTCTGATTATTGTCCCAATTGGCGCTGACTCAAGTGACGTCACTTGAGGCAAGCCACAAACGGCTCCACACCACATTTTCACTCCCCGACACCTGTAAACAGACTTTAATGTGTAAAATTGGTGGAGATCCCCTTTAAACCTACTGTGTTTGGAGGGAGGCCATGCCAGAACTGAGGTGATTAGTTGTTTGCAACGACTTGCTGCCTACATTAGGTACTAATGAGTATAATTTGGCTGTCTGTTTATATCCCCATGTGTTTTTGACAAGTGTGTTAATGCACAAATGGTTTCCTATTAATACAGTTATATGGTTATTTAACTAATTAGCATTTGCAAGAATATTTTGATACATATCAGTGTAATTAAGATGAGGAATTCTACAGTAGATCCTGTGTTTCAGACACAGAAACACTGAGAGAGGTCTACTAGTCAACTAGTCTTGTAACATATTTGGTAATGAAGGCTTCATAGAAGGTTTAGGTGCTTTTTAAGGGAAAAATTGTGAGAGAGATTGCTTGTGGTGTGATATGAGCAAGCAGCATTGCGTATCGTATTCAAGAGCACATGCAAGAAAATGTTATTTTTGACAAGTATGATGTGTGGTGAGTGAAAGAGGAGTGAAAGAGCACCGGGAGCTTCCTCCCACACACAGCTGCTGAATCGATCTGCTGGACAACAAGTCGGCTTTCAGCTCCTAGTTTGGCAGGAAGGATTTTCAGACAGTCTTGTCATGCAGCCTCTCAACTTCCTTCGACGCCTTTGTTTATATGCAGTAATATGGCTATCAGCCATACACTGCTATATGTCTTATTGAGGTCTGTATTTACTGTACGTGTGTACCTTTGATATTTCCTGACAGTTTTTCTGTGGCTTTTAGTAAGCCAAGGCTTTAGGTAGGTTACTTTCTTATACTTGGGAAACAAACTGTGGAGTAATATTTTATGTTACTGTAACAGTAGTAGTTCAGATGGCAGGAACTGTGAGTAAAGAAGATGTGCCGGAAAAACTGTTTGGTATGCGACTAGAACAAGCAGCTTAAAGTCATGTTTTTACAGACAGCTTTACTCGAGTTAGAGGATTTAGACTGTTTACTGTGTAAACAGACAGATATTGATTTGTGTCACTTCTTACACTTCAAACACAGGCAGAGATGTACAGATGTGGGTTCAATCAAATAAAATGATCTAATCTAATGATTGTTCTAGGACAGTCCATAAGTACTGTATGTACCAGGTTTATGAATACAACCTTCCAAATGACTGGATCTGGATGTAAAATACTGAGCTGCTCAACAGAAAATAAATTGGAAAGTCTGTGAAGGTAAAAGAACATTTTGCCAAAGTAAGGGCATGGCCTCTTAATTCAGAGCTAGAAGCATAACTTTACAGTAAAATCACTGGTTGTAGATCAGTAGCATTGAGACTTTTAGTTCTCATTAGGGCTGCCAAATGTTTTTTTTTTTTGCTATCAATAATCTACTGATAATCAATATATTTGTTTATCCGGAAAAGGTTTGAGTTTACATACCGGGAAGTTTTTACTGCTTCCATAAATGAGACGTTTGCCTAAAATATGAATTTCTCAATAGACTGAATGAATTTATTGATTAATTAATCAATGATTGTAAGTGTAGTTCTGTTGTTTCTTTTGTGAAACAGACAATGACCAAAACTGAACAGAAAAAGCACTGATCTTAGTAAAAAAAAAAATCAGTATTATGGCATTTTGTACCATAAAATAACAGATTTGCAACCATCCTGGGGTCACTCTGCAACTCCAACCAACTATTTCACTGATTTTGGTGAAACTGGATCATATTTTATGAAGTAAATGTTTTCTGTTTTTCCTCTGATGTCCTCCAGCATGCTGCTCATCATCACTCCCGTGAACTCGTGATTCAGAGTTTCCTGATGGACAGTAAAGTAAACCGCTTCAAATCACTTTGTTAGCCAGGCTGTCTGGACCGTGAGCTCAGAGTACCAGGGGTGTTAGTATTTATACTACAGGTGTTTTGGACCATCAGGAAGAGGAGTTTCTCTGGCCTGGGGCAAAAACTTGCTGGACAAGAATAAATATAGGACTGACTTATTGTTGTTGGCAAGAGCTTCATGAAATAAGCCGAGCTGCTCTGTCCTGTGTTGTTGCACTTGCTTGCTGACTTTGGCTGCATTAGAAAAGTTGTCAGCTTGCTCGTTTTTGATATAATATAATCACAACAAATGCGCATGTACGGCTGACCATATTTACAACAGTATATTAATTCTCATTAGGGTGGGTTATAGTTAACGTATTTACATAATACCAATAATGTTTTAGTTTTGTAGTTATACACACAAATGTGTGTTTCTTTCAGTGAATTGTGGGTACTCCGCTGCCAATTGGATTAAAGGTTTTTCTGTCTGATAAAAGTTTGGCCAGATAAGACAGAAATAGATTGACTCTGTAGAAGAAAGATACATTTCTTCAAGCCCTACGGACAGATTCATTTATAGATATGTCATTATGTAGTCCGGTTGTTGGCTTGGTATGAAAAATGACATGAGGCAAAGGTCACCTATCACTATGACACATTGTGACACCATTAGTGTCAGTGCTTTCAGCTTTTTGTATCAGAGCTGTACTTACCTTGCAAGTGTCACAGCTTATGGCAGCCAGAGCTATTTGAGACCTCAACCTGTAGGCAGATCCCAGAGGCGGTCGCAGAGCTCAGAGACTGTGAGGCTTTCACAAGAGTGAGTAATAGTGCTGAATTATAGTCACGTCTGGAAACCTGTCTGGTAAAGAACACCGCGGCAAGCTTTTCGTAGAGGTCCTCTGTTTGAATAATAACATCTGGATATCTCCCTCATGATGCTCTGATGGACACTCACACCCCTGCAGCTGTCACCCACTGAGTCCAAACCACTGAGCTGACACAGTGCACAATGACAAAAATTCAGCATGACACGGGACAAAAAAAACACCACCAGACATCGTTCTTGATGCCAGGCCCTGAAATAAAACTCTTTTATCGATTCTGGAAAAATAGAATTTTTAAATTCTACATGAACAGCTAAAAATTTTCGATTATTGATACACAGAAAATTGCCAAAAACTGTATAGCAACAGGTACACCACTCGGGTCCAGACTTGAAAATCTCTATACTGATATTAATATTGATTGGGCAGTGGATTGTATAGTGGGTCATCCACCAATCAGAAGATCTGTGGTCCGATCCCTGGCTCCTCCAGTCTGCATGTCAAAGTGTTCTTGGCCAAGATACTGAACCCCAAAATGCTCCTAAAAGCTGTGCCATCGCCGTGTGATTGTGATTTGCTTCTGCAGTGATGGGCAGTTGTCACCTTGCGTAGCAGCCAAGCAGTATAAGTCTGTTTATTAATGCTCTGAAGTTTTATACAGACATTGATGATCCCCAGAGGATGAACCATACAGACTTCTGTGTTGACTTTTTCTCTAGTGCAACCCCCAATGTTGACATTTGTGGTTTTGGATAGATTGTCGTAAAACTTTGACGCTGTATGAATTGAATTGAATGCATTGAACTTTAATACCTGTAATAACTTTTCATCTTGTGCCATTGTCAGGTTATATTTTTAATTTGTCCTTGATGACCAAATAACTTCACCATCATGCTCCTATTCTAAGCTAAGATGGTGAACACGATAAATATTATACCTGTTCAACATCAGCATGTTTGCATCGCAAATAGAATAACAGTTTATTGACAGTAAATGGACTTTCACAATAAACACAACTAAAGTCTTTTATATTCCCTTTAGATGAGATAATTCAGTAATTAGGCTGTTCAGTTCTGTTAATAGATCCACTTTGGAAGTACTCCAAAATTCAGTCATCAGTCCAGTCTTGTGTGTATGTGTTTTTTTAATGTAGTCATCACATGCAGCTGATAGCGTAGATGTAGTGTAGATAGCATGCACGGATGCTGCCAAGATTTGTGCTAAGATTAGAAGACGCCCTCTGCATCCAGAATTTGCTCAGAGTTATGGATCGCTGAGCTCAGAACAATGTGTTGTGGAGTCAGCTCACACGACGGCAACTCTCTCGTTCCCATCTCAAACAGTTTCACCATCGAGCCAGGAGGCATCAGAGGATGTTGTAAAACACCTTAGGCCTTTATCTCTACTGATGGCGATAAGCAAACGACAAACAGTGGCACGAAGATGAACGATCAAAGACGCACGACTTTATCACAGTGCAGGTTTTCTAAATGTCATAGATGCTGTAGAATGACAAACAACATTTAATAAAAGCTCTACGCAAAACAAATGATAGACTACAGTCTAATAAACAAGTCTTTCAGTGTTTTGTTGTTGTCAAAGATGAAACAAAAAATGCTATATACTCTTTTTCAAACTCAATTTTATGTTTTGTTCTGTATGGATGGAAGGATAGAATAAAGATTGAGGACCCTTTGTGGAGTGGCACGTCTAACGGCATGAGAAGAAAAAACGTTTTGAGAAATAGGCTTATTTGCTTTCTTGCACAGTCAGAGTAAAGATTGATACCACTGTCATATGATGTCTGTCCAATAAAAAGCTCAAACCAGGAGATGGTAAGCTTAGCTTGGCACAAAGTGTGGAAGCAGAGCAGCAAGCAATAACTGTTCAATTTATTTGTTCAAATTTAAGACTCATGCAAAAGTGGTGAGGTAAAAGAGGTGCTGAAATTCCCGTCTAAGCTGAGCTAAGCTAAACTAACCAGCTGCTCGTTAAAGCTTTGTATTTAACGGATAGAAATGAGAATGGCATTGCTTTTCTCATCTGACCCCTGGACCCCACCACACGCAAATGTTTTGTTCCCTTCTCCACATTCATAGCCCAACAGGAGAGTTTTGCCCACCAGACTTTGTTAACTTGCTCAGATTTGGTCATTTCCCTATGGTTTATGTGCTTCTACCAAGAGTAAGTGCACAACATAGTTAAATAGTTTCCCTGTTTTTAAGATTAAAAGTGTCCACAGGGTGTTGACCGGATTCTCTATGCCGTTTGTGTGTCTGATATAGCTCGTCATGGCATCCATCAAGAATAGAACAGCCACTTCTGAAAGGCACCATGGTGCTTCTGGTGGTGTCGCAAACATTGTCTAGAATGGCCAGGGTGAGGTTAGCATCCAGCAGCAACCCTCAACGAGAAAGTGAATCTATTTCCCAAGAGGTGGAACTATAGTGGCTAGAAAGTGCCGTGTGAATAAAGTTAATTAAAGAGCTGAAGAGATGAAGGACGAAAGGAGGTAATGTATGTACCCAGGACAGGTGTGGTCTAGTTAAAATCCGCTCTACATAAACACGTCGCCTCTAAATAGGAGCTGCTCATTACAGGATCGACGTGAATAAAAACCAGAGCTCGTGCACTGACCACACAAACATCACCCAGTGTCTGTCAGTGTCTTACATCATGTGTCGTTCTCACCCTTTACCTCTGTCTAAATGTCCCGACATATTTAAATGTGTTCACATGATGTCTGTTTTGTCTCTCGTTCCCTCCATCATGGTGCGTCTCATTGAAACTGCATTGTCTTTCCAGGTGGCGAGCGTAACTGTGGAGTACATGAGCTGATCTGCGTCAGAAAAGGTAGGGCAGATCAGAGCTCTGGGAGGTTGACCTTTGACCCCTCATTGCCTACTCCACCTTCCTCATTATCACTGTTTAACACTCGTCCTTGTTCTTCTGTGTGCTGTGTTCACTGTTGTTGGTCTGTGGTTGTTTTGTTGTATGTGCTCATTGTTAACCGTCAACTTAAAATGAGTAATTGATCTAAATTTGAGTATAAAAAAAGTGTAAACAAACTTCAAGACATTAAAAAAGATTACTTTATTCCTTATGCACATATTTGTTAGTTTATTTATGCATTTGTCAGAGATTAGGGATATTTTATTGTCTTTAAATGTCACTTTTTTGGTATGAAAAAGTCGATATAGAGCCAATTTATCAGCCGATATTCAGAGACACTATTGCAAATGATCAATCATTTAATTTTTTATTTGTATTAGACATTGGATAACTGTTGATCCACACCTAAAATCAAAGTAATAAATAGTCTATTAAATAAATCTGGATCACTGAACATTGAACACAACATAAAAAATCTAGATGAGCAATCACTTTTTATAGAATGTTATTTTCCTTCAAAGTCAGCAGTTGCAGTTGGGATGCTAAAGTTAAAGTTAAATCTTTTTTAAATTTAAATGTATGACATAATGACATCACCATGATGAATGTGGAGCCTCCATGCATAATGGTGATGTACTGGTGGAGGCTGTGCAGCCACGGGCCACCATCGGAGTCAAACTCTGATACGATAGTTTGTAAAACTTCCTATCAGCTCTGAATAATCAGTCGACCCCTTGTGTGAATTATTGTTTCTGCTTACAGTTCTCACAATAACCATGTGTAATGTTGTGGTAATGCTTACAGCTGGCTAATGTAATATTTTCTCCATATGGGGTACCAGTGAAATACTCCATATCTCCTTGAAGGTACACGGAATGGGGGTAACAAATTAGTGTTAAGGAAGGACATAGACATAGACATCAGTAAAGTAAAGTCATTTTTATTTTTATTTTTTAATTACCTGGTACTTCTTGACTGAAGTACTGTGCAGACAAACATTTTACAATGCCACATCCAGAGTCATTTTATTGTAATATGAATTTTTGAAATACCCTAATTTTATTACAGTATTGGCATACTGGCACTTTTACCCATTTTTCCTGTTTACCTCTAATCTGAATTGTTACCATTTTTGTGAATTTATATAAATTAATTTAGGTGAAGACAACCTAAATAAAGCACGTCCAATTATATGAGTAAAGATTATTGTTAAAGTTAAAGTTTTACATTTACATATAAATACATGCACTTCTTTGTGTTGTGTAGTATTGAAGGTCACGATGGTGCTGTAATGGTAAAGTTATGTGATAACTTAACAAATCAGGCTGGTTAAAATAATCAAGTTGCATCTACTCGGTGTACTCGGTGCCTCTTTTGCCACCAAAATGTTCATATTCTGGATGGAGATGATTTTGTTTTAAACCAAAAAAAAAAAAACATGCACAAATGGATTCAGATGGTGCTTATCACGCTGTGGGAGCCGGCTGAATGGACTTGTTGTGTAAGTGTGTGCATGTTTCATAATTTGGGTTAACCTATTTGTTCTTTGTGATTGTTAACGACTGATTACAGCAGTGTGTGTGTGTGTGTGTGTGTGTGTGTGTGTGTGTGTGTGTGTGTGTGTGTGTGTGTGTGTGTGTGTGTGTGTGTGTGTGTGTGTGTGTGTGTGTGTGGACAGCCTCGTGGCTACACAGTAGGTGCTGTGCTTTCGGAGCGTTGAACATGTGTGGGAGTGTGTATGGAAGAGCTGCTAAGAGTGCTTATGGGCTGCCTGTGGAGTGTGTGGGTGTCTTTGTGGTTTTGAGTTGATTTTGTGCTTTTTGACATTTTAACATGGCAACTGTTTCCATGCAGACGGAACTTAATAAAGACAACAGAGACGTGCAACAATGAACACGCAAAAATAAACTGTTTGTCAACAGTGACAGTCCACATATTCGCAGTAGCTTTTACTCATTATGTACATGCAAATACTCAAATACCTCCTTCCACTCTACTCCAACACCTAAACCTACATCTTTAGGTACTAAGCAGCAACCATCCAACAATCTATTTTTTTAGCCACATCACCATAGCAACCAGGTCAACTGTGCAGCCCAGATGTCCTTTTCCCCAGCAACGTCCTCTTGCTCCTCCTAGGGGGATCTTTAACTGCGTCTCAGGCATTGTGGGAGATGTAGTTCTATTACACTGGCTCTCACTGTCATTGTTGAAAGAGATCGTCTTTTGGACAGTCATCAATCGAGCTGTCCGACAGCTTTTATTTTGTTTTGTTTGAGTAACAAGCGTAGGTGTGTTTGTCATTATGATGGTATCATTATAAATATGGTCTTCATTGGTTCTAACTAAAGATGCGCAGCATTTGTACCCCCCTGCAGTGTCGCTTCAGACCAACATGACGACTGGCAGATCCAGTCAAGGTCACCCAGTTCAAGCTGGAGGTGAGGAATTAATGCTTCAAATAAAAAGACCACCTGTTCCCTCTGTCATTTTTTGATGACTGCGTACCTTTAGTTTGTTTAACACAGTGATAAAAGCTATTCTTTATTTTTTAATATTTCACGTCAACTGAGTGAGACAGTGTTAAGTAACCTTTGTGTGTCTCATACACTTTATCAACCAATTAATCACTCATATCTAGGCTCTACCTACCTCTTATGGAAATCAGCTGCTGTGCTGGCACTGCTGCCGACTGCCATCTGAATACAGTCTGTGTTACTCGGCATCAGACGGTTTCCTGTTAACAACAAGGACATCTGTTGATTTAATGTTCTTACTTGCATCATCAACCCTTTCAGATTAACATCAAGCAACGTTCAGAAATATCACTATCATTTTTTACATACATCTAAAATGATTAAATGTATAATTAAGACTCAAGAAGTTGTTATGCTGCATTGAATTCCAAATATCTCTCTTGGAAATCAAGTTTAAAACGTTATTTTCTCAAGCTTCGCTCTCCAAATCCACTCCAAGCACAAACTAAATCTTACAAAGGTACATTTTATAACCATTACAAGGTCCCCACATTATTGTTCCTGAGCTTCTTGTATAACAAAATATATTATTGCTTAATCTTCCTGCGTGGCATTGTTCAGCCCCCCACACATTATCTAAGGGCTATTCTCTGTTGTCAGTCGTTCCTCACAGATATACTTTTAGTTATTCTTATTTGTCTTTATGATCATTATGTATAATAAGTCCATCTTTTTATTGCATTTTTACTTATTAACAGGACGTTTTTAGTTATGAATAGTAAATAAGTACTAAGTAATAACTAAAGTATGTGATTTGAGATTTAAATGCTACACACTTATTTCTGCATCTGAATCAAGAAGCAGTCGGCTTCTGTTTCATAAAAATTAAACAGGAATATTAGAAATAATGTCAGACATCCTCCACCACGCATCGCCTACACTGTGTTACAGCACTTTTATTACAGTGCTGGCAACGTGTCCAATGCTGAGGAGTAAAAAAAGCGAGGATGCCTGAAGACAGAGTTTGTTTATAGTGTAAAACACAGAGTAAAAATATATATTGTAGTCTGATGTCAGGAGGCCAAAAGTAAAGAGAGAAACTGTCTGTAGATTTCTGTGATTGAATCTTCTCTTCCCTTGTTTGAGCCAGTTGGGGGAATTATACAGAGCAGGATCCCGCTCCATCTGTGCTGTGAATAATTCAGTCAACAGAGAGAAGCTGGTACAGTGTGAGCAGACAGGCATTCCCATGGGAGAACGCCTCCTGCTGCTCCCACATCACCATGTGACCAAACAATGTGAGCTACCAACAGGCTCATTAAACCCCAGGCACATCTAACAGAGAGGACCAACATTTACACGAAAAAGATTGGCACTTCTTTTCACAAAAAGTGAACACAGACGTTAGTTTAATCTAATTTAGCATATGTAAAAACTAACAGTTCACTACACTACAAAGTAACAGACTGTGAGTCCAGTTAATTGTTGGAGCAATTATATTGCCATCATAAATAACACAAGGCATAATCATCACCATCATTGATTGGAATATAAGATGTCAACCGAGTGCACTTTCTCGCCAAATGAGCTCATTATCTCCCATCAGCATGAAGGCAGTCATTTGGTCTAATTGAACAAAATGGACCTCACATGTACTGGTGATTTCCGTGTTGAAAGCTGAATTCGTCATTCTAAATGAGCTCAGCAGTAATTTGAGGAGTGGTAAATGTTGTGTGAACAAAGATCTGTTGCACCTTCCTCCTCTTATATGATGTCATTTATTACTTCTTCTTACTGATTTGTTAGTACTGATACGTCAGCTGAACCCTTCAGTGAACGCCTCAGACATTTGCTCTCTTTACTATTGATTGTTGCTCATCTAATGTAGATCTATTTCTGTACATAGTGTCACATGGTCGCTTAAAAAACTCAGAAGCCATCACCATAGAAATATCTTTTTTAACACCTGATTTCTATAAATTATTCATTTACAGTTAGAGGCTTATGAGGATTACTACACAGTTGAGTTTTCTTTTTATCTTTTGTATAATATTTTTTGTAGTTCTGAATTAAATGATGCCATTAATTGCATTATGGGAGTTGTAGGATAAATTGTTTTTGGAGCGTGATCCATACTAGTGACTTAAAAAAAATAAATCAATATATCTCTCCCGTCTTAATGGAAGTGCAATATTAATGTAAGAGGCAGTATTTCAAAAGACTTTTTTTTCAAGTGGGCCTGTAGTGGAGTCAGCAGCACATAGATTGCATTGTACATTGTTTTTTCCACTCCACTGCATCCCACACTCCCAATCTTTCCCCAACACCATCCCATGGATGTTGTAAAGAATACAGAGGGGTGCCTAAGTTTGCTTTTTCTATCGCAAACTTGATGCAGAAAGGTTTGGATGTTTTACAGTGTGCGGCGTTACATACATGAAGTCTTTGGCACAGCCTGCATGTTACACTGTGAATACTAATGTCCCCCCCGTTCCTAATTATTGAGGATGCATCCTCAA
The DNA here is from genome assembly GCA_004119915.2 of Collichthys lucidus. Classification (NCBI taxonomy): domain Eukaryota; kingdom Metazoa; phylum Chordata; class Actinopteri; family Sciaenidae; genus Collichthys; species Collichthys lucidus. Next base: position 12,759,196 of record CM014095.1, read on the forward strand.
TTAACATTAATCCACTAAACTGTGTTTGTCAAACGCGTCCATGCGCACTTGTCAAACAATGAATTCTACTGACAGCAGAAGACAAGATCCAGCAGCTCTGACATGACAGCCGTTTCTACTGAGGCTACACACACACACACACACACACACACACACACACACAAGGCCTCTCTCTAACATGTTGTTCTCAGGGTTTCAGCTCAACATTATTTTCATTATTCCCGGGAAAACCAGTAAGAAATTTCCCCCAGAGTGACATTTTTTTCACATCACAGAGCTTGTCTAACAGCTTGTGAACAGTCAGTGACCCACTCATCCTCTGTGTGTGACTGATTGCAACAAATTTTTTTGGCAGCGTAAAGTGTCGAATGGATTTCATTAAAATCCGTGCGAGAGCTGACAGTCCAGCTCCTGAATTTCTGTAGACGTCTATGTCTACAAGTGAAAGTGAAAATATTCTATTATTGCGGCTTGAATAGGTTTGATTAGGAGTGGTTGAGGACAAAGATGTTAAGTTTATTTGATGTCACACGGTTGAGCTACTACCAGCAACATTATGTCCTGATAGCTTACACAAGAGGTCTTTCCAGTGGCCTCACCTGATGATGACAGAGCACCTCCATGAAGGCGTTGGAAGGTCATACGGCCGAAAAACAGTGATTTTTTGTTGTTGTTGATGTGTGGCACTCAGAGTTTGACTTCCCTGTGTCTGGAGTCTGATCTCGTGTTCAGACGTGCACCTGAACCTGTTGCTATAGCAACCATCCTGGCTGTGTCGCTGGCGCCACTTGTTTTTCGGGTCCGGTCTTTCAGCCCTCTTCAACCGAGCTGCCTCCGTCTCTCTCATCTGTCTTAAGCTCATGATCGTAGCGGGTGATATAGATTTTTTTTTTTACGTAAAAATCAAACCATGCACTTCAACTACTCTTAGATAGTCTGAAAATTTAACACAAATTCACATGAAACAACAAACCATTGCTAAGAAGACTGATATTCTATTATGGTTCGTGGATAAAAAGTTGTTTACTGCTGCCATGCTTACTTTGCTAACCTTTCTCCTGTATACTCACCTTGGCCTCATTTGTTTTCCAACTTGTGTTTTTTTAATTCTGAGTTGGGTTTCTGTGTCTCAGTCTCTCCAGAGGTGCTGGGGTTTCTGACAGCCATCGGACTCTTCATCATTCTCATGACCCTCCTGTTCTGGTACCTCAACAACAAGCTGGCACTAGAGAACCCAGGGAACCTTCAGTGCCTTGATGACTTCAGGAAAAAAACAGAGCTGCAAGGTGAGGTTGTGTTTACGAATTAGGGCTTTTGTGCTCAAGGTTTCAAGGCACATTTCACTGTACTTATGTCTTCAAATGTTGGATGTTTTTAATAGTACATCTGATGCATCCTATCAATTGCTTTTGCAATCGTGGGTTATTGGTCAGACCAGTTTCATCCAATGCCGACGATCCAATTGTGAACTAAAAAAACGATGCTCATCTTTTTGACAGCTCTGTTCCTCGCTCATCTGACTACTAAGAACAACACTGACGTCACAATTAACCAAAATTGAATGAACTTAAATTCAACATGAAACATTTTTTTGTGTCATACACAAACAATCCTTAATTAAAAGACATTTTACACTTCCATTGTTGGAGACGGATCCGGAACTAAAACACAACCCTTCTTAAAAGTTTCCACATGACTCTCAATCTCATTGTTCCAATATTGAACTCTGGGCTCCACCCCGGCTCTATCCAAACCGCTTGTGTCGTCCACCCTGTCTGTAAAATTATGGACCCATGCCACCGACTGCGGCATGAGGCCTGACCTCTGCATGGGGACATTTTCCACTGGCACTGGCCTTTCTCAACCCGTGAGGGGATTACTGTTGCTGACAGATGTAGGCATGTTTACTTGTCATCGTCCGCAGGGCCTCAAGTTTAAAAGGTTAGAGGCCCCAGGGAGTCCGCACCGGGAGTTGTCTCTACCCTGAGAAGCCACCTGGTAAACAGTCAGTTAAAAACAAAGGGAGGCAGTTCTAAGTAGTGAGATAATCTTTGCAACGTCATTTATTTTATTTTTTTTGCAATAATATGGGACAGTCATCCTTATTTTTCATAGATTGTATTGAGTTATAATGCAATCTAGTGAGATTATGCTTTTGTATTTAATATTCAATACTATTTTTACAATGACATTGTTCTGAGAGATGAAAAATATTTTACTCTTTATGTTTTTTGATCTAAAATAAAACTTTGCAAATACAATTTAGAGATATTTTTTTTAGACTACATGGGAAATGTTACAGCGCTGCTGCGCTGGCTGGAGTCATCTTAAAGCTCTGCTGCCACTTGCTGGAACAAATGTGAAGCTACAACTGATGCTCCAGTGATTGGTCGGTGTAAAAGTCTTACAAATACAACAGTTCATACATTAGAATATAGAGATCAACTTCACCTTATGTATATGTTAGGATATGCCATTTCCCTGTCATGTATCATGTGACTGGGCCTCTCAATAGCAGTCCAAATGAAGGCCAGCACTTTATGTAAACATAGCCTCAAAAACTGAACAGAATCTGTTGTTAAAAGTCATCCAAAGCAACATTCAGTCTCCAGCCAAAACATCTTGTCAGTATGTTCTTTGTCCATCAGCTGTGTTTTTTCCTGTAAGTTTCCAGGGCCTATATTTATGAAGCAACTCTGAATCACTAGACAAGGACAAATAAACACCCAAACACCTTTGAGACACCCTTGAGAATAGATTACATTGTGTGTGTGACGACACCCAGAACCATAAAAGAAAATGAATCATGACTGTAATTTTCTCAGTGAATTCTACACATACAAAACACTGGAAGTGGGCAACGCAGGAGAAATCAAATACAATACAGAAGGGTGAATCACAGGGTGAGTGTGCAGATCTTCCTTTAAACCTTTGGCTGAATCTGTGCTCTCTGCTCACAATGATCTGATCACCAACAGCTGCCACAACTAAACACTATGGAGCAATAAACAGAAAACGATATCATACATTTTTAGAGCAAAATGAGTAAATGTCATTTTTCTTCAACAACGTTATGTCACGACTACCTCAGTTGTGATGTTGATATAATGCCATCAGTGTTCAAACCTTTAACCATTTCTAGCACTTTCTAGCAATACAGAATACAGAACATTTATAAAAACATCCATCCATCTATCCATTTATTTTCTGTAACTGCTTACACAGTGGAGCTGCAGTGGAGCTGGAGCCTATCCCTGCTGACTTTGGGCGAGAGGTTTGGTACACTCTCAACAAGCTGCCTGCCAATCACAAGGCGCATAGAGACAACCAACCGTTCACATTCACACTCACACCTACTGGCACACCTTCCTTACTAATTAACCTATTAAGTGCATGTCTTTGGACTGTGGGAGGAGGCCGGAGTACCCGGAGAGAACCCATACAACATGCGAACAGGCCACAGTCTAGGTTTGAACCAGGAACCCTCTTGCTGAGTGGCGACAGTGCTGCCCATCAACACAACAAAGGAACAATAATTAAACAGAATAAAAATAGCTAAATAGAAAAAGGGTACACAACAAACAAAAACAATAATGATAACGGGCCTCTAAATGATTATTGCACATGGATTATTTTCTATAATTCCTGCTGTTTAAACTACAGGGTGATGTGATGAATCATGTAAATGATCTATAGATATCTGTTTCACTCATCTGCACCAAATGTAACTACATTTTAATAACACTGTTGACATCATGTGTTTAGTTAATAAGTATTAAAGCGAGATGCTTAATTCATAATATAGTGGGAGGCAGCTGATTTTATTATTTCGGTTTTTGACCTCTTTAGCTGTGGTGTCATGCTCATAGACAACGTCTGGTGCAAGACATTTCTGTCTCTCTGCTGTATCTGAAATCATTTTTTCCATTTCCTTTTTTCATAGCGATTCAACAGATTTCCTGTGTAATGCAGGACCGGGGCCAGCAGAGGCTGCAAGTCTGCCTGGCCTTTTTTTTTTTTTTACAGTCTCAGTCTATCCTACAGTAACCAGGTTATCTTTCTTTACCCCCAAACAGACAAGGCCTATGCTGACGCTGACCTGCAGGGTTCATCATCGGACAGCGAGGATGAACTGATGGGTCAGTATCAGGAAGCGGTCAGCCGCTCTCAAGGCCTCCGTGGAGGAGCTAAGGCAGCCTCTAACACCAAACACGTAGGAGGTTTCAGCTGGGAGAGTCGACAGAAGTACAGCCCTCTGATTGCTGATTATGACGGCTACAGCAGTGAAGCCTCGGCTGACGACGGTAGGTACAGTGCAGTGTAGCAGTTTTACTGCGTTTTTAAGGTCATTGCAATACGTAATCAGTTTGTTTATTTGTTCAAGAGCATCCACAAAAGATGCCTCAACTGTACAATTGCAGCACTGGTTTAATAGATTAATACAGATACATCCCTCTTATCGCTGCAGCATGCTCAGTGAGTCAAATGCACAGACTCTTCTCCACCTCCGAGCTAACAAACACAAATACACCGCGCACACACTGACACACACTGTCAGTTAATCCAGAGAGGTGATCAAAGCGAAGCTCCCGTTCAGCACACTCTCCGTGGGAGGGTTGTGAAACAGTCAACTGTCTGCATAATTTGGCTCCTTTTTTTTTTTTTTACTTCTTCTTTTTTTTTTTTTGGATGCATCTCTGTTTCCCATCTGCCAGACTCTCCACCACAAGGCGTTTACGTGGTGCATTGAAGGCAGGAAGGATTTTTTTTTCAGACCAAGTCTCAGGAGAACATCGGTACTGACCTATTTGAATCAGTGTGTTATTCATCTTTCATGACACACACTATTAGAAGTGCGTGCCGTTATCATACGCACTTCATCTGTACCCTGAACACGAATTAAATTATTTAAGGTGTAACATATTTGACATCATATGATATACTGCAGCTATTCGTTGTACTGGATTGATGTATTCAGGGTGGGAAGGTGCTGAAATGAACGAGAGGTTGAGAAGATGAATGTATTTTTTGTGTGTGGAGGTAAATAGGTCAACATTTGGGGAAATCCGATTCCTCACTTTCTCGCCAAGAGTTTGTTACAGTAAGACGATCAATATCACTCTGATGTCTGTATGCACAAAGGCGGTCCTGACCTCCCTGGAGCACTATGCAATGTTCTGCTAAGCGGCCCTCCTACCTGACCCCTGAGCCTTGTAAACCATTTGCCATTGCCAAGCAGACACACCTGACGCAATCCTCCCCCCTCTAAAACAGTTCTCTCACAATATTCTATATTCCATAAGATATGTAAATATTAACTCCACTGAGTCTGTGCGTATACTTCTACCCTACTGACAAACTGAAGCATAGCACCTGTAAATTATAGATAACACTACAAATATTGACTCATCGACTCCCCCCCAAATGTCCTTACATTATACATATTTAAATATAAAATGCTGTTTTTACTCTAGCTTGGCTAAACACTTGATGGTTATTACGTAGAAATGTGCACCCATATTGCCCAGCATGCACTGATATTTAACATTTGAACTTGTCCATTGTTTTCCTTCTTCCATTCTTCCAGAGTTGTTTCTAAATCTTGACTTGGAGGCGAGATAATCATCACCTTGATTTAAAATGATGTAAATATATATCTATATATTCCTTCTCTATCCATATACTTTCTGCTGAAAAGTGTGATGCGGTTCTCTTTTTTTATGCTGCAGTTTATAAACACATTTTGCATTTATCAAATGTAATGAATAGTTGTATTTCACTCTCAAGTTTGTCAGACGCAGAGTCACAGAACAGACAGAGGAAGAGATGCGCTGCTCAGATAACGTTAGCAGATCAGACTAGAGACAGATACTCTGCACATAGCTCATCAACATTTTATTTACTGAGTGAGAAGTTTGCTGATTTCTGTTCCCATAACTCATTCTCATGCTGTTTTTTAAAAAGTATTTTTCATCCTCTGACTGAAAATGTAAACTTTGACAAGAGGCCCTTTGCCAACACAACATGTACACACTAATTAACACGTTTTTATCTCAATTGTTTATTTATATAAAATCCAAAGTAAGCAAGTGGAGTTTTCACAAGGAGACTATTCTTCGTCCAGGAGCAGTGATTCGTCATATTTACCTATTCGTTTTCGTGGAGATAAAATGTTACTTAATAAGCTTTAAAGACGCTAATTGGTGGAATTTTTTGCCATCAGAGAAAGCCAAGCCAGCTGTTAACGACCTAGTAGTTTGGTAGGGACAGACATAACGTCATAACTGCTCACCAGATTTGTTTTTATAGATACACCTGATATACAATATGTAAAGAGGTGGCCAAATCCTGCAGATCAGATTCTGACATACGAAGATGCAAATCCTCAGACGTGTTTCTGTCTCACAGCGTTTCCCAAAGACAAAAACACTCTAATCTTTGCCAGGGTCTTCAATGGGTGAATCATGTCTGAACCAGCTCTGTGTTATGTAAGACAGTGAGATCTGAGACGTGTCTGGTGCAGTCTATTTAAAGCAATGTTTGAATGTGTAGCTGAGGGATAAATAGTGCATGACATGCTTCTGACTCCATTAGTAAAGAAGAAACGAGCTGAACAAGGCTGACGTTACACAAGCCGCTGCAAAAGTGTGGGTGTCCTCACAACCATTAGATCCTCAGTCTGGATTCAGACACTAGATGGTACTAGATGTGAAACAAGCAATGTTCAGTGATCAGATTTTAAGGTCATTTTTTAAGGTCACACAGAAATTCTTGAAGATGATTTGGAGCACTGACTGGAATGCAGCAGCCTTATTTATTTATTGTCTCCACAGCCGCTGTGATTCTTCATTTTTAGACTTCAAGGATACCGATGATTCTCTACAGCCAGCTATCTGACAAAAGCAAGAGCAAACAATCTTTAACACATTACTGATAAGTTGTTGTACACTTACAGGCCAGAGCAAAATTTACATTATTATTATTCTCTATATGTGTGTGTATTTTATCTGAAGCATCTAAAGATATTCAGTTTGCTATCATACTGTATGGCATCTTCACATTTGAACATTTTGTTCAAAGAATTAAGCCATTATAATAACTAATTACATTAGTTATTATAATGGTTATTATAATATTCAATGATTAATCAATTAATCATTGAATCATTTCAGCTATACTGGCCTCCCCTCGTCATGCGTTGTCCACTTACTCCTTGAATTTCACACTGAATTGTATCATAGGGTCATGTTTGCGTGAAATTTTATTTATTTATTTTTGCAGGAATTGTTTGAATGTTTCCATCAATGCACAATGACTTAATTTACAATGACTCTGCATTCTCAGCTTGGTCAGAATACATATTTACTGTTATCAACTCCTAGCTTTCTTTTGACTTTGACACAAAATACTACATGTGGTAAACCAAGAGATCAGTTCTGTTTAAACGGTAAGTTAAGGATCAGTTCTTTTGAGGAAATAAATGACTAGACCGCATTCATTTTCCAATTAATTCAAAGACGCAGTTCACACTGGGTTCAAGACACTTTTGTTTTTTCGGACAAAGTCACCGCTGGCTTGTTTTCTGGAGCAGTCAGATTTTGATGTGAGTGTTCTGTGTGTGTGAGAGGGGCAGGGATTTGAGTCGTGTGTGCCTGCCAGCAATCATTATAAATTGACTTGGTTTATTCACAGTATATGACAACATTTTAGCTATGAAAGGTCTTGTGTTTGTTTTTGTGTGATTCAAATACCCTTAAAGGTTTTTAAGGATTATATAGAAAATGGTTGGAAGCAGATGATTTCTTTCTGTTGAATAAAAAGAGGGCACCAGGAAAAAATATAATAGAGAGGATTTTAGTTACGTTTGTGGTTTCTTTAAACTTTTGGACCATCAGATTATTGTAACCACTTGTAATTCGCAACATTGATCCGGCAGAGGAAACATAGCAAGAAGTCTGTCCATCCAAGGATGTTTGAACGTACTAGATGTTCATTATTTTCCTCACCATGGTAAGGCTTTGATGGCTGTGGTTTTCTCAGCGAGACATCATGGATTAGCAGTGATCTCACACCATCCCTGATATCATACCACTGTTTCCTCAAAAAAAAAAAGAAATTTAGACATAGGGAGCTCTCATGTTATAGCTGAGAGAGAGCACACTTCATTTCATTAATTTCAAACAAGCTGTCGTAAAAGTTCGGAGGCGCCCGTGTTATTTTCTCCCCACTCCCGCTGCTGCATGTGTTTGTCTGCGAGTATGAAGAGCTCTATCCTCAGGACATATGTATTATACATGAGGAGGATTGTGCAGAAGCTGCAGAATCAGGCAGAGCCGGGTGCCCCAGTGGCACCGCGCAGCAGTCCCAAAATAGAAAGTAAGCAGCTAGAAATAATCGGTGGTTTGTCTGGGACAGCCTTCTTTCTCTTCTTTGAGGTTAGCGGGCTGTCATGACCGCTTGATAAGGACACTTTATTCAATGGATTATGTTAGTGTCAGTGAAAACATTCAATCATTCAAAGTGCTTACAATCAGACTCAAGCATCATGGTTATTAGAAGAGACATTTTGGGAAATACAATTTGTATTCTGTATGCTGTAAATATGAAGCTATAGCAAGGAGTGTTAGCTTAACCTAGCATAATGATGGGGACCAAAGGGAAACAGCTAACCTGGATAAGTAACTACCCATAAAATCACAATGTGATGTTTTGGCACTTCAGAGTTTGAATTAATTCACCAAGCACCATTTTATGTAGTGAGTAGAAGAGGTGTTGGCAGGTAGAAGTTTTGAATTTTCGGATAGAGCCAAGGCTATCCTTCCTCCAGTCTTGGTGCTAAGCTAAGCTAAGCTAAGCTAAGCTCCTGTCTGTAGCTTAATTTGATTTTCATTTGCTGAATTTCATGAAAGTGGTATCAATCTTCTTTCTTCCAAGAAAGCAAAATATGGTATGTCCTCAAAAGTCAAACTTTTAGTGGCATTTTGGAGTCATAGGGTCAATACTTGCTAATTATGGGGTCATTCACAGGAGGAGGAAGTGCACATATTCTGATTATGAGCAGCACATTACTGCTCCCGAAGAGCAATTGGTGACAATTCTTACAAAAGGTAACAAATTCAACACTGTCTGATTAGCCATACTATTGATGGCCATGGTGCACAGGCATCCCCATGAAACAAAAGCATTGCCTGAAACATTTAGTAATAATAATGTAAGAAAATATTCACTTACAGTGCAGCCAGATTTATTACCACTAGGCAAGATTCATCTCATCATTCACTTTTTAATAAGCTTATAAGCTTTGTTTCTTAGAGTTAGATAGGAACAAACCCAATCTCATGTTTACAGCCAGGCTTTAACCTGGCTTAGAGACTCGATATGCCAACACCTGAAATAACATCTCATACCAATGTGTAAAAACAACACAGTGCTGTGACAAGACTTCAGAAAGTCATTGCTCCTGGCCAAGAAATAGGCACATAATCCCCCTGAAAGAGTCCCCCAGCTTTCTGTATTTTTTAAAATCTGTACACAAAAAGACATAGAAAACAAACAATGTGTGGTTTTGTAATGTGCTGTAGGCAAACAACAGCCAGGAGCAGTGTAGTCATAGAGTGTGCCACGACATAGGCTGTACAAAGACCTGCAAAGTAAAACACGTGTTTATCAACTGTATTTAGTCACCCACACTGTAGCCTGACACGCTGCACAGAGGTACTGGGGAATTGAATAACCTGTTGCTTGTGTTGTTGGTGTTATTTAGTGAGCTTTAAAGAATACGGGATGGTTTTTTAGCTTTATTGGCAGCCAGGCTAGCTGTTTCTCCAGTCTAAGCTAAGCTAATTATATCCTGACTCCAGCTCCCTACTAAAGAAGCAACATTGTGTATAAATTGGGATTTTTGCAAAACCCCAGTTTCACCACTGTTGTAAATATAAACAGCTGTACACAACATTTGTTAACATTACATATGATCAAATAAAAAATAATAAAAAAAAATCACAAACTTTTCGCTAGTGACTAAATGTCAGTGTGGCGTACCCGAGGCAGGGACAACAGCCAAGACCAGAACTAAAGAACCATGATGTCATCAGATTCCGGTTCTTGATTCTAAATTCCACATTCTAAATTCCACATTCTAAATTCTACATTCTAAATTCCACATTCTAAATTCCACATTCTAAATTCTACATTCTAAATTCCACATTTTAAATTCCACATTCTAAATTCTACATTCTAAATTCCACATTCTAAATTCTACATTCTGTATTCTACATTCTAAATTCCACATTCTAAATTCCACATTCTAAATTCCACATTCTAAATTCTACATTCTAAATTCCACATTCTAAATTCCACATTCTAAATTCTACATTCTAAATTCCACATTCTAAATTCCACATTCTAAATTCTAAATTTTACATTCTAAATTCTACATTCTAAATTCCACATTCTAAATTCCACATTCTAAATTCTACATTCTAAATTCTAAATTCCACATTCTAAATTCCTCATTCTAAATTCTACATTCTAAATTCCACATTCTAAATTCTACATTCTAAATTCTACATTCTAAATTCCACATTCTAAATTTCACATTCTAAATTCCACATTCTAAATTCTACATTCTAAATTCTACATTCTAAATTCCACATTCTAAATTCCACATTCTAAATTCTACATTCTAAATTCTAAATTTCACATTCTAAATTCTACATTCTAAATTCCACATTCTAAATTCCACATTCTAAATTCTACATTCTAAATTCTAAATTCCACATTCTAAATTCTACATTCTAAATTCTACATTCTAAATTCCACATTCTAAATTCCACATTCTAAATTCTACATTCTAAATTCTAAATTCCACATTCTAAATTCTAAATTCTACATTCTAAATTCCACATTCTAAATTCTAAAATCTGCATTCTAAATTCCACATTCTAAATTCTACATTCTAAATTCCACATTCTAAATTCCACATTCTAAATTCTACATTCTAAATTCCACATTCTAAATTCCACATTCTAAATTCTACATTCTAAATTCCACATTCTACATTCTAAATTCCACATTCCACATTCTAAATTCTAAATTCCACATTCTAAATTCCACATTCTAAATTCTAAATTCCATATTCTACATTCTAAATTCCACATTCCACATTCTAAATTCCACATTTTGTAATGTGCTGAAACAACAGCCTGGAGCAGTGTAGTCATAGAGTGTGCCACAACATAGGCTGTACAAAGACCTGCAAAGTAAAACACGTGTTTATCAACTGTATTTAGTCACCCACACTGTAGCCTGACACGCTGCACAGAGGTACTGGGGAATTGAATAACCTGTTGCTTGTGTTGTTGGTGTTATTTAGTGAGCTTTAAAGAATACTGGATGGTTTTTTAGCTTTATTGGCAGCCAGACCAGAACTAAAGAACCATGATGTCATCAGATTCCGGTTCTTGATTCTAAATTCCACATTCTAAATTCCACATTCTAAATTCTACATTCTAAATTCCACATTCTAAATTCCACATTCTAAATAAATTCTACATTCTAAATTCCACATTCTAAATTCCACATTTTAAATTCCACATTCTAAATTCTACATTCTAAATTCCACATTCTAAATTCTACATTCTGTATTCTACATTCTAAATTCCACATTCTAAATTCCACATTCTAAATTCTACATTCTAAATTCCACATTCTAAATTCCACATTCTAAATTCTACATTCTAAATTCCACATTCTAAATTCCACATTCTAAATTCTAAATTTTACATTCTAAATTCTACATTCTAAATTCCACATTCTAAATTCCACATTCTAAATTCTACATTCTACATTCTAAATTCTAAATTCCACATTCTAAATTCCTCATTCTAAATTCTACATTCTAAATTCCACATTCTAAATTCTACATTCTACATTCTAAATTCTACATTCTAAATTCCACATTCTAAATTTCACATTCTAAATTCCACATTCTAAATTCTACATTCTAAATTCTACATTCTAAATTCCACATTCTAAATTCCACATTCTAAATTCTACATTCTAAATTCTAAATTCTAAATTTCACATTCTAAATTCTACATTCTAAATTCCACATTCTAAATTCCACATTCTAAATTCTACATTCTAAATTCTAAATTCCACATTCTAAATTCCACATTCTAAATTCTACATTCTAAATTCTACATTCTAAATTCCACATTCTAAATTCCACATTCTAAATTCTACATTCTAAATTCTAAATTCCACATTCTAAATTCTACATTCTAAATTCCACATTCTAAATTCTACATTCTAAATTCTACATTCTAAATTCCACATTCTAAATTCTAAAATCTACATTCTAAATTCCACATTCTAAATTCTACATTCTAAATTCCACATTCTAAATTCCACATTCTAAATTCTACATTCTAAATTCCACATTCTAAATTCCACATTCTAAATTCTACATTCTAAATTCCACATTCTACATTCTAAATTCCACATTCCACATTCTAAATTCTAAATTCCACATTCTAAATTCCACATTCTAAATTCTAAATTCCATATTCTACATTCTAAATTCCACATTCCACATTCCACATTCTAAATTCTAAATTCCACATTTTGTAATGTGCTGAAACAACAGCCAGGAGCAGTGTAGTCATAGAGTGTGCCACAACATATGTAATTCCCTCTCGTGAACGAAATGACGAAACCAAGCGGTTCTTTATGTTACAGACTTTAATCACACCATCTGCGTGATTTTCCGCCGTGAGAACTGGTACAAAACATACAAAGGAAAGTACATGAAAATAAATTAGGTACACATAGAAAGACTTAATGGTACAAACATAACGGTATAATACATGACTTAGAAGACTTTACGTTAGATTTACTAAATAAAACAAGTAACAAAACAACAAAACATACCTCATTGGCCGCTTTCACTTTCACAGAGGAAATTAGGAAACTTTAGGCGATGAACTTAATATCCTTTCAACGTCTTAACACTTGTTAATTATCCGCAGCATCAGCACACGTCTGCCTGCTAGCGTGGTCCAAATTGTTCTGATAATGTGCGGCAACTCAAAAAGTAACACCCGTCAACTTAAGACGGCAGAACTTTTGTTCCTACCTAAAAATAACCCTTATGCCCATAAAAAACAAAAATATGAAATGCACTTGACGTTGCTTTTAATATCAAACTATTAATCTTAGAAATGTGTTCATTCATGAACTGTATTTTTAATTCAATATTTATGAAACTATTTATTAACCTATTTATGTATGTATTTATTTATCCTGCCTTCAATGGCAGCTACACTCCCACCAAATCACTTGTGATTTTAATCAAACCTACACATTAGTGCTGGACAATAAGACACATTGCAAGAAAAGATGTGGCTGTATCACTCGGCTTCAATCAGGGTGACCGTCTTATGGATAGGTCTCTCCAGGTAGACTGGCTTTCCAATACGCTTTCCATGTTTATCCAAAGTTGAGTCACTGGTCAACAGTTGTAACTTCCTCACACATCCATCTTCTGCAGGATAGACCTTTGTGACCTTTGCCAACTTCCACTCAGTTCTTGGGACAGTGTCGTCTTGCACAATCACTATGTCGTTGACATGAGCATTTCTGCGCTTTCGTTGCCATCTTTGGCGCTGTTGCAAGTTCAACAGATATTCGTTGCGCCATCTGGACCAAAACTCGTTGACTGTTATGCCACGTCCTTGATGATGCACTTGGTTGTGATAAGGCTGTATGAGCAATCTTGTAACGTGACCTTTGGCAGGTAGAACAGCTGGATGCTTGATGTGATGGTGCAAATCAGCATTCCTTAGGCGACCTCCCACCCTGAGGGTTCCCTCTTCATCAATGAAGGGGTTCAACTTGTGTAGCTTACTGGACTTGGCAAGCTCCTTCTCATGTTGGAGGCCTTGAATTTCCTCAGCAAAAGCTTCCCTCTGAGCAAGATTAACGATGGTCACTTCAGCATTGCTCCTCTCCAACAGACTTGTGGCTTCATTGGTACTTGTTACTAAGCCTTTCTGAAATCTCCTTTTCAGGCATCGAAGGCGATGGTCTGCACACTTCAAGTTGTTGGGCAGACACGGCTTGTTTTCCTTAAATGGCAATGGCATCTCTCGCTGTCCATTTGCATGCGTCTTTATGCCCTCCTCCATTATCGAAATGAAGCGAAGGTCATCTTGAGCGAAATGGGCATCTTCCACATTTCTTTCGCTGAAATCTGATTCGAGCACTTTCAGCACATCTGCAGGAACGATGACTTCCTTCACTTGTGTTCTGCATATGTACTGGACTTGACTTGTTAGGTCACCTGGTGACTGCGGGGTTGGTGTGACTCGCCTCACAACGATTCTGTGGCTGCTGCCAATAGCATCTCCATAATCAATACATGGATTGACACAGCCAACGATGCTCCAGCCCAGATCGGTCTTAACTGCAAATGGCTCCTCATCTTTGCCTGATACAATTTCTCTTGGCAACAGGGCTTGAGAACAATTGTACCCTATAAGGAGACCGACATCACAGTCTATTAAAGGAGCTATCTCATCAGCAAGGTGCTCTAGGTGAGTCCATGCTCTTGCTGTCTTGGGAGTAGGAATGTGGCTTAGGCTAGCCGGAATGAACTCTCGTGAATAAGTCACGGGTAGAAGAATTTTCTTAGAGGAATAAAAGCCCCTGACCTGTAACCCAATTACCTTGTGACTTGGAATTACAGTTTGCTTGGACGCAAGAGTGGAGAGCTTCAACTGCACAGACTGCATCTGTGTATCAAGTGCCTCTGCTCGTTCTCGTAGGATGAACGTGCTGTCGCTCTGACTATCCAAAAGAGCATACACAAGAACTTCAGCCTCTGGATTGCTTGTTGTTGACAGCCAAACTGGCACTATTGTGGAAGCATATGTGCTATTCCCATTGCGCATGACTTGATTAGATGTAGCTGTGCTTGTTACTTCACTAGTTGTAGACTTTGTTTCATTATGTTTAGGTTCCTTTGAGCTCTCTCTTTCCTTTGTTTGTTTTCCACTCTCCCTTTGTCTGTCAGCTTGGACACTTTCATCCGCCTTGGTGCGGTCTTCATGTAGACATGTGGGATGCCTCCCCTTGCATGTATTGCAAAAGCTTCTTTTCTCGCAGCTCTTTGAGTGATGTCCTGGCTTTAAGCATGCAAACACAACTTCTTTGTCTGCACATACTTAATTCGCTCCTTGACAGGTTTCTCCATGAACTTTCGACATGTCTGAATGGCATGATTCGTCTTCTCACAGAACATGCACTCTCTAGCATTGCCCTTTTGTCCTTCAGTATCTGGTTTCTCTTCTGATGCACTTGCTAGCACCTTTGCACCAACATTTCGGACCTTTGACGGCTTTGCTCTTTCACAATCACCACTCTTCAGAGCATGAAGCGAAGTCATCGGATTGCAAGCTATCTTGGCTTCTCCAGAGACAAACTCAACAAAGTTGCTGAAACTTGGAAAGCTTTTGGTGGCTTCTTCAAACTCCACAACCTTTCTGTTCCATCTGGCAGTTAGCCAGTCTGGAAGCTTGCTGAGCAGTTTTTGATTTTCACTGCAGTCGTTCAAAACTGCAAGATTCTTGATGTGATACATTGCTGCTTGACAGCCTCGAAGAAAGTCTGCGAACTCTTGTAGTTCAACACTATCTTTGGGTCCTATCTTCGGCCACGAATTTAGCTTGTCGCGGAAGGCTTTAGCGACAACAAAGGAGTTACCGTATCTTTCTTCCAATATTTCCCATGCTGACTCATAAGCTTTCTCAGTGCCCACTAGGAAATAGCTTTCAATCACCTTTTTGGCAGCTCCTGCGACATACTTGCGGAGATAGTAAATCTTTTCATTTACAGGAATGTTCTTCCGACCTATTAGGGTTTGGAATGACATCTTCCAGTCTTTATATCTCATTGGATCTCCACTAAAGACTGGCGGCTCTGGCACTGGGAGACGGCTTGCATTGATGGACTCAGCTATTGCTTCAGCTAGCATATTGGTACTGCGGTCCTGAGAAGTGGGACGTGGAGCTTCATGGCTTGTGGTGAAGTAGTTATTGCCAGGCTGTAAGGGCATGTTGTACTTTGGAAGGGTATTATGTTTAGGTGAAGGCCTTGATAAGTTATGATCATGAAGAAGATCTGATATCTCTTCATCTGAACCTGCGTCTTGTTCGTAGACTTGCAATCTTGCCTTTGCAGCAGACATTCTTTTAGTTGCTTCTAAACGTTCTAACTGTCTGCGCTTCTTTTCTAATAGCTTCTGTCTCTCAGCATTTTCTGCTTCTTGTTGCGCTAGCTTCATCCTGTTCTCATCTTCAAGCCTCTTGAGCTCTTTTTCTTCCTGTTCCATTTCATCTAGAACTTCCAATGCAGCTTTATTCGCAGCCAACTCTGCTTGTGCTTCCAGCTTTCTGGTGGAGGACAGGCTTGAGCGTCCTGAAACACGTCCGGAGATTGAGCTACTCAGAAGAGACAACTTGTCTTCTCCAGATGAAAACACTGAGCCAGTGTCACCCCATGGTGCTTGTATTTTAGAGAAATGCTGAGCTGTGTCTTCATGAAGCAGAACATGCAGCCGTTCAATGAGCTGTCTTGATACAGCACCACAGGTGTCTACCCGACGACGGGTGTCTCTATCCGGAACACTATGTCGGCGAATGTCCTCATAACGTTGCCTTACTTCAGCATCAGCAGACTGAACTTTATTCTGGTGCTCTTGTAAAACAGCACCAGAGTGAGGAAGATAGAGTGCCTTCCTAGCCTCTTTGGCAAGATCTTTCCATCTCTCATACTTTCTGTTGAAATTACGTTGAAGTTTTTTCAGGTTTTCATCATGCAGTTCCTGACCCTTTTCGGTAAGTCTTCTTTTTCTCTTTTCTTTCTCAACACTGAGTTCTGAATTCACTTCGCTTTCCTCTGCAGAGCTTGCTTCTAATGGTTTGTCGTGTACAGACTCCTTTTCACCTCCAGGCGCAACATCTGGATCTTGACTCTCACTTGCAATGTCCTTATCAGCCATTTTAGTATGCTAATATAAATCAAATTCTAATATAAAAAAAAGAATTTAGCCGTTATTTGTAAAATACCTTGTATAAATCTTGTATAAAATACTTGTATAATCACTCCTGACTAAATTGCTTTGCTTAGTTCAACTTACTGTCCTGTATGTTCAAAAGGCTACTTTATGAAATAGAAACGTAATATCTCTAGTGTAGAGTTGTTAGTTGTAGGCCCTATAGTAATAACACAAATAATTATAAACGAGTAATAAGTGCAATAATAATATTAAATCAGAACGCACTAACTTAAATGTCAAGTGATGCCCTAAATGCCTTGTATGACAGTACAGTTATTTCAGGTCAATATTAAATAAAATTACCCCTTTGGAACTTAAAATCACCTTTAAAGTAGGTTTCTGCCTTTGCACTTTAAACTAAATAATCATCAGAAATAGCCGTAACATTAAATCATAAACGCCACTTAACGTAGGCTATATGCATTCAAAACATCAAGTCAACACAATGTAATAATAATAACCAATATTTCACAGTTCAAACTTAGCAAGAATCCCTTGGTGAAATATGCACGTCCTGAAACTTGAGTCCTTATACTGCGTACAATCAGCCCGACTGGATCTTGAAACTTAAACAGTCCTTCAACGTGATGAGGCTACTCCACCGTCCTCACATTTAACTTGGCTTAAACGTGCTTCACGTTGGCGTAACCACACAACATTCTTACGTTACCGACAGGCTGCATACTGTCCTTTGACGAGATGCTCCTGCGAAACCATCTTCACAGCTCCGACGACGACGGAGACGGAATCCACAGCCTTCTTCTTGTTGATCACGCGCTCCCTTCGTGTCGTGGTGGCTGAGTTCTCACTGTAATTCCCTCTCGTGAACGAAATGACGAAACCAAGCGGTTCTTTATGTTACAGACTTTAATCACACCATCTGCGTGATTTTCCGCCGTGAGAACTGGTACAAAACATACAAAGGAAAGTACATGAAAATAAATTAGGTACACATAGAAAGACTTAATGGTACAAACATAACGGTATAATACATGACTTAGAAGACTTTACGTTAGATTTACTAAATAAAACAAGTAACAAACAACAAACATACCTCATTGGCCGCTTTCACTTTCACAGAGGAAATTAGGAAACTTTAGGCGATGAACTTAATATCCTTTCAACGTCTTAACACTTGTTAATTATCCGCAGCATCAGCACACGTCTGCCTGCTAGCGTGGTCCAAATTGTTCTGATAATGTGCGGCAACTCAAAAAGTAACACCCGTCAACTTAAGACGGCAGAACTTTTGTTCCTACCTAAAAATAACCCTTATGCCCATAAAAAACAAAAATATGAAATGCACTTGACGTTGCTTTTAATATCAAACTATTAATCTTAGAAATGTGTTCATTCATGAACTGTATTTTTAATTCAATATTTATGAAACTATTTATTAACCTATTTATGTATGTATTTATTTATCCTGCCTTCAATGGCAGCTACAACATAGGCTGTACAAAGACCTGCAAAGTAAAACACGTGTTTATCAACTGTATTTAGTCACCCACACTGTAGCCTGACACGCTGCACAGAGGTACTGGGGAATTGAATAACCTGTTGCTTGTGTTGTTGGTGTTATTTAGTGAGCTTTAAAGAATACTGGATGGTTTTTTAGCTTTATTGGCAGCCAGGCTAGCTGTTTCTCCAGTCTAAGCTAAGCTAATTATATCCTGACTCCAGCTCCCTACTAAAGAAGCAACATTGTGTATAAATTGGGATTTTTGCAAAACCCCAGTTTCACCACTGTTGTAAATATAAACAGCTGTACATGACATTTGTTAACATTACATATGATCAAAAAAAAAAAAAAAAATCACAAACTTTTCGCTAGTGACTAATGTCAGTGTGGCGTACCCGAGGCAGGGACAACAGCCAAGACCAGAACTAAAGAACCATGATGTCATCAGATTCCGGTTCTTGATTCTAAATTCCACATTCTAAATTCCACATTCTAAATTCTACATTCTAAATTCCACATTCTAAATTCTACATTCTAAATTCTACATTCTAAATTCCACATTTTAAATTCCACATTCTAAATTCCACATTCTAAATTCTACATTCTAAATTCCACATTCTAAATTCTACATTCTGTATTCTACATTCTAAATTCCACATTCTAAATTCCACATTCTAAATTCTACATTCTAAATTCCACATTCTAAATTTCACATTCTAAATTCCACATTCTAAATTCTACATTCTAAATTCCACATTCTAAATTCCACATTCTAAATTCTACATTCTAAATTCCACATTTTAAATTCCACATTCTAAATTCTACATTCTAAATTCCACATTCTAAATTCTACATTCTGTATTCTACATTCTAAATTCCACATTCTAAATTCCACATTCTAAATTCCACATTCTAAATTCTACATTCTAAATTCCACATTCTAAATTCCACATTCTAAATTCTACATTCTAAATTCCACATTCTAAATTCCACATTCTAAATTCTAAATTTTACATTCTAAATTCTACATTCTAAATTCCACATTCTAAATTCCACATTCTAAATTCTACATTCTACATTCTAAATTCTAAATTCCACATTCTAAATTCCTCATTCTAAATTCTACATTCTAAATTCCACATTCTAAATTCTACATTCTAAATTCCACATTCTAAATTCTACATTCTAAATTCTACATTCTAAATTCCACATTCTAAATTCCACATTCTAAATTCTACATTCTAAATTCTAAATTCTAAATTTCACATTCTAAATTCTACATTCTAAATTCCACATTCTAAATTCCACATTCTAAATTCTAAATTCTAAATTCCACATTCTAAATTCTAAATTCTACATTCTAAATTCCACATTCTAAATTCCACATTCTAAATTCTACATTCTAAATTCTACATTCTAAATTCCACATTCTAAATTCTAAAATCTACATTCTAAATTCCACATTCTAAATTCCACATTCTAAATTCTACATTCTAAATTCCACATTCTAAATTCTAAATTCTACATTCTAAATTCCACATTCTAAATTCCACATTCTAAATTCCACATTCTAAATTCCACATTCTAAATTCTAAATTCCATATTCTACATTCTAAATTCCACATTCCACATTCTAAATTCTAAATTCCACATTTTGTAATGTGCTGAAACAACAGCCAGGAGCAGTGTAGTCATAGAGTGTGCCACAACATAGGCTGTACAAAGACCTGCAAAGTAAAACACGTGTTTATCAACTGTATTTAGTCACCCACACTGTAGCCTGACACGCTGCACAGAGGTACTGGGGAATTGAATAACCTGTTGCTTGTGTTGTTGGTGTTATTTAGTGAGCTTTAAAGAATACTGGATGGTTTTTTAGCTTTATTGGCAGCCAGACCAGAACTAAAGAACCATGATGTCATCAGATTCCGGTTCTTGATTCTAAATTCCACATTCTAATTCCACATTCTAAATTCTACATTCTAAATTCTAAATTCCACATTCTAAATTCCACATTCTAAATTCTACATTCTAAATTCCACATTTTAAATTCCACATTCTAAATTCTACATTCTAAATTCCACATTCTAAATTCTACATTCTGTATTCTACATTCTAAATTCCACATTCTAAATTCCACATTCTAAATTCCACATTCTAAATTCTACATTCTAAATTCCACATTCTAAATTCCACATTCTAAATTCTACATTCTAAATTCCACATTCTAAATTCCACATTCTAATTCTAAATTTTACATTCTAATTCTACATTCTAAATTCCACATTCTAATTCCACATTCTAAATTCTACATCTCTAAATTCTAAATTCCACATTCTAAATTCCTCATTCTAAATTCTACATTCTAAATTCCACATTCTAAATTCTACATTCTAAATTCTACATTCTAAATTCCACATTCTAAATTTCACATTCTAAATTCCACATTCTAAATTCTACATTCTAAATTCTACATTATAAATTCCACATTCTAAATTCCACATTCTAAATTCTACATTCTAAATTCTAAATTTCACATTCTAAATTCTACATTCTAAATTCTACATTCTAAATTCCACATTCTAAATTCCACATTCTAAATTCTACATTCTAAATTCTAAATTCCACATTCTAAATTCCACATTCTAAATTCTACATTCTAAATTTTACATTCTAAATTCCACATTCTAAATTCTACATTCTAAATTCTAAATTCTAAATTCCACATTCTAAATTCTAAATTCTACATTCTAAATTCCACATTCTAAATTCTACATTCTAAATTCCACATTCTAAATTCCACATTCTAAATTCTACATTCTAAATTCTACATTCTAAATTCCACATTCTAAATTCCACATTTTAAATTCTACATTCTAAATTCTAAATTTCACATTCTAAATTCTACATTCTAAATTCCACATTCTAAATTCCACATTCTAAATTCTACATTCTAAATTCTAAATTCCACATTCTAAATTCCACATTCTAAATTCTACATTCTAAATTCCACATTCTAAATTCTACATTCTAAATTCCACATTCTAAATTCCACATTCTAAATTCTACATTCTAAATTCTACATTCTAAATTCCACATTCTAAATTCTAAA
This sequence comes from Collichthys lucidus, assembly GCA_004119915.2. Lineage (NCBI taxonomy): Eukaryota > Metazoa > Chordata > Actinopteri > Sciaenidae > Collichthys > Collichthys lucidus. The sequence continues at coordinate 12,780,889 of CM014095.1, forward strand.
ATCTACATTCTAAATTCCACATTCTAAATTCTACATTCTAAATTCCACATTCTAAATTCCACATTCTAAATTCTACATTCTAAATTCCACATTCTAAATTCCACATTCTAAATTCTACATTCTAAATTCCACATTCTACATTCTAAATTCCACATTCCACATTCTAAATTCTAAATTCCACATTCTAAATTCCACATTCTAAATTCTAAATTCCATATTCTACATTCTAAATTCCACATTCCACATTCTAAATTCTAAATTCCACATTTTGTAATGTGCTGAAACAACAGCCAGGAGCAGTGTAGTCATAGAGTGTGCCACAACATAGGCTGTACAAGACCTCTGCAAAGTAACACGTGTTTATATCAACTGTATTTAGTCACCCACACTGTAGCCTGACACGCTGCACAGAGGTACTGGGGAATTGAATAACCTGTTGCTTGTGTTGTTGGTGTTATTTAGTGAGCTTTAAAAATACTGGATGGTTTTTTTAGCTTATTTGGCAGCCAGGCTAGCTGTTTCTCTCCAGTCTAAGCTAAGCTAATTATATCCTGACTCCAGCTCCCTACTAAGAAGCAACATTGTGTATAAATTGGGATTTTTGCAAAACCCCAGTTTCACCACTGTTGTAAATATAAACAGCTGTACATGACATTTGTTAACATTACATATGATCAAAAAAAAAAAAAAAAAAAAAATCACAAACTTTTCGCTAGTGACTAAATGTCAGTGTGGCGTACCCGAGGCAGGGACAACAGCCAAGACCAGAACTAAAGAACCATGATGTCATCAGATTCCGGTTCTTGATTCTAAATTCCACATTCTAAATTCCACATTCTAAATTCCACATTCTAAATTCTACATTCTAAATTCCACATTCTAAAGTCTACATTCTAAATTCTACATTCTAAATTCCACATTTTAAATTCCACATTCTAAATTCCACATTCTAAATTCTACATTCTAAATTCCACATTCTAAATTCTACATTCTGTATTCTACATTCTAAATTCCACATTCTAAATTCTACATTCTAAATTCCACATTCTAAATTTCACATTCTAAATTCCACATTCTAAATTCTACATTCTAAATTCCACATTCTAAATTCTACATTCTAAATTCCACATTTTAAATTTCACATTCTAAATTCTACATTCTAAATTCCACATTCTAAATTCTACATTCTGTATTCTACATTCTAAATTCCACATTCTAAATTCCACATTCTAAATTCCACATTCTAAATTCCACATTCTAAATTCTACATTCTAAATTCCACATTCTAAATTCCACATTCTAAATTCTAAATTTTACATTCTAAATTCTACATTCTAAATTCCACATTCTAAATTCCACATTCTAAATTCTACATTCTAAATTCTAAATTTCACATTCTAAATTCTACATTCTAAATTCCACATTCTAAATTCCACATTCTAAATTCTACATTCTAAATTCTAAATTCCACATTCTAAATTCCACATTCTAAATTCTACATTCTAAATTCTACATTCTAAATTCCACATTCTAAATTCCACATTCTAAATTCCACATTCTAAATTCTACATTCTAAATTCCACATTCTAAATTCCACATTCTAAATTCTACATTCTAAATTCTACATTCTAAATTCCACATTCTGTATTCTACATTCTAAATTCCACATTCTAAATTCCACATTCTAAATTCTACATTCTAAATTCCACATTCTAAATTCCACATTCTAAATTCTACATTCTAAATTCCACATTCTACATTCTAAATTCCACATTCCACATTCTAAATTCTAAATTCCACATTCTAAATTCCACATTCTAAATTCTAAATTCCATATTCTACATTCTAAATTCCACATTCCACATTCTAAATTCTAAATTCCACATTTTGTAATGTGCTGAAACAACAGCCAGGAGCAGTGTAGTCATAGAGTGTGCCACGACAAGGCTGTACAAAGACCTGCAAAGTAAAACACGTGTTTATCAACTGTATTTAGTCACCCACACTGTAGCCTGACACGCTGCACAGAGGTACTGGGGAATTGAATAACCTGTTGCTTGTGTTGTTGGTGTTATTTAGTGAGCTTTAAAGAATACGGGATGGTTTTTTAGCTTTATTGGCAGCCAGGCTAGCTGTTTCTCCAGTCTAAGCTAAGCTAATTATATCCTGACTCCAGCTCCCTACTAAAGAAGCAACATTGTGTATAAATTGGGATTTTTTGCAAAACCCCAGTTTCACCACTGTTGTAAATATAAACAGCTGTACACGACATTTGTTAACATTACATATGATCAAATAAAATTTTTTTAAAAAAATCACAAACTTTTCGCTAGTGACTAAATGTCAGTGTGGTGTACCCGAGGCAGGGACAACAGCCAAGACCAGAACTAAAGAACCATGATGTCATCAGATTCCGGTTTCTTGATTCTAAATTCCACATTCTAAATTCCACATTCTAAATTCCACATTCTAAATTCCACATTCTAAATTCTACATTCTAAATTCCACATTCTAAATTCCACATTCTAAATTCCACATTCTAAATTCCACATTCTAAATTCTACATTCTAAATTCCACATTCTAAATACTACATTCTAAATTCCACATTCTAAATTCTAAATTCCACATTCTAAATTCTACATTCTAAATTCCACATTCTAAATTCCACATTCTAAATTCTACATTCTAAATTCCAAATTCCACATTCTAAATTCTACATTCTAAATTCCACATTCTAAATTCTAAATTCCACATTCTAAATTCTACATTCTAAATTCTACATTCTAAATTCTAAATTCCACATTCTAAATTCTAAATTCCACATTCTAAATTCCACATTCTAAATTCTAAATTCCACATTCTAAATTCCACATTCTAAATTCCACATTCTAAATTCCACATTCTACATTCTAAATTCCACATTCTAAATTCTAAATTCCACATTTTGTAATGTGCTGTAGGCAAACAGCAGCCAGGAGCAGTGTAGTCATAGAGTGTGCCACGACAAGGCTGTACAAAGACCTGCAAAGTAAAACACGTGTTTATCAACTGTATTTAGTCACCCACACTGTAGCCTGACACGCTGCACAGAGGTACTGGGGAATTGAATAACCTGTTGCTTGTGTTGTTGGTGTTATTTAGTGAGCTTTAAAGAATACTGGATGGTTTTTTAGCTTTATTGGCAGCCAGGCTAGCTGTTTCTCCAGTCTAAGCTAAGCTAATTATATCCTGACTCCAGCTCCCTACTAAAGAAGCAACATTGTGTATAAATTGGGATTTTTGCAAAACCCCAGTTTCACCACTGTTGTAAATATAAACAGCTGTACACGACATTTGTTAACATTACATATGATCAAATAAAAAATTTAAAAAAAAATCACAAACTTTTCGCTAGTGACTAAATGTCAGTGTGGTGTACCCGAGGCAGGGACAACAGCCAAGACCAGAACTAAAGAACCATGATGTCATCAGATTCCGGTTCTTGATTCTAAATTCCACATTCTAAATTCCACATTCTAAATTCCACATTCTAAATTCTACATTCTAAATTCCACATTCTAAATTCTACATTCTAAATTACACATTCTAAATTCTACATTCTAAATTCCACATTCTAAATTACACATTCTAAATTACACATTCTAAATTCTACATTCTAAATTCCACATTCTAAATTCCACATTCTAAATACTACATTCTAAATTCCACATTCTAAATTCTAAATTCCACATTCTACATTCTAAATTCCACATTCTAAATTCTACATTCTAAATTCCACATTCTAAATTCCACATTCTAAATTACACATTCTAAATTCTACATTCTAAATTCCACATTCTAAATTCCACATTCTAAATACTACATTCTAAATTCCACATTCTAAATTCTACATTCTAAATTCCACATTCTAAATTCTACATTCTAAATTCCACATTCTAAATTCTACATTCTAAATTCCACATTCTAAATTCCACATTCTAAATTCTACATTCTAAATTCCAAATTCCACATTCTAAATTCTACATTCTAAATTCCACATTCTAAATTCTAAATTCCACATTCTAAATTCTACATTCTAAATTCTACATTCTAAATTCTAAATTCCACATTCTAAATTCTAAATTCCACATTCTAAATTCCACATTCTAAATTCTAAATTCCACATTCTAAATTCCACATTCTAAATTCTAAATTCCACATTCTAAATTCTAAATTCCACATTTTGTAATGTGCTGTAGGCAAACAACAGCCAGGAGCAGTGTAGTCATAGAGTGTGCCACGACAAGGCTGTACAAAGACCTACAAAGTAAAACACGTGTTTATCAACTGTATTTAGTCACCCACACTGTAGCCTGACACGCTGCACAGAGGTACTGGGGAATTGAATAACCTGTTGCTTGTGTTGTTGGTGTTATTTAGTGAGCTTTAAAGAATACTGGATGGTTTTTTAGCTTTATTGGCAGCCAGGCTAGCTGTTTCTCCAGTCTAAGCTAAGCTATTTAAATCACAAACTTTTCGCTAGTGACTAAATGTCAGTGTGGCGTACCCGAGGCAGGGACAACAGCCAAGACCAGAACTAAAGAACCATGATGTCATCAGATTCCGGTTCTTGATTCTAAATTCTACATTCTAAATTCCACATTCTAAATTCCACATTCTAAATTCCACATTCTAAATTCTACATTCTAAATTCCACATTCTAAATTCCACATTCTAAATTCTAAATTCCACATTCTAAATTCTAAATTCCACATTCTAAATTCCACATTCTAAACTCCACATTCTAAATTCCACATTCTAAATTCTAAATTCCACATTCTACATTCTAAATTCTACATTCTACATTCTAAATTCTAAATTCCACATTCTAAATTCTACATTCTAAATTCCACATTCTAAATTCTAAATTCCACATTCTAAATTCCACATTCTAAATTCCACCTTCTAAATTCTAAATTCCACATTCTAAACTCCACATTCTAAATTCCACATTCTAAATTCCACATTCTAAATTCTACATTCTAAATTCCACATTCTAAATTCTAAATTCCACATTCTAAATTCTACATTCTAAATTCTACATTCTAAATTCCACATTCTAAATTCTAAATTCCACATGCCACATTCCACATTCTAAATTCCACACTCTAAATTCTAAATTCCACATTCTAAATTCTACATTCTAAATTCTAAATTCCACATTCTAAATTCCACATTCTAAATTCCACATTCTAAATTCTACATTCTAAATTCCACATTCTAAATTCTAAATTCCCCATTCTAAATTCCACATTCTAAATTCTACATTCTAAATTCCACATTCTAAATTCCACATTCTAAATTCCACCTTCTAGATTCTAAATTCCACATTCTAAATTCTACATTCTAAATTCTACATTCTAAATTCTAAATTCCACATTCTAAATTCCACATTCTAAATTCCACATTCTAAATTCCACATTCTAAATTCTACATTCTAAATTCCACATTCTAAATTCTAAATTCCACATTCTAAATTCCACATTCTAAATTCTACATTCTAAATTCCACATTCTAAATTCCACATTCTAAATTCCACCTTCTAAATTCTAAATTCCACATTCTAAATTCTACATTCTAAATTCTACATTCTAAATTCTAAATTCCACATTCTAAATTCTACATTCTAAATTCCACATTCTAAATTCTAAATTCCACATTCTAAATTCTAAATTCTAAATTCCACATTCTAAATTCCACATTCTAAACTCCACATTCTAAATTCCACATTCTAAATTCTAAATTCCACACTCTAAATTCTAAATTCCACATTCTAAATTCTACATTCTAAATTCCACATTCTAAATTCTAAATTCCACATTCTAAATTCCACATTCTAAATTCTAAATTCCACATTCTAAATTCCACATTCTAAATTCTACATTCTAAATTCCACATTCTAAATTCCACCTTCTAAATTCTAAATTCCACATTCTAAATTCTACATTCTAAATTCTAAATTCCACATTCTAAATTCTAAATTCTACATTCTAAATTCCACATTCTAAATTCTAAATTCCACATTCTAAATTCTAAATTCTAAATTCCACATTCTAAATTCCACATTCTAAACTCCACATTCTAAATTCCACATTCTAAATTCTACATTCTACATTCTAAATTCTAAATTCCACATTCTAAATTCTACATTCTAAATTCCACATTCTAAATTCCACATTCTAAATTCTAAATTCCACATTCTAAATTCCACCTTCTAAATTCTAAATTCCACATTCTAAACTCCACATTCTAAATTCCACATTCTAAATTCCACATTCTAAATTCTACATTCTAAATTCCACATTCTAAATTCTAAATTCCACATTCTAAATTCTACATTCTAAATTCTACATTCTAAATTCCACATTCTAAACTCCACATTCTAAATTCCACATTCTAAATTCTAAATTCCACATGCCACATTCCACATTCTAAATTCCACACTCTAAATTCTAAATTCCACATTCTAAATTCCACATTCTAAATTCCACATTCTAAATTCTACATTCTAAATTCCACATTCTAAATTCCACATTCTAAATTCCACCTTCTAAATTCTAAATTCCACATTCTAAATTCTACATTCTAAATTCTACATTCTAAATTCCACATTCTAAATTCTACATTCTAAATTCCACATTCTAAATTCCACATTCTAAATTCTAAATTCCACATTCTAAATTCTACATTCTAAATTCCACATTCTAAACTCCACATTCTAAATTCCACATTCTAAATTCTAAATTCCACATGCCACATTCCACATTCTAAATTCCACACTCTAAATTCTAAATTCCACATTCTAAATTCTACATTCTAAATTCTAAATTCCACATTCTAAATTCCACACTCTAAATTCTAAATTCCACATTCTAAATTCTACATTCTAAATTCTAAATTCCACATTCTAAATTCCACATTCTAAATTCTACATTCTAAATTCCACATTCTAAATTCTAAATTCCACATTCTAAATTCCACATTCTAAATTCTACGTTCTAAATTCCACATTCTAAATTCCACATTCTAAATTCTAAATTCCACATTCTAAATTCCACATTCTAAATTCTACGTTCTAAATTCCACATTCTAAATTCCACATTCTAAATTCTACGTTCTAAATTCCACATTCTAAATTCCACATTCTAAATTCTAAATTCCACATTCTAAATTCTACATTCTAAATTCTTAATTCCACATTCTAAATTCTAAATTCTACATTCTAAATTCTAAATTCCACATTCTAAATTCTACATTTTAAAGGATCGAAGAAAAAAACATCCCCTTTAGTCTTTTTGTCTGAGTCTGCTTACATTGCCTGCTGGACCAGCTCCGGTTCTGGCATGACACTGGCTGCACCTCACCTGAAAACCATCTCTTCATAAAATATGATCCTTTTTTTTTTTGCTGGTGGTGTGTGGCTTCAACTGTTACGTACTTCTCACGAGTAAACGTATCCCAGGGCACCAAGTTACATAGAAGACGAAGAGAATACAGATTGCCGTCAACCTTCTCATCTTACTCTCGGAAGGAAAGTGAACACACTTTTACAGTCATGCATATGTCAATAACAACAACATCATATATTGCATCTCTGCCCAGTTTCTCAGTAGTACTGTTTATTACTAAGTCTGGATTTTCCTCAGTTATTGCTTCGTTTAAATGATGGAGATGTAACTTAGACAGCAGTATAGTACACAAACTGATACTAAGCCTCTTCCTAAAGGGGTCGGAGCATTCACTGCTTGCATTATTGATAACTATTGATTGACTGAATCGTTGCCTTGTGAAATCTTGACTGTCTTGTGAAACTACACAGGGCCAACAGGGCGAGAAGTCAGATGTGTTTCCCTCTGTCTATGGTCATGAAAAGGACAGTAAAGTGCTGCTCCGCTCATTTGTCACCTAAAATATTTCTACCTAAGTTTCACAGTGAAGATTCACAAAGCACAAACTGTTTTCACACTTACAGAGAGGTACAAGAAGGCAAAACAAGGTGACTGCCAGTACAGAGGGGATGAAACTCTGTGAAAGAAGGGTGGGTTCGACGTTAGGAGGAATGGTAACCATCCCAATTAGCGGGCTGGAGAAAAGAGTAGTGCTTTTACACAGCGGCTTCCATCAAATCAACTGCCTCCAGCTCAGCAGGAAAAAAAGCTGCTCAAAATGGATTTGCTCCTTTTATCAAGCCCTCCATGACACTTAGTTAAGACTCCTTTGCCTCTATCCTGCCACTGTTATGTGCCACTTTGAGGTGGTGTCTCACTGACATTATTAAGAGTGAAAGTTTCAAGAACTTGGGAGAGAAAGCTAGAATTACGTCATCACAGTGTTAGCTTTTTCTAAAAGTTAGACAGAGAAAGAAGAGGACTTTTTTTTTCCCAAGTTCTTCTTCATCTTTTGTTTTCCTTCGTTCTTTCTTTCTTTCTCTCTTTCATTTCTTTTCTTTTTGTTTTTTTTGCAAGAGACCAGGGTTTAATGCTGCGCCAGTGTCCCTATGGGAGTATTAGCATCGGCTGCTCAATTTTTGTGAATCCAAATTGGACAAGGGAGGCAGATTTGAGAATGCAGCTGACAACACTATTCAAGGTTCTTTATAAGTGCCACGGAGACTCTCAGTATAGCTTCATTCTTTGCCTTCCAGGCAACTGAATCATTTAGAAAGGTGAGAGGCATGAAATCTGTGGCAGATTAAGAAGTATTCAGTTCAGTCCTATAATGGTGCATACCTGTTGTTTTATTTAGGGTGTGCATTCAAAAGGTTTCTCTCACACAGCACATTATGCTCATTGGGACGGACAGAGTATGTAGCATTTCTCAGAGTAAATATAATAATAAATATATCAAAAATAAGAAATTACATGAACGATGTGCTGTACATGCCAGAAAAGAAGAACCTGAATAATAATGCAGCACTGAGGTGCAGCTACAGATTAAACATTTACTCCTTTAGTAATGAGTGTCAGTGAATTCATCCTTTGCTATGTTACAATCTAAGGTTAATTCTGTAAACTCATTACAACAGGTGTACATAAAGTTATAAAACTATGCTTTTCCCCACACCATAGATCTAAAGAAGAGGAGGCTTTATTCTATATACTGGGAGAACTGCTCCTGTGCGAGGACTTAACTAGGACTAGGATATTTCAGTACACCTGTCATTTTAACCTGTCTGCAAAAATGCAATCAGAACTGCTGCTCTAGTAAAATAGTTTACATTATTGAAATATGATTGACAGTGAAAATTAGTCCTATGACTTGTAAAGACAACCAGGCACTGTGCTCTGTTGCATTATATTGCAAAGATGTTTTATCCTGTTCACAGTAAATCATGTTTTTGTAGTAACATAACAGCTCCATCAAAAAAAAATGCTTTTTACAAGGTGATCCAGACCAATCAATGTTTAAAGGTTTATATTGATCAATGATACTTTGTATAATGTGAGCTGCTGTAACAGGTGAATCCCCCTGGTGTGGTATCAATAAAGTCTATCTTATTTTATCTTATCTTATTTTATCTTATCTTATCTCATGCTTACGCAGTACACATATATATATATTTTCTCATTCTATTCTTATTCTAGTCTTGCCTAGCCTACAGTCACAGGCTGAGGTGTCTGCAGCCACGGCAGCAGCTCTTTAAGGCTGTGCACAGTGTGCTTTGAACTAAATGTTAATGCCAGTGTGACACTCTGATAAAACAGAACGGGAGAGCCGCACGCTCATAACTTGATGCATTTATTTCAGCTTATACAGATCAATGTTTTGGAAAATTGTCTTCTTAAGGATGAATAAGACTAAAATAAAAAAGTCTAAAAGGAAGGCAGTTTGCTGAAAAATTGACATTTTATACATTGAAACAAAAGCATCAGAGTTATGAGTACCATTCTGTTTTATTTTTTTGTCAGTTTACAAGCCAACACTTCACTAGAACAACTGGGTTTTTTTTATTATGGTAATCCGTCTAGTAATTGTTAAGACATATTCTGAACCAAAAGTGCCTCCATTGAGGATAATAAAATAAAATAACTGAGCAAAAAACACAGATGACTTTCTCCATGTGATTCGAATAAAAATCATACATCATATGATACAAAATATCTATATTATTGTGATCCTTTGTCTCTCTCCTGATTTCCTATGAACCAGCCAACTGCATCCAGAGGATGAGACGAACACCGCCACTGGATGAGCTTCAGCCACCTCCTTATCAGGACGAGAATGGCTCCCCAATTATGTCCTGTACTCTGTCGGATCTGGGCGATGCCAAGTGTGATCTTTCCTATACCAGTGGCAGTCCCCACCTGTCTTTTGGCAAATGCCCCAGTGAGGGCAGCGACGGCCCCGAGACTGAGAGTTACCTCAACAAGGGCTACGAGGAGGATGTACCCAGTGACAGTACAGCTGTCCTCAGCCCAGAGGTAAATACCCGTGACAAAGATGGGAGTGGAAATGCATATTCAGGTTTTTGAACTTCTTATTTGTTTCTTTAGGACATGTCAGCCCGTGGGTCAGCAGCTCAGCTCCTTAAAGGTTATGAACCAGATCCAATTGCAAAATATGGCACTCTGGACGTGGTGTTTGACTTTGATTCAGAGGACCAGCAGCTGGCGGTCACCATTATGGCAGTAACAGACCTTCCTGCCCTAAAACGCACCGGCAACTTCTCCTGGCAGGTCCACCTGGTGTTGCTGCCCATCAAGAAGCAGAGAGCAAAGACAGGAATCCAGAAAGGCCCATGCCCAATCTTCACGGAGACCTTTCACTTTAGCCATGTGGAGTCAGAGATGATCAGCAATTATGCCATCCGTTTCCGACTTTATAGTATGCGGCGAATGAAGAAGGAGAAGGTGCTCGGGGAAAAGGTGTTCTACCTCACCAAGCTCAACCTTCAGGGCAAAATGTCTGTGCCGGTCATATTAGACCCATGCTGTGCTCTCCCGGTAAGTAGGATCAAAGCAGGTGTTGGCTTTTCAGCACTCTCCTAACAACTCACTAATTGCTGCTCTACGCTGATTGATCCTTCGTGTGATTGGGTGACATTTTCAGAAATGAGGTTATGTTTTTCAAGCTTGGGAGAATATTAGGATGTTGTTTTATAGACCAGCTACTTCTGTTTGCCTTGTCGCTTTAATGTGTCTGAGTGTAGTGTGACACAGCCTCAATTCCACATCAGGAAATAAAACAACAATCAATTCACTTGTAGTGGTTTGTTTTCCTTTTAAAATGTTAAATACAGATTATAAAGAAGAAACGCAGCCTAAATAGGAGCTGAGCAGTTATGGCGCATCTCAAACACCAAGGGTTCATTGGCATGTTCTCTAAGAAATATGTCATTTGTTAGTTTTTTATTTGTCTTTTATTGTTTATGACAACAGCATTTCTTGCAGTGCTTTGGCAAAAGAGCGCCACATGGTGTTGGAAGCCAAGAAACAAGAGCAAAAGTGTGAGGAAATGATAAGATGGATAAGCTGCAGTTATTAGCATGTTCAACAAACAGTTGTATCTGTGCATTACTTACAAAGCCAATGACCTTAAAAAATAACTAGAACACCCACTGTAGTATTTCTCTACTGTGCAGAAACCAGTCATATATCATAGTCTGTTCAAACAGTGTCTTCAACATTAAAATGCATTTGTACACTGAGTTTTGAGTAATGACAGTGTTAGAAACTAAAGAGGTGACAAAGGACTTTTGTTGAATGTCATTTTTGTTGTACCAGTGAAGATTTTTCTGAACATTTTCAGGGTGGTGAATCCCAGGCCAGCCTCTCAGATATGACATGCAGTGAAAGCGCCTCATCATTCCAGTCAGTCAGTCAGACGTCCACACCAGAGATCCTCGTGGGCCTGGTATACAACGCCACAACAGGGCGTCTCTCTGTGGAGATCATCAAAGGCATCCATTTCAAAAACCTGGCTGCCAACAAGCCACCCAGTAAGTACTCTTGAACGTTTTTCAGTCATTTCAGTCATTTTTCCAAAGAGCAGTGAAGAGTGTAAAAATGATTGTTTGACCTGTGTGAGGTGACAAGACAAGGTGCGCCTGTGCATAGGGATTTATGTTGATTTGCATCATGTGATAATAACAACGCCACTCTAATCTGCTTCTACAGCAAATCTCATAATCAATGATATTGTTTCTCTACGCCAGACTGCATCCAAAATTTGTAGATTAACAACTCCAGCTTATTTTTGTGTCCCTCTGTATCGTAGGTTGTTAGTATAGGACTCATTTATTCCCTTAAATTAGTATTAAATAAAAACAATTAGTATTAAATATAAGTATCATTTGGAGACTTATAGACACTTAGGAGCTTTAATAATTCTTTGAAACTTATCTGGTCAAAACTGATGTGAAAGACATTTATCAAATATATGAAATAAATTAAAGTGAATAAAGTTATTTGCTTTAATTTATCCAATCATGACTTAGCCAGAGAGAAACAATGCACAGCTTGTAACCTCTCCAAAAAAGAGATAGTTTAAACTATCTCCGCTGCACTCCCCTGCTTCTCAGCTTCCCTCTGGTTTGATCCCTGGTTTCCCTCATTTCCCGGTCAGCCTCCTCAGTCAGTTTCCAGGGATCTGAGCAGCAAGTTCAAACAAAAAGTGCCTCTTGTTGAACTTTGTGCAATCTTGTCGGCCTTCTGACCCTGTTTCTCTTTCCTCGCATCGTCTGTTATGTCTGCACCTGAAACTTTATCACCCTACTACCTTTTTGACATCTTGGTCCGTTGTTTTTCTTACTGCTGTCCAACCCTTGTTGTCAGACGGACTGTTCTGTTGTCTAAAACACTTGATAGGTGGACAGGTTTATATTATCAGAGGTGAGTCTCAGCTCCTGCTGCAAAGTGAGGTGTTGTAAAACCTTTTCATATTATCTTCATGGATGTACTCAGCCAAACACAAAACATTTTCAATTTCCCATTTTGACTCATTTAATCCCCAGACCGCAAGGTAAATCTCTGTAGTATGTGATTTCATGATAACTAGTTGTAAAAATGATTTGTGGAGGAAAATATGTGACAATATGAGAAGATCAATACACTTTCATATTTGTAAGCTAAATGTGAAGCTACATGTATCAGCTGGCAAGCTTAGTTTAGCATTGAAACTGTTATTTTAGCTTAGAGATAGTGCAGCACACCCTTGTACAAATTAAACAAATAAGAGATATGAGAGAAAATAAGATGTTAATTAGTGAGTACTTTGGTGAGCAGTTATTGTACAGAACCAGGCTAGATGTTTCCATTCAGCAAACAGATATGAGAGTTTTCTTCTCTTCTTATGACTAAAAGCGAATACACAGTAAAATCTGGTGCAAAAGCACAACCACTTAAAAAAGGGGTGACTGGCACAATAGCACTAATACTTCAGACTTGCATTTTGCAATTTTTACTCCTTCACACATTACAATTCGGACATGAATCCATGAAGATAGCTGCTTGTTGTAAACCTTCATTTTCGAGTGTGTGTCTTGTTATGCATGGTGCCACGCAACCACTCTCCACTACCTGTGTCTTGTGTTTGTGCCCGTGTGATGCCCGCAAGTCTTTAATGTTCTCACTCTTCATGCTAATTCAATCCGGTTTGCTTGGTGGCTGATGGCCAGCTCAAAGGAAATGCTGTGCATCATTGACTGCTGGCTTTATTCAAATGGTACACATTGGCATGCTTTGGGTGTAATTTCACATTTTTCGGTTTACGGCACATGAAACAAAAAGAGGACCTCTGTGATAGAGAGAAGCATAAATATTCATCTAGAAGAAATACTCTACTGTCCTCCCATTAATTGCTGTGTTCTTTGTATTCATGAATGCCTGTAACTAATGACTAGCTGACAGATTTTGATATTGTTTGTGCTTTCCTGAATAGCATATCCACATACAGTACAGTCTTCAAATTACATTTAGAAAAAATAGTCACATCTGGTAACACTGAGAAAAAAATCTTTGTGCAAAATGCTTATGAAGGCCTTGATTGACTTTGTGCGTCTCACAAAGTGGAACGAGCGGCGTGAAAGATGCAGAGCAATTTCAAAGCTCCTTTTCTATCACTTCAAAACAGTACCAAGCCGACAAGTCAAGTTAATCATCAGCCGCAGCCCCTCTCATTCAGTAACAATACCAAAGAGCCATGCATCACCGCTACTGACCACTTAAGACATCCACAGCTCTACGGAGCCCATTCAGCAGCCGTCAAAAAAGAAATCAAGGCTATTTTTTTCACTGTGCTTTTATGTCAAAGAGAGCAACTGAATGTGTGATTTGAGGCGGTGAGCTAGGCGTTGGAAGGCAGCTGGCACTCGACAGCATGAAAGCCTCGGCAATTCATTCCTTATACTCCCTCTTAGACAGGAACATAATACACAGCATTATTATGGAGTATGGTTGTAGACGAGGGGCGAAACACTCTCAAAGACCCATTGTGATTGCCAGTCTTGCCTCGTTTACTTTCAGCTGGATTTGTGGCTTCAGTTTACATCAAGAGTTTTGCATGGAAATGAGGCGTGAATAAGAAAACCGTGAATGCTGAATCACGTGATAATAGCAGTGTTTCTCTCACCCTTTTCCCCTTTTCCTCTTTTCCTCTTTAGGGTTAAATAATTGAGATTTATTGGAAATGATTTTTTTTTTTTTTGTGGAATATGCATTGACTCACAATAAAATAGACGGGAATCAGCTGGGGGGAAACAGACCAAAATTAGAAGTTTAAACTGATTCAGTTTGGAAGATCTAGAGCTAGAGTTCATTTTTCCTGCCACATTTGATTAATACCATTATGTTAACGTAATAAAATTGTGCGCCAGTCACTTAGTATATGTTTTTGAACATTCTCATTTGTTTGCAGCAGACGTGCATCTTGTCCTAAATGTGTGACTCATGTTTTTGGACACTGCTCTAGGCTCTAAAAGTCTGTGCACGCATCATGTCATGACACTGACATTATGTCAAAGTCAGAGAAATTATAGTAGCTCCCGGGGGCCTTTCTTGATGAGGAACATTAATTTTAGCATCTGTTTTAGAGTGCAGGCAGACATGTTACTAACTTTTTCTAGTCCAATTTTATCTTCAACATTATCCCCGACTTCAGGTTAGACGTGCAGTAGTTGCATAGCAACAAGACTGAAGTAACGCTCCTTGCACCCTTTGAGTTCTCGCTCTGTTATCAGGAACACTCACAGCTGCGCTTTGTGTTTGATCGGGAGAAAAAAACGCATCCGATGTGGTCATGATCTTACATACAACTGCAGTGACATTATTACAGGAACAAATGCTTTGTGAGGAAAATGGGTCATGCAGAGGAAACAGCTGCAGCAGGTAGTGATGCTTTCATTCAAAGAGAACACACTATGGAAACATAAGGATTTTGCACAAATGACCGAGTTAGCTCTAAATGTTTTAGCATTGTAAACCACACGTAAAACGATTTACATAATTTCCCCTCCACCTGTTTCTTGCTCAGATACATATGTTAAGCTGACCTTACTGAACTCCATGGGCCACGAGATGTCCAAGTGTAAGACATCCATCTGTCGAGGTCAGCCAAACCCAACCTACAAAGAGACGTTCGTCTTCCAGGTAGCTCTTTTCCAGCTGTCGGACGTCACGCTCATCCTCTCCGTCTACAACAAGCGCAGCATGAAGCGCAAAGAGATGATTGGCTGGATTTCGCTCGGCCTCAACAGCTCCGGAGAGGAGGAGCTCACCCACTGGACACAGATGAAGGAGTCTAAAGGACAGCAGGTTTGCCGCTGGCACAGTTTGTTGGAGTCCTAACAGCAAGACAACATTAAGTGAAGAAAGGGCGAGAGGATAACTGCGCAGAGCAGTTGTCCTCCCGGATTGGCGAGAGATGGATAAGTTCAGCTGACAGATGTTCAAGGAACCAGGGTCAGTGTCGATGGAGAAAAAGAAAGAAACGTGTCTGCACTCAGAGTCGTTCAGCTGGGCATAGCATAAGCAGCTTCATGGCACTGTTTGTAAAATCTCTCACAGCCATTGATCAGTCATATGGCGAGTACTATGATGTGCTTTCTTTCATGGATTGCCTTGTAATGACCTTTAAGTTTCTGTAGATGGCACTTACTGTTTTTGACCGTTCAACCGGTTGAGCTGGAACCTGTTCCAAAAAGCAGGTTCAGGATAACAATGAGCACTAAATTATCCTCGACTCAAGCTCAAACAACTGACATCAGGATTGTTGACTGATTGTTGATCTTATCAGAAAGTGTGCAAGGCCCCAGAAACAAGCCCACCCTCTCATCCTCTTGTTTAGTTTTTTCTGAAGGCAACTACAAGGAACTGTATTTCCCATGAGCACCACTTCACATCGTAAAGATCTTGACCTGGCTACCATGTCCGTGCATTTGAATGCCAGTGAAAGAAAAAGTTAGTTAATGACATAACAATGAGGTAAAGTTTCTGTTTGTGACCATGTAACATTAATTACTGTTACATGATTATAGTGAAACAAACTATTTTAGCACCATTCATACACACACAGAAAGTTATCAACAATCCAGAGTGATGTTATGTCAGATAGCACAGTCGCAAGGCCACCATAAGATGTGACATTGACCTAAACCTCAACAGACTGTAAAATAGACTTCTTACATGTCTGTCTAGGAGGAAGCCCAATTTCAAGTTCCAGTTTTTGGCTTGTTTTTTTTGATCCAAGCTCCCATTGTCAATTTAAGCATTTTTTTGTACGCCCCAGTATTAGCAATAAGCATAAAATACAACATCAAAAATACAATTCCATAAAGAGAACATCTCCATCTGCTTCTCCTTCATTGACTAACGTGCATAGGCTCTTCTGGTCGGCAATAAATCTTTTCGTCTTATTTTGTGTGGGGTTAGACCCAGAAGCACTGAATAGCCCATCTTCCTACTGATGGTCTTGTTTGTTTATGTAGGTCATATAGAGGCATCGGTATTAAAGTGAAACTGTTTCATAACCGTTTAACCTGTTTTAAAGGTTGACCAGGAAAATTATTTTCACACAGAAGGCAGAACAGATCATGCACGGCCACGATTCACACCTTTGGTCATAGACTTATTCCGTCAATTGGTTTCTTCCTATGAGCAATGTGGTCTCACATGAGGACAAACGTTTCCACTGAAGTTGGAAAGGCTTTAGAGATTTCTATATTTCTTACCGGTTTGAAGTGGGTGGGCCTCGGTTAAAAAAAGGTGATATCATGTATCATGGTGAGAGAGTCAGTCATAGCGACATTTGGATCAAAATCGGATGACAGTCGTGCCATTGTTTGTCTCAGTTACTTCAAACAAACACCCACACAGTCCTGATGAAGCAGATTAGCTGAGTTTTTGAGTGCTTAATAATAATAATAATAATAATAATAATAATAATAATAATAATAATATGAACAAGTAGTCATTTATTCATGAGTGTTTAATGTTATAGAGAAATTGAACTTTGAACCTGATGTCAGTTGTTTAGGCCAGAGGTGTCGCTACATGTTAGCTATCCTGTTCCTCATCTATCGGTCACAATCAAAGACGTAAAATGTGCCACTTCTTCTATCCGGGGAAGACATTAGGTGAAACAAGCTTCATGAAATGAACACAAATACAATTCAGATTAAATCACCATGCTCTAAATGTTTGCAAATCATTACTTAATTAGCTTCAATCACCAAATCCTAATGTGTTGGCTGCAAATTCATTGCAATTCTCAGTTGCACTCTCTGGGGATGGAGGCATGTTGAAAGATATTTTGAAGGTCGAGGGTAGTGGTGGATATGTTTTCACAGAATGTATGAAGAATTCATTTGGAGATATGAGCTGAATTACTACACATTACACACGAATCTCTCTCGCAGAACATCTCACCATTGTCTGTACCTCAACTCGAGTAAACCAAACAATGATTAATCGTAGACTCTCTTGTCAGGTTAATAAATTGTATGAGATATATTCTGCTTCACATCATCGACAGTGGAAATGTCACGGTTGACGTATGGATCTGAGAAGAGTTTCACATTGTTAGATATTTTTGGAAGCGCTGACAGACCGAGATGTGATAGAGAAAAGTTTGTGTGCTCTTGAGCTTACATCCACGATACAAAAGTCACACAGAATATCGAAGGCAGAGAAATTTAAGACACTTTTGTATGAACATCTCTTGAATAAAAATAACCTAGAAACACATCACAGCAGTAAAGCTAACAGGTGAGAAGAAAAATGTACCTGTTACTCTCTTAAACCTGCTCTGGTGCTAATATGTGCTGTGGCTGCACTCACAGAATCCCTTGCCTTATGCTTAAGTCGCTACATAAATTTCTTTAAGTGGACCTGCTACAAAACCAGACACAGACACACCTTCAGAGCACACACAGACCTGCATCCATAATTACAGAAAGCACACACAGCACTGCGCCGCTCAGCCTCGCTGAAGGGAATTTCTAAGAAATGTTTTCAGAGGAGCCACGCTGACAAACCTGCAGAGCGTCTACAGGCGGACGGGTTGTATTTTTAGCTGTGGCTACTTTCTCACTTCATTTCATTTACAGACAACAGAAAATACATATACTCTTTACTGTGCCTGTGGTTGTGGTGAAAGCTAGCTTTGTGCAGTGTTTACCAAGTGGATGTGTGTGTTGACTGGAAAGGTACAGTAAAGGGGGCGTGGGGGGCTTTGATATAGGTAGTTGTTGCATTTTCTCGTTGGTATTTAGAACAAAGTAACCCACTTCTTGATTGTCTGCCATATACTTTCTATAAATGTTTTCTTATCTATTTTTGTATCAATAATGGGGAAGAAATTGTGTCAAAGCAGTTAAATAGTGAATGTTAACCCACCTTATAACCCTGAGCAATACTATTCTGGATTGCTATTGTTTATTCTGTTATTGCATTTTATGTTTTAGAAGTGAAACTAACACATTTATGTCCTATAGTTCTGATCCTCTTTACATTTCCCTCTCTAAAACTAGAAAGGGATGTGATGGAGGCCTGCAGAGCTCATCTCAAAAGAAAGACTTTTCAGCTTTGATGCTTTTTAACAGTGTTAGAAGCACAGCCTTTACAGCACAACAGTGAAACATTTGTGTAAAAGATAGCTTGGCATGAGCTTACTTGTACATACGAGAGACTATAAGATTATTTGAAGCCAATATTGCCTGCTAAAAGTAAAAATCCATTCCTACATTCTTTTTTTTTATCAACCTGGACCATTTGATTTGACTTATTAAATGTGTTCTTGTGTCTCACAGTTCATTAACCCGCAGAAAAAGGAGTGATCTTGTTAAATCAACAGAAGGTGTGCAGGAATTTAACTAGATCTTACCCAAAGTGTGATCTCTTACCAGTGGGTGGGTGGGCATGACGGTGGCAGCCATGCTCGACAATTAAGACTATATCATCAGTGAAGAAGTAGATTTTTATGCATCTTGGATTTCTATCTGGATGACAGAGAAAACATATAGCAAGAGAGAACTGTGAAATTAAAATATGCACACTTTCCCTTGTGTGCCACAGATCCACTTTTAAAACGTCTAGATCTTACTACCAAACTATGGAAGCTAAAAAAGGCTGAATATTAAGATGTGAAATTTAATCACTATTCAATGTGAACACCACAAAATCTATAGAAACATTTTCATTTCATAAGATCTTTGGTTTAATCCCCCCCTCATTACATTTTTTTAGGAAATCATTTCAAGTTGTGCAACTGTACAATTTTTTAGGAAACCACAAATTCATTTAGAAAATTGTGTCCAGGTACGGGATAATGTACAGTGAACCGCTCATTATCGTGAAATAAAACCCAGCAGGGCAATGCAGGGTCCCAGCATAAAGTGGGGTCTAATTCCATTTTACAGAAATGATTTAATTGATTCAAATATGTTTTAGAGTCTCTGATCAAATGCATCCGTAGCAACGGGCTGCTATTCTTGAGATGACGCGTGCCATAATTGACCAATCAGAACTGAGTATTCAACAAAGCTGTGTAATAATTAATATATATCACACTAGAGGTTGTGATGTTGTACTGAATACGATGGGTGGTACTGGTTGTTATTCAGACATAGGCAAGAGGCTGCAAGTTAATCACCGCGTTGATGTTAACATTCTTGTGATTTGCGGTGTCAGCTTAGATTTTGCTCTTCTCTCAGAGGTTGGCGCTGAAGTTTCCAGGTTTCTCTCCTTACTTTCGTCCTCTTCTGAAAAGCATTCATAGTTTAATGTTATATGTGGACAAAATGTTCATAGATGCAAAGTTTGTTACAATTTAAGATGGATAAAAAATGTTAATGAAACAAACTAAAACACCTGTGAAGCGGAGTGATACATGTAGTTAAATGTGCACATGCCGTCATACATATATCAGCACTCATGGAACGGCTCTCGTTCAATCAAATTACTTGCTGTTGTATATTATAAAATAAAACTACGTTCAGGCTGCTCCAATTCAGCAGATCATCTTCAGACGGATCATTTTCGTCATTGTCATAGATTCTAACCGCAGAATTAAAACTTTTACACCTGGGCTCGATCAAACCTCTGTCGTATCAGGTTATGTCTTATCAGAGCCTTATCAAAGCCTGGAAACATTTGATCTATAGTTTCTATTTGAATTTGTGAACCTGAAATTTTGAAACTCAAACCACATACGTTAAATGAAGATGTTTCTTTCATCTTTTTAATTGAATTCATTATGGCCTTTCTTTTCTTCCATACTAAACACAAAGACCAGGAAGAACAACCTTCTAGCTCTTCGTCTTGCTAATCTTTCACAAGACGTGTTTCACTAATAATGTTTTTTAAAAACAATATGTCGATGCTTTGCAGTATTGTTTATTTATTTGTCTTTCAGTTTCTTGGCACATTTTAGAAAAAAAAATCTTCTGGTTTTAACTGGTGATTTTATTTTTCTCTTAGTTTGGAAACTACCTATGCCACAGACGGCATTGGTGCCTTACTGTTTTTCACTCAGCAACCTTGTGTCACAGTGTCTTAACGTACTTGTAAATGTACTTTTACTTCTGTAGTTCAGGTTGAGTTTGATTTGTAAAATGTCTTACAGATTGATTTATGATAGAGAGAATTTCTATGTGATGATATTATTGTTTAAAAAAGAGAAAAAAAAAGATGCTTGTGTTGGAGCCGTTTTTTCTATCGCATCTCCTCATGTATTTGTGTGTGTGTGTGTGTGTGTGTGTGTGTGTGTGTGTGTGTGTGTGTGTGTGTGTGTGTGTGTGTTAACATACCTTTAATCTGGAGCAGCTACACTCTAGATATGAACTAACCCAACTAATTTGTATCGTGTTGATCCATTTCACACTTTTGGCATGTTGCAGCTCAGCACCAGCATTGCCATAGAACGACCAACAGGGGGCGCAAACAAACCTTATTTGTCAGTGTTTAACATCAGTAATTTGAGTTATTTTCTTTAAAAATTAAAACTGGGAGAATTCATATGAGTCCTACAAAGTTTGTGTTGGAAAGCACATCGCCTGCAGCTCTCATGGGGAGTGTTAACTTGCACAGCTGAGGCTCATTTGCCCTGTAGCTACTGAACTGTTGAAAGTAAAGAAATATTCAAGGCCAACAAATGGTTTTGTATAAAAAATGGCATTAGTTCACATGTAGGTACAGACAGGTTTTTTTTTTTACACATTTTACGCTTCACCTTGTTTGTCTTCTTTTTAAGAAAGAGGAGATAAATCTCAAGGCATTTTAGGAAGCACGTATGAGCACTGTTTCCTCTTAGCTGATCATTTTGTCACACAGACACATAATAACTTCCAAGCCGTCGGTTTTTGTTCCACTCTGCAGGCTTTGCTGTGTTGTAGGTCTGACTGAATTGATGTCCCTGCTTTGTGTGATCTCGGCACATACCTTAATCATTTCTTTAGTCGTTTTAAGCTACTGGAAGGGGGGGAAAGGGTAAAGAGAGAGAAAACAAGATCAGAGATATAAGGGTTTTTTTTTTTTTAAATTAACTGTGTTCTCCAGCACATTCCACAGCTGAACACAGAACAAAGCGCTCAGGGGGAGAAATGCTGGAAAATAAGATTCAGTGGCTGCTGTGCTGAATCAAAGGGGAAATGCATGACAGATGAGAGAGGCTTGCTCCCTCCCCTCTCTTTGTCGGTCACATCCCTGCAGAGGAGATCTCCAACACACAACCAGTCTAAAAAAGTGTTAGATTGCATTCAGATGCTGTAGGAAATTTCACAATTATGTATTCAGTGCACAGGACCAAACAAAGCAGCATTCATGTGACATTTCGGGGACAAACACAGAGGTAAAGCAGGTAAAACCGGTGATTTGGGGGGTTGTTGATGGCTTGATGGCAGTAATTGGGTGTACAAATATGACAACTTCTATAAAACAATTAACTGATTAGCCCTTGACATGAAAATAACTCATTCATTTAATCCAATCACAATTGACTGACAGAAAATTAAGCAGAATATATTTAAAAACTAGTTAATCGTCAACATTGATTACACAAAAATACCAAATATTTCATGTTCCCAGGTTCTCAAATGAGAAAAATGGACTGCATGTCAAATTTATTTTGGTTTTGAATTGATGGCCGGACAAAACTAGACATTCTTGTCTTTTCACAGATCACACTGTTAATTATTTAATCGATTAGAATTTTTTTCCATAACTGTTTATCCTCATCAGGGTCACATGGAGGCTGGGGCCAAACCCAGCTGGCATAGGGCGAGAGGTGGAGCACACCCCGGTCAAGTCACCAGTTTCTCACAGGTCTGATACTTAGAGACAAACAACCATCACACTCACACTCACATTCACACCTACGGCCAATTTTGAGTCACCAATTAATCTGTTGTGTAAGTGCATGTCTTTGGACTGTGGGAGGAAGCTCCAAACTCCACACAGAAAAGGCCAGGAAAAAAACCTGTGAGGCGGCAGGGCTAACCAATATTCAGCATGTTAATCGATAATTTAAAAATAATACCAGATGCTGTCTTAATTTTTCGATCAATTGGTTTGATTTCTGGAAAGTGACAGCTGGAAAGGTGGACAGGAATTTCAGGGGTAAGGGACGGGGGATGACATGCAGCAAGGGTCCCCCAGGCTGGCATCAAAACCCTTGTGGCTGCAGTAAGGACTTGATACACAATGACAATAAAGATTGGACAGAGCCTGAGTGCATTTCTAAGGCACTGAAGCTGCAAAAATGCACTGCTGGCCACCGCCATGTTGGATATACTGCTTCTTCTCCTGGCTAATTTCAATATCTGCAAAGATGTGGATCAGTGGTAGACCCGAGGCAGGTCTAGTGATACCTGGGTGCTCTAATAAGTCATCTGTAATGGAATTTACCTGTCAGTCAATTAGTCACATTGTTAATTATGTGTAACTTTAGGCCTTAATATCATCTGAACGGATAAGTTAAAAAAAATCCACCCCCCTCACAGTTGTCAACCAAAACTATTTTCTGTACCAGGCTGTAAACATGTTTATTTCTGCTGTCAAGTTGGGCATTTTAATACGGCCACTTATGGAGACTGACTCACTTCTTCAGCCTGTCTCTGGGAATTACAGTTTTGAGCACTTCCACATTGGCTTCATTTCCCAGGCTGCCATTTGTTGGTACATGGAGTACACGCTCTTCCAGGTGAACTACCGGGATGCCCCTTCCACAGTTTTAACGTGAAGATTTGCTACTCATCTTGTGTCATGATAAAATAAATATCAGTTTCTCATGATAACATTTAGTTTTTTTTTTAACCAAATCAACAGGAGCATCCGTTCAATAAGTCACTCACTCACAACTTGAGAACCAAGACAGTGGAGAGATTTCCGAGCGGTCCCTGAACTCCTCGGCAGTAGTTTACTGGAGGGGATGGAGCTGCGACGCTGGTGTTGTTTTCTCCGCCACACATTCATGTGAACTGTCAACCCAGCCGGAACGACGTGAGCTTCTCGGGACCTTCTGCATGGGGGAAACCACCCTGAATGGACTTACACCACCGCCACACAGCCGAAAGAACCTACAAATAATAATAATTCTAATAACAACAACGTTTTTTTAAATATATATATGTTTCATTGAGGAAAAGAAAAACAGCTGTTTATATTTACCACCGTGGAGAGCGCGCGGGAATGATGCTTCGCGCGGGTGGAGTGAGAGAAACGCGCGCGCTTAATGATTAGTATTTAGACAAGTAGCTAATTAACTAGTAATTACATAAGTGGTATTTAAACCGGCGGTGTGGTTCAAGCGTGTCTGCTTCTGTCGGCTAAAATTAGAACAACGCGCTGCCAGCCGAGGACACGGTAATATTTATTCAGTAGGACTTTTTTTTTTTTCTCCATTTTTCATCCACGCAGCTTGGATTTCAGTCGTTATCACAAAGCAAGTGTGGAGCCGAGGACGAGGTCAAAACAATTCAAGACAGGTAAGCCAACTCTGTGCTCAGCTATATGTTTCACCCTGTGAGTATTTTAGTTTGTTGGTAGTAAGTAAAAGTGTGTAATGACACCTATTTTTAAAGCTCACTTAAAAAAAATAATAATAATAATAATGTGTGTGCTTTTGTCTGATGATGCAGTAATTAAAATCTTTTTTTTTTAATTGTTCATATTGCCATTCAGTGAGGTTAGCCTGGGATGTAAACAATAAGTTAAGATTTTTTTTTTTGATTAAATAATTTATTTAGAGCTTATTTCAGAATTTTAATCACACAAAGTCACTGATTACAACTTAAAAATCACAAGACAATAATGTAGCGACCTAAAATGTTTTTAGGTAATTCTTGATTTTCCATCCAAAGTGGTTAATCCACTTGAACTGAACTGGATAAACATGTAGTAGGATAATTAGATGTGATCCTGCAGGATTAATGATAAACAGGGCGGTCAATAGCTCAGTGGTATGACATGACAGAGACCCTGGTTTAACACATTACGCAGGCTGACATAACCAGCCACCCTCCTGGCATCCATCCAGCCTCACTTCATTATTTTGTGGGGACTGCTTCTTGGCTGCAAATCCTGAAGCGGCGGTTGCCTGTATTACTGCTGCCGCCTGAAAGGAAAGTGCTGCTGGTGGTGGTGGTGGTGAGGGGGTTAGACGATTTAGCTGAATTCTGAGCTCCTGTTGTAATTCTCTCCTTGATGTCATTTCTGTGCTGCCGTAGACTTAGTGTCACAAGAATCCACACGCTCAGAGTGGACCATTAACACCCTGTTGGCCCCAGAGAGGATTAAAAGAAATTAAAACATTGCAAGTCCTGTGGTGTCAAGGCAATAAATATACACCATCTCCCCCCTCGCCCCCTGTCTCTTTTCTTTATCTGCTGTTTTGGTGAAAGAAAAGCTTCGAGCACAGTGGGTTGGTAATAGGGTTGGATGCGCTTCACCTCCACTCACTGCCAACAACATCCGGAGTCACTTGCCAGAAATTCCACCTTTGCTATTTGTTTCCCTTGGAGGGAAAAGTGTGTTATGTGGAATATAGTGAGGCACGCAACAGGGAGGAACATCCAGCTCAGATTAAACTAGCAGACCAGAGAAGTGAGGCCATAACAAGAGGAAGCGCTCTGGCTTTTGCAAAGCATGGTGGACGGGTTCCTGGCGTCTAGCGTGGGCAAGTCCGATGCCAGATTCCTCCTCTTTGCCGCCTGCCAAAGTCCTCCACCCCGTCGTCTTTATCAAAAGCCCTCGCTGCGATTCCCCTCATCCAGTGTCACGGCGCTATCAATCATATCTTGCTCTCAGCAGACTCTTCTGCTCATTAAGGATGTGAACCTGTAGGTAGCCTGCAGCCCCCCTAGCCATTCATCTCTCTCAGCAGGGCGCAGAGACTCACATCTGGAGCAGCATTTCAAAACATGGCTCTTAGCAGACATGTAGTGCGCGCTAAAGGAGATGCGATACATTTTTAAAGGCTGCCTTTCAGCAGACGTGGTGCCAAGCATAAAATTAACAGCACTTGAGGTGTGTTGTTCTGACACAGACCCGGAATGGTTTGTAATTTGTCACAGAAAGCAGGTGCAGTAGAAAATATACATTACAGTAAAAGGGAAAGTTGAGATTTGAGTTGAGCTGAAAGACAGAAATGCTAATGGAACGTCATAGGCGATGATAGTTGGCAAGAAATGGACTGGCTTCACATCTCATTCCCTTTGTCCCTCTCTTTCTTCGCTCTGTTTTGTGCAAACGGTCTCAGCCAAGACAAGTTGAGCTGCTTTAGTGTGTGTGTGTGTGTGTGTGTGTGAGGACAGCAGGGTGTAGCCCCAGACTTCTTTTTTCCCCTCAGGCACCGCTTCCCCATCATGAATAAGCCTTTGTGCTCCAGAAAGACCCACAACTAAGGTGGACAACTTGAGAGGGAGAAGGAGAACACATATTTGTTTGTGGAAAAATAGAGGAAGGTGTGACATGACATTTATTTATAGCTCAGACCTTATGACTTCACCGTCACCGCAAAAAAAAAAAAAAACTAAACACGAATTCAGCCTGATATCCTACCTCTGAAAACCATGCAGCACTAATGCGTAGTCCTTTATGAATTCAGAACAGTGATTTATTTAGACGAGACAGAATTAATGCAACAAACGGTGGTTTAAAGTCTCACATTCCAGGAGCTAAAACTAACACTCAATTAAGTTTCTTCCTCCAGTATCAAATAACAGCGATTGGTATTATACTGCAATGTGACAAACAAGTGTTTTTTCTTGATAAACACATACCGATGCCCTTGTCCGTCTTTAATGTGCTGCATCCACCTCTGGGAGCGTGACAGTGACGTATACCCACAGACCCCTGGCCTGTTAACCCTCACCGCCACAACAAGCCGTCCCCAGATAATTCCTAATGCAGCGCCGTATACAGCGGCCCTGTCACAACACACGTGTCACCGCTCAGCGAGAAGAGTGCGGGGATGAAAATCCCTGAAGGCCCTGAACCCAGTTTAGTCACGCCACCGTGGCCAAGACGACCCTTCACCAACTGCAAGCTGCTCTCATCATTCCTGACAGGCTGCAAGCCGGCACAAACACAATCTAAGATGTTAGCAGTGAAAAAAAGAAAGAGAGAAAATACCGACATAGCACATCGTGAGTGGAAGGAGTTATATTCAGCCGACATCCTATCCCTGAATAGTCTTAAATAATGAGACTTTTATATCGACAGATGGAGTGAAGCCTCGTCTGTGTCTACCATGTTGAATCAGTGTTTCTACAGCAGCCCAGAAGGGACAAACCAAAAGCTGGCTCTACATAGGACCTGTTTTTCTTGAGTTTGACAGCCACTGTAGTTTCTCCTTCATGCTTGAAATGATTCAAGTTGCAACCTGCAATTTCACCACTAGATGCCACTAAATTCTACACACTGGACCTTTAACTCATAAAATAAAACAATAACATGATGTACATAAAGTTATTTCTATCTTTGTATTGGCCAAACTGAATGGAAAAGTCGGGCAAATGCTTCTATTTGATGAGAAAGAGTAAATATCATCAGCATAACATATGATGCCATGTGTATATAGAGATTGGCAACATGGCAGAAAAAGACATGCATCCAAATGTATTCATTTATTTATCGTCATTTAAATTAAGTCCACCTTAAAATTCCCATGTATTGATTGAAAATTTTAAAAAGTGAAAAGCCGCAAACAGAAAATCTAAACAATACACAAAATATGATAGTTCTCACAGTGTGGTACAAGTACCACTGGTGGTACGCTTATCTGGTTAAGTCCTTACATGCCCTGCAGTGCGTACATCACCTGTATCATGTCTAACATATTGAAAAACCTACCTCTAGTTGGGCGTGACTGATCCACTTCCAGTCAGAGCTGTAAGTAGCTGTGTTGCAGCACATTGTTAGAACAATCTCATCGAATGTCTTCTTTATGAATAATAATGTTCCAGGCACTCTGGCTCAAATAAATATGTATATTAGCAGAGGTGAAAACATGGAAAGCAGTGAAAATAACCCAAGATATCAAAACAAATTGGACCTTTATTAAGCCTGGAACAATGTTTTGCCATCATGTGCATACATAACTGGATGTAACGTACTGTGCGCACAAAGAGGCAAGTATTGTGTCACATTTATAACCAGCCCCCAGACCTGCAGCTGGTTTAGTCCCTTTCTTCTCACAGCGGAGGGAGCCAGGCTGTGTAACACTAATCTAAATCAGGGTTTTACGTTAAGCACACTTTGTCTCTAATGCTACGCAAAATTCCTGCTGTGTATCAGGATCTGATGTCACACACAGACACATCTGTAAAGGAGGAGACCTACTTGTAGACATTGATCCTGAATATTAAAGATGTTCTGTGTGCGTGTGTGTGTGTGAGAGAGAGAGAGAGTCCAAAAAACATAGGTTTTGTGTTTTTGCATTGATTTTTCTGAACATGCCTCTGCAAACCATCTTCATGCTTTTTATGTATAATTTGCCCAGCGTGGCTGTTCTTAGTGACCGCAGTCCACTCTCCCAGCAGGAGGCTAATTACTTGCTATTTGAGTGTCTCAATTTTTGATTCATGGCGAACAGCTCGCTTGTTGTTGCTACTCTGAAGGAAAAGGATGTCATGACACCTATTATCTATTCTCTATCTGTTCTCTCGCGCGCTTATGCCAGCACTCGCACACTCTCCACCCACACGCCAACAGGCATATTGATGGGATATATCATGTTCATATTCAGAGGAAGTGGGCTGCGTCTTGGCTCAGAGTTCTCAGTTACATTATGATGATCAACATCAGATGATCTTCATGGACTTTATTTGTC
Source organism: Collichthys lucidus (assembly GCA_004119915.2). NCBI lineage: Eukaryota > Metazoa > Chordata > Actinopteri > Sciaenidae > Collichthys > Collichthys lucidus. The sequence continues at coordinate 12,809,690 of CM014095.1, forward strand.
ATCAGTCTGCTTTCATTTAATAAAATCCTTTTGTTTAATAACCTTTAAAATCTGGTTTTATGTTACTTCCTTTTCATACCCCTTATCTGGTCGTAACAATTGGTGTTTACCTGCAGATTTCATCTTATATCTGGATTGTGACTGAATTCACATTATACATTATATATAGATTACAGCCTTAATAGAGTTAACTTTGACGATCAGAGTATGACTGATTCAGTCCAATTCTCTCTGATATTGAAAATGAGTAAAAAAAATGTGGATATTAATTTATGGGCTAATATTCTTCATGTAAGCACACATTTTTTTTTTTTTGGCAATGATTTTTGCAGATATTTTTTATGAAACACTGACCAAGGTACCAAATATCACAACAGTAAACTTCACTGGGAATTTAATAATTATAAATATTTACACATAAAAAAAGCACAGATAGACCATAATGCATAGTTTGAGATGAGCCAGGCATCTTTTCCAGCATTATAAAAAAATAACATAAAGAAATTCGAGTAATATCTGCAAGTGAACATACCTGCATGCTGTGAGCGTGGGAGGGTTTTGCGGTGATGTGCATTCAGAGCAATCTTTTCTGACCTTGCAGCACTGTAGAACCCCCCTTTCAAAAGGTATTCTTTTATTCATTTACAGTACAGCACAGTCAACATCAGGTACAGAATGCGTCCGTGCAGTAATGTAACAATGTTTTTGACTGCAAAGCATCACTAAAGATAGAAGTGTGACACTAAAAGAGGAACAGAAGACAAAAAGTCGATGTAAATATTCAGATTTGGTTTTTTTTTACGACCAAAATAAAAAGTCAAATACTTTATGAAACAGCTTTAATAAAAAAATATATAAATGAAAGAAAAATATGTAGCAAAAAAACATCAAAGCACTGTGACTGTTTAAAACATAAAGAGGACACAGAGATTTGTAGTTTTGTGCTTGTTAAACTTGAACAGGACATTTAATGAACTGTGAAATTGCCATCAGATAGCAGTTGCACTCTTTTAATTAGAGTCCGACCGATGCTGAATTATTGAAACCACTATTTAAAAAATAAAAACAACAATATATATCAGGCATTATTCATTTGTGTGTTTTTTAAAGAATTGTGAACTTGATACGTAAGAGATGAACATGTTACAGTTTAGAAACTCTAAATGACCTCAGCAATATCTTTACCTTGGCTCGCATCATTGTTGAGTTTCCTTCTTTGTTATTTATATATTATTGTACCAAATCTTTATGATTTTCAGTGTAATCTTGCACAATTACACCAATATTTCCCTTTTTATTTGAATCTTTCCAAGTAGATTTCAGTCACTGCTGGATGTATTTCAGGAGAAAAAGGAGGATCACAGTGATGCAACTGACCAGGTAGCATTATACTCAACAGGTACTCCACATGTGACGGATATCAATGGCCCTGTCCCTGTCGAATCAGCTCACCATTTAGTCTCTGTGTGAACAGAGGTGGCAGGTGTCAAACTAAAGCAGGAATGCAGGAGAGCAGGGAAGGCAGCAGCAGCACTCCAGTTTTTTCCTCTTCCAGTGAGATTCAAAGTGCCTGCTGTGAGATCACAGAGCTCAGAGGAAGCTTGCTGCTGAAGCTCCTGTCAGGGCAACCACAGGCAGCTCTTTCAGGGCTACGCCCACTTATCCTCTCACTGTGGAGATGTATTGCACAGATTTGGTCCACCACACAAACTGTCACTGTAAACACACACACTGACACACACACACACACACCTGCCTGTATCTGTACAGGGATAAGTACTGACATACACAAGGGCTGACAGTGACAAGAGCTGACATTGTCAAGAGTGACTTATGAAAAGGATTTTTCTCACTTTGTTCATATGCACATGGTTACTGCCAGCTCCCTCCCCAGGGCTCTATACATATGGAATAAATTTCAGTTGACTTCTCTGCCAAGCTGCAACCTCCGTTGGCCATTTCGTGTTAACTGTCTCACCAGTGAAAAGAGCTGTAAGGCGGCATGGCACATGGTTCAAAACGCACTGCACTGTTATGCATTAAAACCATGCCTTCACATTGTCATCAAGTCAAAGCTGACGCACATACATTACACATTAAAAAAAAAAAACTCTTTAAACCTCTTTGGGAGTTCAAATGGCCTGAGAAACCATCCGATTCTCTGCAAAGATGGCTCGCATTAGTGCTGCGAGTTGCATGTCGCAATTCAGAGCTGTTATCATCTTAATTTCATAATCACAGTTCATTTGCAGATAATAATCAACTTTATATCTGCTAAAAAACCCTATCCTCGACCCTCCTTTTGTTTCCTTTACTCACAAACAGTAACAATCATGACATAGCCAGTGGAGAAAAATGTTATTGGCAGAACATAAGAAAGGAAATTGCTGTCCAGTCGTCTGAAAATGTTCCGGTTTAAACCAGATGATAAGTACATATTCTTACAAGCTGCTGCTAATTTTACTGCAACATAAAAGAGAAAAAGTGCTACATTTTTACAATAACTGTTGCTTCAACAGCAGACTTTCCCCTCAGACAGTAAACATAAACGCACATTCAGTGTGGGTATGCACATTCTTAGTCTTTATTTAATTTGTGTTCTTCATACTCTGGGTGTGTGCTCATGTCGTTTGCGGTAATGGAATATGGCAGAACAAAATCTCACCAACACGCTCATGTCCTCCGCAGAATTCCCAGTTCCACAATTCATCTGCTTGATTCTTTGCAGTTGTTAAGTCATGACATATTGCATGCTTGTGTGTGCTGTGAAGACCCTCTCAGGCGGTCTGGGATCTGTTTTGATGTGAAAACCACAGACATGAACTCTTTTCGCTGCTATCTGTTCCCCTAAGGCTCGGAAACACTTGGTAAAAACCTGGCCAAAAGAACAGGGAGTAAACACGTAACACGCACACACACACACACACACACACACTGATAGAGTGTACGCTCACACAAACACATGCTGGATCGATTAGCATTTTTGAGGCAGCAAAGAAAAGAAAGAGAGCACAAAGTTTATTAGAGGCATGTTTCATACTTCCCCAGAATCACTGAACAAATTAAATCTTTTCTTATTTTTGGCTGAAAAATAATTCCTTTTTTAATGTTTTTTTTTGTCTTTATATTGTATTAAATGTAGGCTGAAAGTAAGCGGAAACCTCAAACACCGTCAGGCTGCTTATTTTTCAGATAGATTTTTGACACAGGTGAAGGTTTGCAAAGCGGAGGGTCATATTTTACACACCTTAATAACATAAATGCCTGCGACCAGAGGCAGCACTGCGTTCATCGTAAAACCTGCTATTGATATTGTGAAGCAATTGTGGCTACAAAATGTACAGTAAAAACAAGTTGGTGCTGGTGGGGATACAGTCCTTACATCTAAGACCTACACTAGGGGGGATGCATGTGCATAAAATTGGCTACGCTTTGAAAGGAAAACATGAAAACTGTAAACAGCTAGATTTATTTTATGTGTTGCAGATCACACTTTTTACCAATCAATCAGCCAGGCCAGTACATGGACCAGTGTTAGCTTATTGCTAAAGCTGATATATTTGTATCTGTGTATATGCTATTATGTTATATCTATGATGCCAAATTGGGTCATATTAACATTATTTTGTTCAATGTCAGTATCAGCTTCAAAAATCCTTTTCACAATAACATGCTTATGTTGTCTACTGATGACAAATAGACATGAGATTGAATTAAATTATATTCAAACATACAATGAATGATACCAAAATACAAATAATGACCATTTGTTAAACCCCACCCTGTAATTACTGTCGCTATGCCTGTCAAGTTCAATGACAGAGTCTGAGTAACGTCACCCGTAGGTTGTATAGTGGATGTACTGCTAATCTAAATATTGGCAAAGATGTGCGTCATTGGCGGAACCGAAGTGGTCCGAATGACGCCTGGTCAGTCAAGCAGTCACGCTGTTAAGTATGTATAACTTTAAGACTTAATATAATTTTAATGAGTAAGTTAAAAAAAAAAGGAATTTGTCATGAACAGTGAAATTAACTATGTTGTAAGCATGTTTATTTCTGCTGTAGAGTTAAACATTTTAATACGGCCACTTATGGAGATTGACTCACTTCTGCAACCTGTCTCAAGCAACCACTCGAGGAATTACAGTTTTTAGCTCTACCGCATTGGCTTCATTTCCCAACACCAGAGGCTGCCCATGGTCATGGTTAAATTCTCACACTGCAAGGTGCAGTTAGCAAAGATGAAGGTTGTCGATTTAACAACATTATTATTAATATTGGAAACGCAAGGTCCCTGAGTCAGCAATAGACAAAAGCAGGCCTCTCTTTTTTAGATAGTGGCGTGAAATATTAAAAAAATAATGAAATATGATGAATTTATTAAATATATATGAAATCTAAAGATAATATAAAAATCTGCTATCTTATAAGCTAACCACCGTGGCTGTCAAGTGTCAAAAACTGCAGTTCCTCAAGGCTGACTACAGAATGCGTTATGCGTATGTTCACAGCCCGGTACAAAAAACGCTTTGGTCGCGATAGCTTATTTCCTCTTTATGACAACTGTACTGCAGCTGATTTTTAATTTAATTTTATTATATTTAGGCTTAAAGTTTCATTATTAAGGGCATGGCCTCTTTGATTGACAGGTGCGTTGTTTGAACACACCCAGACTTCATTCAGCCCACCTCTGCTCCACCCAACCGATGCCCATTTTTGGATTAGCTGGGAGCTGGCAGAGATATTTTATACTCTCTATGAAGATGACACATTTAATTTTAACAATGTGTGGGTAACACAGCATTTAAGGCATGTGCCACCTTCAGTTTAGTTGAGGGAAGCTAAAATGGAGATCCTTTTAAGTTTGTCTCTGTTGTTGTTGCTCAGAGCTTCTTCTTCCAGTGCCACGTTTTTCTCCACATCTGCCAGTGATGAGTTTCATCCAGAGGTCACTGCTGCACACCTGTTTCTTTAGATTTCCTCTTGAAATGAGGACGGAGTTGTGTGGGTGCTCCTCTATGCGCTGATGTTTCTATGCAGATGTTATTACTTAAACAACACCAGAACCTGAATCTACAATAGGAAACCAAAGACACCGGTTATTATTAGACTGTAAATGTCAAAGATGGCCTTGTTTGAGAAAGACAAACACCCACACAATATGTGTGGAAATCCTGAATCTGACATTAGTACCTCAGCTGACTGTCGTTGGCCTAAGCTGACTTTCCTTCCAAAATATTTAAGGACACTACAAGCTGTGCATGTCTGAGTGTGTGCCCCTGTCTATCTCAGCACTGGAGGGAGGGAGTCAATCACAGCAGCAGAAATCATCCCTGCGGGCGATCTGTCTCCACTCATGACAAGGCTCCTAAGGCACTTATCTTTCCCTTCTCTGACTCATTCTATCCATCCATCCCTCAGCCCTCGCTCCACCTCTCCCCATTCTCTCTTTCCATTCTCCATCATTCTCTGTCTCCCTCCCACAGTTTGTCTCGTGCCCCGGCACTGCAATTAACTTCTCATCATCAAAGGGTGTAATGAAAAAGAAGGCGAGATAGAGAGTCAGACAGAGGTAGAGAAGCTGTGAGAGAGGGAAGATAAGAGGGATGAAGCCGGAGGAGAACGAACAGAGGCGAAGGGGCGTCTCGCGCGTGCACTTGCACTCGCACATACGTGCACACACTCGCAGATTTCTTTCTTTCTTTCTTTTTTTCGCCCTCGCTCAAACACACAATCTGTTAAACACAATCACACACACGCAGCCAGCGCTTGCTTTCAATCACTCTCACATTCCTGCGAGATGCAGACAGAAACAGAGAAAGGGAGAAATAGAGGTATGATATACCCCCAGGAGATTTTTTCTCTCCACGTTCCTTGTTTTTATTCCTCAACCCTCCATTTCTCCTTTCTCCTTTCACAGACACACACACTTCTTCACACTGTCACCCCCTCCTCTCCCTCCTCCTCCTCCTCCTCCTCCTTTTCTTTGAAGAACAAGAAGTATTGCTGTACATGTAGGGAAGCTGCTCGGTCCATATTCTCATTGTTTTGTTTTTTTTGTTTTTTTGCTTCTTCTTATTCACCCCCCCCCAGTTCAGAGAGCTGTCAACTGTGACCGCTGTTGAAAGGATGTCAGCGAGAAACATAGGGGGGGAGAGAGACACGGAGAGAGAGAGTGGTGGGGGTGAGAGAGGCGGTAAAGGAGGGGTGGATGTTTAGATGAAGGTCCCTACAGAGGGCAGAGGGAGTGATGGCGTGCTTGTTTCTTTATGCCCGAGCAAACGTAGCAACAACAGCAGTGAGGCGAGGTGATGGAGAGGAAAACAGCTCAGAGGGGACATGAGAGGGGCCAAAGCTGCTAATTAACCATGGCACTAGCACTCGATAACAGTGACATAATTGGCCCTAGTTGGTGGTCCTTGGCGAGGGGGGAGGCCTCAGCAGTGGAATCTAGCTCACACAAATCTGGTTTGATTCTGACAACGCGTTATGAAATGTGAATAATCCATAATGCAACACGATGGATTGTGACCAAAACAGTATAGCTGAGTTGCAGGCTGCAGAGAGAAGAAAATCTAATGTCTTTCAGCAGGATCCTCCCTTCAGTCCTTCCAGACGCATAAACATCAGAATTTGTTGGTGAATCGTGAAAGTAAGCTGCACAGTAACTTGTCTCCCTCCCAATTTTTAATTTTGTGGTATTTTTCTACAACTTCATAACCCCACTGCCCCCCAAAAATCTCCTTTTGTTAAATAAATTTAGCTGGCTACATACTCAACCTGCAAACTACCAAACATAGTAGTAATCTGATCAGGTACGTGTGAGTACTGTATGCCTGACAGATGCTGAGCAAGGTAAGAGTTAAGACCCCACTTGGAAGTTCTTGTGCGTATAGATGCAAGCTTGGCTATGTCTAGTTGTCCTGCCATGTAACGTAATGTATGGCAATGCAACCACTCTTAGTCTGTCCTCTGGGAAGTTTGTCCCAACAAGACAGGTCCAGCAGTAACAAGGACCTGCAAACCCCTCCACTATCATAGTGGTGTCAATTCACAGGGGGATCTTGTTCATGAGTGAGGATAAAGTGGAGCATAAAATTGGATTGATGCAGTACTTGCAGCATTGCAGGCTTTGGTCTGAACTGTTGCAGTCGACTGTTGATATTAAAGCATGCCCATTGTACCCTTAAAACATATGAAATGTAATGTTTCTCTATGTAATCCATTACTCCCTGGGGCTGGCTAGATGTGTTTTGGTAAGCGCAGCACTGCCTCAGGTGATGTTTCACTGGCTTTAGGTGTGTCTGATTAGTCAGTTAAAAGCAAACACTTGAAAAACAGCACACAGAAATAAAACTGTTCATCCAAGCAAAGCGGGGAGCTTATTGAAGCGGACATTTTAATCAGCTACCCAACAGGGGTGAGGTTGAGATGGTGTCGCCTCAGTTTGATCTGTCAAGATGGGTTGTGGGCGATGATATCTGTTCATGTGGGCAGGCAGAGGAGGGGCAGGTCCGAAACAGCTGGCTTTGCATTCTGCATGAAGGGGAGGAATCAACAGCAAACCAAATGACAGCCATTCACTGTGATCAAAAGGACGATACAGTTTCCCCCCTCGGATTCAAAGAATCACAGACAAACTCTCAGGACGCTCAGTGTCTTCACAGTAGGGCTCTGTTTTCGGATTGAAAAAAAAGCTCAGTTGGCAGACTAGTACTACTCGCTGCCAAGCAATGTGCTGGCCTCATGTTTCTTCTTATCTGTATCACTTTCAGTTAACATAAGGTGACATGGCTTCATAGTATTATTTGTATTATGTGGAAACTGACAAAAAATTGACATGAATAAACTCAAATACAGAATGTGCTTTGCCTGTTTGATAGTCATAGTTCATTTGCCTTTGTGCACCAGACTCATTGGCACCGCGCACATCTTCTTTGCTTTCTAGATTATTGTGGTGTTGACACAGCTTCCCAGTGTGATTCCAGTGCGCGGGATCCATCTCTCTGAACAAATTGGTGTCAAACATCTCGCTAGACTCTTCTATCAACTAATCAATAGATAATTCATGGTGTGAGTGGGTGTCATCTCTCCATCTGTGTCCCACTTGTTTCAGTACCACGCATATCACGGAGTCGCCAGCCATCTGTCAATTTCTTAGTGCTCACCATTATTGTCATTCGGATTTGTCATGCCGCTTGCAGGTTACTCCTCCACACCGACGTATTTGCCAGTATCATAGAGAAACATCTTGTTAACATTTTCCACATCATCAGGAAAGCATATGCAGAATACTCGACAGATTTATGGAGGTAACGTGTCCGTGAATAATTTGCAAGCTTGGATCGAGATAGGGAGTATTATTTGACAAAATATTAAGAGATCACCTCGGTTTATCATTATTTTACAGATTTCATTCATCTACTGTTTGACTAGCTTTGTTGCTTATTTGTTCCAATCTGCATTTTCCAGACAGGAATCCGAGAGAGAGATGACCCTAGTTTTGTCCATGAATCCTTTCCTGGACCCAGAGGGAGACCCTCCACTCTCCACATACCAGCCCATATGGGAATCGGAGCGTTGCACTAAGACCTGCCTATCGAACCCTGCCCCACCACGCAACTCTGAAGAACAATTTACGCAAGGTACGAACACGAAGCACAGATGTTTGTCAATTCATTCATTGATTTCAGCTTGATTTCATCTGGTCCACAGAGTTATTTGAAAAGTTTTTTCACCACATGCTCAGTTTTGAGATCTGTCCAAACCATCTGTCATGGTCCTTCCTGTCATTCCCTTTACTTTTCTAAGCTACATGCACTCCATCAGTCAAAATGATTTGTGTGTATTTAAACATGCTGTGCTACCAAGGCAGATGCTAATGATGTGTAGATCAATCAACTAATCAACATGGTAGCAGGTCAGCAGTAAGTGCTCCTGCTTTCATTATATTTTCCGTGTCAAGAGTTAATTTCTTTTGTATAAATTATGACGATGTCGACAGTTGAACAGTCATTATAGTTTTTAAATGAGTTACCATAGAAACTTGTTCTCTCAGAATAGCCTGCTGCCGATTAGAGTACTTACTATGAGGCTCGGGTTCAGCTCAGACTGAACCTGGCTGTCTGTTAACTGGTAAGATCTGATCTTAAATTTACAGCATTTTCATATACAGTATGTCATTACAGTGCCTTTAAATAATGGATCATAAAGTATAAAATCCACATTGATGAACATGAAATAATCCTAATAATACAGATAGCTGTTACATGAGAAGAAACGAGACTCTAAATGCGGGTTTTCACTTATAATTCATTGTGCTATGCCTCAGAATAAAAAAACATTTTTGTATGTGTAGTAATGTTTACTTTCTCTCATGTCCAAGATTTGGAGACATTGCAAATGGTTTATGGTATTTTTTTCTGTTTGCAGAAACCCATTGCAGGCGTGTTCCTGATCACGTCTCGGTATCAAGGATTGCATACTTCAAGAGGAAGTTTGTTGATGATGACGATGAGCCCCCCTTCAGTTTCAGGACATACTGCCAGACTGTAAGTATTGACACACTCAAATTATTATATTCAGAGCACAGTGTATAAAGACTACATCCAATTTACTCTACGGGTGATTGGACAAATAAATTGGCTCTCGGAAATTGGCCATTAACTCTATTTTCAGTTCGGTTTTTCTTGGGTGATTTCTTTAATTTTGTTTTACTAATTTAATTGTCTGTCTGTGAAGTTAACAAGAAAATTAAGCTAGTCTTAGTTTGGTAAACTTGAATTCAAAGGTTGATAGAGCCCCTAGACACCCAATCCTAATACAATCATAAATGTTTTTCATTGTCTTGAAGTAATTTGAACAATGGTACAAAGACTGTCACTGTGTCCATAATCACTATTGAATCAATATCCTTCAGGTTGCTCCAGTACTGGAGGAGCGCGCCCATGTTCTGCGCCTCTCCCTAGAGAAGATGCGATTCATCGATGATCCTGAGGCCTTCCTCCGACGCTCTGTCCTTGTTAACAATCTCCTTCGGCGCCTGCGAGCTGAGATCCTGCTCCAGAGTACTGACTGGTGCTTCCCACCAAACCCAGCATTTACGACCGGCCCCTGCGTCCCGCCACCCAGCACTAATCCCACTCACCAGGCACTCCACGGAACAGTACCCACCCGGATCTGCTTAGCACCCCAAGCCGGACCGCCCTTCCGAAAGCGTTTCCGGATGGTCCGTGGAGGACAGGGGGATCTACGCCCTGACTGTGCCCAGACATGCTGCTGCATCTATGCAGCGGCAGCTGCTGCAGGACACTACCTCCACCTTCCGTTCTCCATGTATGATGCAGCACTCACTACCTGTCCGTCCACACCACACTCCTCCTCTTTTTTTCAGCTAGCTAACCACAGTAAGTTAGGTCTGACAGTGGCCGTCGAAGAGCATGATGACGAGGATGAAGATGCTGAGGAAGAGGAGGAAAATGACGAAGAAGAAGAAGAGAGAGAAGAGGAGGAGGAAGAAGAAGAAGATGAAATAAGACAAGCTGGTCCTTCCCTTGATGTTGTTAAGGACAAGTCAAGCCAGAAAAGTAGGACTAGGACCTTGCTGGGTCATGTACGCACAAGGACAGAAGAGGACAGCTGCATGACAGATAGGGTAGAAGAGGAGGAGGAGGGGGAGGAAGAGGATGAGGAGGAAGAGGAAGAGGAGGAGGAGGAAGAGGAGCAAGTTGTGAGACCTTGTCAATGGGACTCTACCACCACAGAAAGGGAGCTGCACAAGGTCAGCTTTTGGCACCGCAGGGCTCATAGACAATAGAAATCATTTACATCTGTTAGAACAAAAATGTAATGATGACAATAACTGTCATCAGTTGAAGATTATTTCTTCTCATAGCAGATGAAGAGTTACGTACACTATTGTAATGCCAAGTCAGCTTTATTTTAATGGTTTAATATACTCAAGGGTGGCACACAAGACAAACACCATTCAACTGTATTGCTAGCGTTAAGGTCAGATAAAAAAAAGGAAAAAATAAGACATATCTTGGCCACTGTTGGCACTGGAAAAACAGTTTTAAAGGGTAAGGTCACATATGGTGGGATCTTAAATCCCAAAGGTGAAGTGAAGCTTGCTATTGCACTGTCTCCAAGACCATTTTCAAGCCCCACAGCACAAAACTAAAGGTCTCAAGTAGGGCTTTATATTGGTGCAATGGTCTCGTTTCAGGACCCTAAACAAACTTATGAAATGAAGGGTTGTGGATTTGGGAGTGTGTGCTTTTGTGCGTATATGTGTGTGTGTGTGTGTGTGTGTGTTTGCAAGATATGATGTAGCATTTTCAAACTTGATTTTAAGCTGTTCTTTTCATTAAACGTGGGTTACATGTGACTACGTGTGCCCTGTTGATTTTGACGCTGTCTCAGGCAATGGCGAGCGACGGTGCTGGCAGTGGCGGCACAATGTGTATTCTTCAAATTATTATTTTGAGAGACAACAATCATAAACATTGGAAATGTTAAATCACAATTTCAAGTGCCTTAGTGTTTTTATAGATAAATGTATATTGTGTGTTAATGTAATTGTTCTTGTTACTAAGTAGATATCTTGCATTCCAGGTGACTGCGTTTGACTAAAACAGGACACAGGCATGTAGTTAAATGCAGGGATTCTTTCAAATGTCTGAAATTTCAAAGTTCCACATTCAAAATGCATGTTTTCTAGTGCTACCTGTTTTGACAGTGCCCAAACTTTCAAGGACAGTTGCTAAAGCCTTGAAAAGCTGTGTTTTCAAAACCTCATTTACATGAATTAGATATAACCACAAAAGGTTTGTTATGGTTTGGTTGGTCTGTCCATTGATGACGTTAAAAAAAAAATGGATGCCACACTTGAGACTAACAACAAAGTCTGTGCAGCATTATAAAATAGTTTGAATCATAATGCTGACTAGCAAAACAGTCTCTTTCCCCAGGTTATTCATAGATCTAAATGTGTAGCAGACATAACAGGACAGGACAGACGGATAAAATGAAATTTAGTGTGTGTGCGTGTGTGTGTGTAAAAAGAAAACCTCCGGTTTATTTTCAGTCAGCTCTTTTTGGAAGTTAAAGGAACAGTTTTTGCAGTTTTTACACTTCTACAGAAATATACGTATTTGCTTTCTTGCCAAGGGTTAGATGAGAAGCTTGATAAAAAAAATCACCTATAAAGCCAATTAACACGTTATAACTCTGTGGTATCTTCCTGGTGTCTCTGCTCATTGCTCGGCAACTGGGAAGTTTCTGTGCGCAGCCAAGAACTAGTAAATCCACAACGTGTTATTTCAACACTTTAGGTGTTGAATGGATTAATTAGTCAGTTTCAGAGCTTTAGAGGTTTAGAAGACACTTTATTTTTTACCTTTGGACAGAGCCTTTAGTTCCCCCTGTTTCCAACCTCAGTGGCTGTGAAATGAAGCCAATGCGGAAGTGCCAGAAACTGCAGTTCCTCAAACGGCCTCTTGGAGATGGCTGCAGGAGTGAGTCAATCTCCATAAGCGCCCATACTAAAATGTCCAACTTCACAGCAGAAATAAACATGTTTACATCCTGGTACAAAAAACAGTTTTGTTTTTATTTAACTAACCACTTCAAGGCTTAAAGTTATGCAGAATTAACAGCGTGGCTGCTTTGATAAACAGTCGGGTGCCATTATAGGTGGCTTGTTTGACCAGGTGTCCTTCGACCCACCTCAAGTCCACGTTTTTGGTGATTTTTAGACTAGCCAAGAGGTCGAAGAAGCAGGACTGACACACAGAGAAACCTACAGGTGACGTCAAGCATACGCTGTGCTAAGCTGAACAGACCGGCTGCTGGCAGTAGTGTTATAAAAACTGTACAGACATGACAGTGATATCGATATCTTATTATCTAACTCAACAAGAAGTTAAAATGTCCAGCTGTTCCTTTACCTATTCTAGTTTGACCTGCTTCTATTGATCCACACCTGTGTGTGTGTGTATGTGTGTGTGTGTGTGTGTGTGTCACCAGCAAGCATCTAGAATCAAGCTTGACTGAGTAAAATCATGTTGGTTGAACATTGTTAGGTAAAAAATAGAGAATACATGTGTCATTTTAAAATAGATACCCTGGAGGAGCTGACAGACCATATATTTTCTAACTCACAAATGACAGATACAAAACCAAACCATTCTAATCTACATGAATCTGTCATTATGGCATGATCGGTGGTTTCCAAATTGTTGAAGATTAGAAACCAAGGTTGTTAAAAATAGGAAGGATTTTATCAGTCTGTCGTGTTCTTCTTGTTGGTGACGAAGGTGCAAAATGAGATGGGCTCAGTTGGTTTGTTATTAGGTGGGATTATTCCTCCCTCGCCCCTCATCCTGTCATTTTCTGATGTGCAAAATAACAGTTTGCATCCCTTAGACTGTTTTGGCATCAGTGACACATCTACAACCAGATAAGTACTAATGAGTGTCATCCTATTTCATTTCATTTCTCTAAACCCTAAATGATGAAACCCAGTAATTATCAGTGGTATTTTTTTAAAGATGGAAAAAAAAAATTGACAAAGCAATATTTGTTTCTGAGACAAGAACATGTAACTGCATTGTCTGTAATTAAAAACAACAAAAGAGCAAGTCTGCTCTGATGATTTTATGTGATGTTCTGTGACAAGTGTAAAGACCAGTAAAAAGATATGTTGAAGAAAAAAAAATCTCGTTTCCTCTTTTATTTCTTTACATTACAACCTTGCCGTTCACAGTACAATGACAAGTGTGTGCGTGAATTCCTGCTTATTGTCTTGCTTCCCGTTCTGTCTGCTGTGCAGCGGAGTGCGGTACCACAGCTTATTGCACTCGCCAAATGTCTCTCAGGTGTCACT